>SKCR01028637.1:0-117134 GCA_019454045.1 Zanthoxylum bungeanum
CACCCAAACCTATATTTCTGGTTGGAGAAATCATCCAAACTTCAATTTGAGGAATGATAACTAAGGATAATCATCACAATAACCTCCCCAAGTATACCAGAATTTCCAAAATTCTCAAAACTATGCACCATATGTCTCATCACCTAGGAAAACCCTTGAGGATACCTTGCATGCATTCATTGAGAAACATGAAGCCATCAATAACCAAAATGTGCAAACATTTATTGATTTAAAAGATACTTTCTCCAAAATCACATCTTTATTGACCATTAATGAGAAAGGAAAATTTCCTACACAACCACAGCCAAACCTCAAGAGTCATCAAAACCCTCATGAGAGTAGTTCTGGTAGTCAATATATAGACCAAGTCAAATCTGTTATTACCTTTCGCAGTGGTAAAGTCATCCAAATACTCATTCTTGAACCTCGTGAAAATTCAGCTTCTGAGGGTAATGAATAGGTTGATGAACCATTATCTATTATTGATGATAAAGATTTTTCACATGCATCTTCATTTCCTCAAGCATCAAAAACAAAGAAATTGAACAATTCCCCATAGATATATGAAATATCCAAACAGGTTAAAGTCAATATTCTTTTGTTAGATGTCATAAAAAAAATACCACATTATGCCAAATTTCTGAAAGATTTGTGTACCATTTTAAGAAAACATCAGGAAAGAAAGAAAATTTTTCTAGCTGAACAGGTAAGTTCCATTCTCTCAACCGATAATACATTGAAATACAAAAGACCCTCGTTGTCCTACTATTTCTTATATTATTTGAAATCATAAAATTGAACATGCAATGCTTGATCTTGGAGCTAGTGTCAATTTTCTTCCATTTTCGATTTACCAACAACTTAATATTATCGAGTTAAAACCAACTTCAACTACTCCTTTATTTGCCGATAAATCAGTTAAAGTACCAAAAGAAATTATGAAAAATGTGTTATTATACGTCGATAAATTCATATATCATGTGGATTTTATTGTCTTAGAAACACAATCTGTAGCAGACAATTACAAACCAGTTCTTGTAATACTTGGTCATCCATTTTTAGCAACAACTAATAATTTAATTAATTGCAGGAATGGAATCATGAATTTGTCCTTTGACAATATGACGTTGGAGCTTAAAGTTTTTTATATGTGCAAGCAATTATACGATGAAGACTGTGAAAATGAGAACATGAAATTAATTGAACCAATTTCGGAAGAACATATTCAAGGGAGTGAATATGACCATATGGAAATCTGTACAGTTAATTTTCTTGAATTAAGTACGCAATTAGATTCAGATATTTCTAATTGTTTTTTTTTTACTCGATTCTACACATATACTAGAAGATGATGAAGAGAAACAAAATTTTGAGTAACTATGAACACTGGAAGAAGAAAAACATGAGGAATCACCCAAATTGGAATTAAAGACTTTGTCATAAGGATTGAAGTATGCATTTCTTATAGATGAACAAACTTACCATGTGGCAATTTCTTCTTCTCTCACAAGCGATCAAGAATGTAAGTTGTTAAATGGGTTTAGAGAACATAAATAGGAATTTGATGGACTTTAAAAGATATAAAATACATTAATCTTTTAAAAAGCACACACATAATACATTTAAAAGATAATGTATGGACACGTCGACCAACCAAAAAAAGGTTAAATCCTTACAAGAAAAAAATTGTTAAACATTAGTCCTAAAATATCTTGATTCATTCATCTATTGCAAACCTGGTTTGGAGAAAAGCACTTATGCTAAGAAACAAGAACTAAATAATTAGGTGTTTGTTATAAATGTGTACGTTGGACGTGCAACACTCGTTGTCATTCTTTGGGAATGATGTCTACTAATCGCGAAGAAAAAAATTCAACCCATTAGAGATGGCTTGAGTAATGAGTCATTAGATAATATATCATTTACTCTTGAGACGCATCCTAGTGGATTTTATAGATTTATTCACAACCTACATACATAATTTCAAAAAGAAAGACAATAATACAGTCTCAGAAATCTGACTTTGAAAGACTATGTTTGCGGATTTATAAGAAAATTGGATGGGAAACATATCCTCGACCCATAGACGGCATTCAAGCCGTTATTGGACGTAAAATCTAAGGGTGAGCATCGATTCTGGTTCTACCCGGAACCGGTTGGAACTGGACTGATGGGTTTGGAATCGGAACCTGTTGTAACTGGTCCGGTTCCGATTCAAAAAATGAAGGAACCGATTTTAACAGGTTCGGTTCCGGTTCCAAACTGGTCGGAACTGGAACCAGACCATAGAACCTATTTCTGGAACCGAATATAGAACCTGTTTCTGCCTAGGGGAACGTCGCGACACTGAACTACTAGCGTCGTGACACTAATCATCAGACATTCGAGCGTCACGACGCTAATCCTTGTGCGTCGCGATGTCGGGACGTTCATCTCACCTAGTTGTCTCGAACTGTAGGGAAGCGTCGCGACTCCCAACTTCTGCGTCGCGACACCGAGGGCTGATGAGTATTAAAACTTGATTTTCTTCGTTCTTGAGCTTCCGGACTCCGATTTGGTCCCTGTTTTTTTCCTACAGACTCGTATCAAAATATACTTTTCATTAAAATATTTTAAAATAGGGTTATTCAGAACCGGACTGGAACCGAATTGGAACCAAATAATAGGGTACCCTATTTAATTGGGTAGGTTCTGGTTCCAGTTAGTTAGGAACCGATTTTTTCCGGGTAGGTTTCGGTTCCTTGCGGCACCGGAATCGAAACCGATTTTTCTCACCCCAAGTAAAATCAGAGGAAGATGTGAGCCTCAATCACGACTATCAGTACATATTATTTTGATTTCTTTTACTTTAAATAATTATTTTGATTTACTTTAATTTACTGTTTTGATTTCCTTTACTTTAATTTTGCTGACAGTATCTAAACTTTTTGACTTTCACGATCTATTTTACTGTTCATCTGACAATAGTCATTTTGCAGGTACTAATATTTTTATTACTCACCCTTTTTAAGGATCCATAAATATAGTTCATCATTTCTCTTTTCGGCACATCTAGATAAACAAGAGAATAAAAATGGAGAAAACTTCAAGACGAGTCGCTAATATTTGTGTATTTTATGGAACTAGCTCTGGAACTAAACCAGAATTTGTTGAGGCTGTAAAAGAATTGGGTAGTGTTATGGCAGAAAGAAACATACACTTAGTATATGGAGGTGACATTCTTGGATTGATGGGATGTGTTTCAAAGGTCGTGCAAGAAAGTGGCAGTCAAGTTTTGGGGATCATTCCAAAAACTTTGGTGGACGAAAATCTCATCGGAAAATCAAATGGAGAAGAATACAGTGTCTCAGATATGTTTGAAAGACTTACTGAAATGATTAATCACACTGGCTTTTTTATTGCTTTACCAGGTGGGCTAGGCACGTCGAAAGAAATATTCACAGTTGCGTCACGGGCGAACTTGATCATTCATCGAAAATCCATTGGACTACTTAATGTTGATCACTTTTTCGATTTTCTTTTTGTATCTCTTAGGGATGCCAAAAGACTCAGGTTCATTTCGAAATCAATAAAAGATATCGTCCTAACTGTAAGAAAAACTGATGAATTAATCGACCGACTGTTAGCCTATGAACCAAGAATAGACCTCATTTTTTCCAAGTTAAACTGGTCTAATAACGATCGTGGCAAGAAGCGTAGAGTGAACTTGAATCTTAATCTGTAACTTTTTTCTTTTAAATAGTCATAAATTCTATTGTCAATTCCACACTAATCAGATGATGTCTTCTAAACTCTACTTATTCTTTTTCAGAGATTGGGGACAATGTCTCAATTTGGTTGGGGAAGGGGATAGTTGACTATATAATTTTCGTTTTTATGTTTCATTATTATTTTTTAAATATTTTTATGAGTTTGTGTCTTACACTAATGATTAGTTTTCGTTTATTGAATATTATGTGTAACTAAATTATTAGTTTAGGATTGTAATGAATCTTATGCACTTGTTTAATTAATTAACATCTTTTTATTCTTTTGAGTTTGTTATATGGTTATTTATTATTTTATGTGTTTAAATGCATGTTCTATTGTTTGATCACCAATAGAATAGTCGTGGTAAATCATTAGAAACTCAACATATGAAACTTGGGTTAGTCGTGGGAATAATAGTGAGTGATCTAATTCTTTTGAATAGATTTTTGTGCAGGATGAATATATACTTGCAGGACATGCGTAGCCAATATTATAACTTAATCTTAATGATTTTGGTAATAATTCATAACAATAACTCAATTGAATAAAAAATTATTTGCGTGCTTAGGTAAGTTACTAACCCTAGGTTCTTCTATTATATAAGGTTTTCCCAAAAGTTTTCTTTGTCGTTCACTTACTTCTGTTAATTAAATTAGTCAAATTTCCTTCTCAACCATTAATTTAGTTCTAGTTAAATAGGTTTAGTTTTAATGTTAATAAGTTCATGTGGGTACGATATCTGACTTTTAATCACTACATTACTTGAGCGATATATGCGCTTGTATGTGGTAGTAAAATTGTGATCACCATAAACGAATTGAATATAGATCGATTTTTATTTCAATTAAATTATTATATACTTTTATAAATTTAAAATTTTATAAACAAAAATTATTGTTAGGGTAACAAAAATGATTATTTACCGATTTCACCTACGGGACTGCTAAAGTGGCAAATATATATGAATTCTTCACATCTAAATCAATTATCCAATTTCTCAATAAAAATTGTTCAATTAAAAATCACATGATAAAATAAGATATTTACAATCGAGAATTATTAAATAATCTTATTATTAGATTCTAGCTTAGTTAAATCATCTTTCGGCATAGGGACAACCCTGAGTTGTCATAAATTTTTTGGGATTCTAGATAAATTCTTAAAATGAGATTTTTATCGATAAATGATTAAAAAAAAACTATATAAATCATATTATACATTAAAATTAGAATATTTTCTGAATCCGGGACCCCTAATTTTTTATCAAATTTAGGGGTCATAACCGACCCCTATTTATTATATGTCAAAAAAATAATTAAATATAAATAAATATTGATTAAAGAGAAATAAAATTTAAAATCTTATGATTAACGAGAAAAATAAATTCAAATATAGAGTTTTTATATAATAAATTATGGGAAATTTCATATTTTAATAAATTTCTAAATAATCAATAGCACTAATCCATTCCAAAGTAGATTAATTAATTACACAATTCAAAGACAACAACAAGGCTGACTATACATAAAATTTTTGTTGAAGAAGAAAAGCAGTAGCCTTCGCTATTACAAAACTGGATACTGAATCCTCTCTCTATTCAACCCAAAACTGTATTCTGGGGGCAGCATGTCTCATACTATCAGCTTTCTTAGTCTTTTCTCAGCAAGATTGGCTGCCTTATTCTGGGGTTCAAGAACGCGAGCATGTTTGAAATCTGCATTCGCAAAGTAAATACAAATTTGCGAACGATAATTAGTAGATAAAGACATAATGCTCAAAGATATACGCGTCTACAAAGTGGTGTGTGCACGCAGCTGTAAGGATCCTGAGATTTCGGAACATGGCCAGATTTTGTTTTTAACCATTGTAATAATATATTTTTCACTAGTTAACTCCTAAAAAATGGAGTACTATCATTATCTAACAATAATATACCGATAAATTATTTCAATTTAACACGAATACTATGTAAACTTAAAAATTAACTTCTGCAGATAATGATCTAAGCAATAACTAGATCACAGTCGAGTAGATTATTCAATCAAGAGCAAAAGATTAGTGTACAAATTTATGCCAGAAATTAAAATAGTCAAACATGAATTGAGTACAAAAGCCTAACTTCTATATATTTCTTTCATCAATACTAATTTCTTAATTTGGAAGGAGAGTTGAGTACAAAAGCCTTAACAACATAGCAGTTACTTCTCTTCCACAGTGATTAAATTCTCTATTATTTTCTATTTCCGTTTATTCAATTCCTTTTTTCAAAAGCCATTTAACAGAAGTAACTAAGACCTTCAGAAATTAATTAAATTTCATTGCCCTTCACTCCAAGAATCAACTTTTCAATTTCTCAATCATGAAATTTCTCCACAAGTTTTATATTTGTCAAACAGACGTCCCTTACCTTGAAGAGCCTCTTTATAACAAAGAAGAGCCTCCCTAGCAGTTCCACGTCTCAAATAAGCCTTCACATTCTGCACAGAGATTGAAAAATTTAATTGCTCATAGTTGTGAGTCCTCATTTCAGTGCACATTTCAAATTCCATTCCAGCATAAGCAGCTTTGTATCTAAGGCTCTAGATAATAGAAAAACTAATATAACTAAATACCATAAGATTAAAAAGATTAATCCAAGTCCTTGAGCTCAAGCACATATTCCAACATTATTTTTTCGGAAAACTGTTTTCAAAAATGAAAATGAAAATGAGAATACATTTTTGTGTATTATCAAGATTTGACTCCAACGGCCATAAATGTCCTGGAGGCTGGAAGTCATTTTTTATTTTAACACTACCTTTGAGATTTGATATATTGTATTCAAATATAAAACCAAACAAACATTCTATTTGTCTTTTGGATTTGTGACACCTAAGTAGGCCACAAGTAGAGAAATCAGATATTTGGATTTAGCCCATCCGTGAAATTGGATATAAATCAATATTTGATACAAGAAATCCTGGTTTTCTTTGCAAGATTTCTAAATAGTGTTAGTAAGAGGTCCAAAACTTTTGCCCTTAAAGCGGACTGGAGGAAGAATTTTGACGTTCAGCATTCACCCCTTTTAAAGACTCGTACTCCTTTTTTCTAGAATAATATGATCAGAACTACCAAATTAAATAAGTATAAAACATGTTTTAACTGAATCTCCATTCAGGATTTGTTCTTTCTGATAAGGGTGTTCATATGGTCGGGTTTGGAAAATTAAAAAAGTAATTTCGGGGTCAAAGTGAACTCGACCCGCAAAATCGGATCAAGTCGCAGGTTCACTGCAAAAAATCAGATTTGACCCGACCCGACCTGATTTTGATGATTTTCCCTTTTTCCTCTTTAGTTAATTTATCATAATTTAGTTTAACTACAAATTCTATCAAAATTGTATCATAAAAATATATGTTACGCATTTTCCCGACCCGACTAGACCCACGCGGGTTACACTTTCAAATTTCGGGTTTCGGATCTTCTGACCCACATGACCCGACACGATCGGGTTTAAGAAAATTAAAAAAATCCAACCCGACCCGTGAAAACCTCTACTTTCTAGAAAATAGGCCTAAATAAAATCCTTACAATCTATTATCAAAATCGACTTACCACATAAACATAGGGTGTGACCTAATAGTAGACTCGGCCACGATTTCGGTTTGGAATCGGAACAGAACCGAAACCAAACCATTTTTTTCTTTTTTCCCCCAAAAAATAAAGGATCTGGTTCGGTCTAGTTCTACGGTTCCAGCCTGGAATCGTAGAATCGGACGGTTCGGTTCGGTTCTGGAATGGAACCGAACCGTGGCCATGTCTACCCAATAGAGGATTAAACAATGTAAAAAGATAAATCGACATAGATACATCAACATCATAGAAGTGACGGATTATGCATAAAAGATATATCAACATAGAGCAAACAATGTCTCTCTCACCTTCTTATCAAGTGAAATTGCCTTGCCGCAATCTTCTTCAGCTTGTTGAAAGCTGCATAGAGATAAATAAATTGGTTAGCAAGTCTGTTCAAATTGCAATGTGATACGATTATTGAACTAATTGCATATAAATCGAAGTTTATCATACCATCCTAATTCTAAGTAAGCTGCTGCCCGGTTGGAATAGAAAGTTGCACTAGTCCCACTCAATTTAATAGCTTCACTGTAATAATTCACAGCCTTATTCCATTGCTTTCCCTTAAATGCAGCATTTCCCTGCAACAAATTTATCCGCAGTCAGTGAGAACATACGAAAGCACAAGAATCGTCTTTTTTTATGCACCAATTCTGAAGTGAAACAATTAATCACAAAGAACTGATTCCTCAAATTATAATTAATAATTATCAGCGGCAGTAGCATCATAAATAACAGGTTACGTATAGCCCACATCTAAAACCCAGCAAGACAAATAATAAGCATTCATGCAGCTCCCCTCGACTCTCGAGCACATAGACAGTCTGTAGAAATTTATATTTGCTCCTGATGAAAAAAATGCAAAAGAAGTCACCTGCAACCAGTAATCATTAAGGAAAACTCTTTTTAAGAAATCAACCTCTATGTACAATAACCAAGCAAACTTAGTTATAGAAACAATATCTTCTGTTTGACCTCCACACTTCTCAATAAATTGACAATCAAAGAGACAACGAAACATTTAAATAAATGGAGACAGTAAAATTTTAAATCGATTACACTCAGAAAAGAAATGTTCAGCTACACTTTTTTGGCACCGAAGGTAGTTGAGACATCAGGCAATAATTTGTGATATCACTATACTAATCCTAAAAGAATGCAATAAAAGACTCGGATCTCATTGTGTATCTAGTGCGATAAGCATACTTCTTTACTTTATCTATAAAGTTTCTGTAGGTCTTCAGGAGTCTAGCATCCAACAAATTAATACCAATGGTCAGGCCATAGCATTGATATATCAATTCATGTTTAAAAATAATGAGGGCTGGAAGAAGGGCAGAAGATGACCCAAAACTGGCTAGAAATTAAGAAAAAAATTGAAAAATCAAACAAACATGAAACGGGAACACGCATCTATCCCAAAATCTCACATGACAAGAAAGCCTAAAAGAAAAGCATAAGAATGATGGAGTGAGCAGCAGAAGCAGTTAATCATTTTAAGCAGTGTTCTAAAATGCGCTAGGCGCTAGTCGGGCGGCGACCCAACGCCTAGCGCCTAGAGCGCCTAGTCGGGGCCTAGGCGGAGCCTAGACGGTTAATCGAAAATTGAGAATTTCTATAATTAGGTTTAAGATTTTGTATGATTTGGAGAAATCAATCATAGATAAATGTTATTTGAGTAATGACTAATATTTATAAATGGTCAATTTGATGAGAAATTAACAAAAATATAAAAATATTAGATTTTTGAAATTAGGGTTTATGTTCTAAATTGGGATTTTTTCAAATTGATGAGTTGGAGAGTTAATTTTGTAAAATTAAGGTTATGGCTAGGATTGGGGTGTGAAATTCGGCGGGAAAAAGCAATTAATTTCGAATTCCGGTCGGTCAACGGTGGTTGACTAATGAATTTGCGACGAGCGCCTGGCCTCAACGATTTGGGGCCAGGCGGGGCGGCCATAGGCCGCCGAACCTATACGCGCCGCCTAGGCGCGCTTAGGCGGGGCGTTTTAGAACACTGATTTTAAGTATAACAATTTACTTCATTTCATCCAGCCATGCAAAATTATCCACAATTCCTTTTACGAGCTATGAAACAAGATATAGACTTAAAAATTCCCATGACTCGGACTCCACAATTTTACTTGCACCTGTGATTGAGCTCATTAAACAATAAGCATTCTATAAGCAAGCTTATGGCTGGAATAAGGATAAACTAAAGCCAATGAACAATAAATGGTCACCGGCAGGAAAATCTAATGGACTCAATTCTCGAGCTTCTGCATAAAAAGTGACGGTGATGCATGAAAAATGCAAGACTGTGTCAAACTAATAACAAGACAAATGATATACGGCAGAATAGTGGCAAAAGATGAGGAATTGACGTCACTGCTGTGACAAAATATGGATGAACCAACCTTTTCTTTCAAGAGTTCAGAAGCATCCATGCTGCCATTTGTATCCGGGAGAGGCACTAAATTTGAAGCAACATTTGCTTGTTCTTGAAGGGAATCATACATGTCCAAGACCGTATCAAGAAGAAATTTATCACCTCCATGGTACGTAATAAATGAAATTGAAATGGGATTCTCATCGTGCTTTCCTAATGGAATGGCAACCTGGTAGTAAAATGTCAAAACATATTCAAACGCCAGAATAAATAATAATACAATGATATTGAAAATAAAACTTACAAATGAAAGCTGCAGCACAGTAATGATGAGTTACCTGACAGCAACCAGACATGCTTGCGATGCTTGATAGCACATATGTTCTATCATGAATTGCAGCAGAATAAGTTTTCTTTGTATTAAGCTTTAATGGAGGATCTGCGACTGTGGGAATCACTAGTATTCTATCATCCTGGAAACAAAAATTAGACAATGACATTATGCAAATAATACCGACCGAATAGTCTTCTGGGCTGCTGAGATAGCTTTTATCATTGCTGGTCATGACAATTATCTAAAGAAACCCTTGATAAGATAAACAAGCCAGCTATTAACACATTGTATCAATCTTCAATTCAACCAGGCAAGCAGAATCCAAGCTATCAATGGAAAAAAAAAAAGAATAGGAACCTTCCAGGAAGGAGGGGGAATAAAGAAGTGGAAAGTAACTCTACAATCAGTCTCGCTTTCCCTCCTAGGTAAGTTTAGGAGAGAGAGAGAGAGAGATCACCTATTTAATTTCTTAAAAATGCACCAAGTCAATAAAAACCACCATCTTAAATGATGTCCCAAAAGCAACAAAGCTTAAGGAAATTTTTTTTTCAAAAAATCTGTTTACAGCCAAAGAAGACCACCAGACTCCAAAGTCAACAAAATGATGCAATGCAAAAAAAGAAAAAGAAAATGTCTCTCTAGAATCCATCTCAGCTACTGGTATTTCTGGAAAATTGAAAACTAAAAGATTCATGGAACGGGACAATAGATTCTAGGGGATGTTTGGTTGACATCATTCCTCACAGTAAAGGAAAGAGGAATCCTCAATCCATCATTCAGATGACCAATTTAAGAAAGAAATGAATCCAATGAAGAATCCTTATTCCATGAATTGCTGCAATCTGGATTCCTGATCAAGGGGTCAATAACCTTGTTTCCAATCGCACATCTTTATATATGGTCAACTTTTTCCTTTGAGAAATTGATTTAAATTTATATTCGCACAAATGAATATAATGCAAATACATGTCTGTGATTATACAACTTCCTTTTTGCAATTCTTCTACCTAACTGGTTTACTACAAGGTCCAAAACTAATAATTATCAAATCAAATAATAATTTGTGCACACCTTCTGATCTTTAACAAAAAAATTAATTTAAAAATAAGAAGAATAATAAAAGGAACATGTGAGAATATACTCCTACCTTGTGGAACAATAAAGAAACGGCAGAAGAAAAATGAGATTCGTGCACTGGTAAAAAGAAGTTATACCAATTGTAGGAATTTTGGGAACGCTGATACAAGATACTAACATTATATTTTAGTAACAAAATACTAGAAAATGCTAAAATATATTTAAACTAGAAAGGAACTTATTATTCATGGAATAGTGTTAAATAGTGTTTGTAAGAACCCGGACCAACTACTCAAATATTGTCCTCTTTGGCGGTCCAAGGTAGCCAACTCCGAAGCTTTGGCCCCTCACGGTTTTGTTCTTGGCATGGGCTCAAGCCCAAAAAAAGGCCGCCTCCTGGTATCAGCATACGCAACAAAGATATTGCCCGATTTGGCAACCCAAGGTGACCCAACTTCGAAACCCTAGCCCCTCAAGGTTTTGTTTTTTGCATGGGCCCAACCTAAGAAGCCTCTAACTAGTTGAGGGAATCTCTTACTTTACTTATAAGCATATGCCCAAGTTCTATTCCAAGCAATGTGGGATATTACAATCCACTCCCCTTCGAGCCCAATGTCCTCGTTGGCACATCAGTTGGGGAGCTAGCTCAGATACCATTTATAAAATATAAAATTCAGCCCAACTAGTCAGATATTGTTTGCTTTGGAAGCCCAGGAATTGGCCCGGCAACCCGGCCCCTAAGCCCCTCACAATATTGTTTTTTGCATGGGCCCAAGCCCGCCCAAAAGGCCTTTGTTGGAACTATCGTGACTGCTAAAATAGGCGTTGAACAAATTGAGCACTCCGAGAGTCCGAACTAACCAACTAACTCTGGGCTCTCCCAAGGCAAGGGCACATATACTTGAAATGGCCAAACTACCCACATTCATAACAAACACCCCGGGGAACCCTGGATCTCTGGTATCAAAGTCATGCCAACAAGGAAGTTAGGCCCCAAGGGGGGTGGATTGTAGAATCTCATATCGCTTGGGAGAGAGATTCTGGTAATGTCCATACAAGTGTTGAGCCCCCTAACTAGTTAGAGGCATTTTGGGTGGGCTTGTGCCCATGCCAAAAACAAAACCGTGAGGGGTCAAGAGTCAAGACTTCGGAGTTAGGTGGTCCCGCCACCAAAACAGACAATTTCTGACTAGTTAGGCCAGACTGTTACAGTATTTGCCCCTTCTTCTCCAATAAAATTCCACCATCACATGCAAGCATTCCACCAAGTGTTATATCAATAAAATACCAATTGAAAGACTTTGAGAAAATACATGGAAGTATAATAGCCGCCTTAGCCGACTTGCAATTAGGATGAATAGCAACCAACAAATACAATGTGTGATGCGAGCTTGTTATCAAACTTATGCAAATAGGCTAGAGTTTAATTGTTTGTAATCATCTAATTCAATTAAGATACACTAAAGTAACACATAGAATGAACACTAGCAACAAAGACATCTATTGTCCAAGTGGTTAGTTGTTTTGTTTTATGGTCTTGAATTGTCCTAAGCTTTTCTCTTTCTTTAATGGATTCCTCATCCACTTGTTTTGTTTCCTATCCACGAAAAGCATAATTAAAAGTAATATTCTAGCTTAATGTTATTTACACAAAAAGCACACAACGATTACCACATTGAAAATCAATATCAACCCAATGGACATGTAAAAGAGAGACATACTAACTTAAGTGAGGATACCTTTAGTAGACTTTGAAGTGCTGCTCGCATCTCATTTCGGACTTTGTATAAGATTTTCAAGTTGTCTTGCGTTGTGTTAATTGCTTCAAGAACATGTTCAAAGACATTAGATCCTAACCTTGGTTTGGCTGATTTAACCCATTCTTCATGATTTGTTTTAAACTCGCACCTGAAAAGTAATGATAGATATATTAATGTTGTGTGAATTGAATAAAGTCCTGAATAAAAGTGCAATGGAAGTATGATACTTTCCAGGTTCATGGACATTTCAGTATGAGAGAAATGAGAAAACTTGTCAAACACCTAGTACAAACTCGAGGGAGGAAAAAAAAGAAGAATAATAACCTCGAACTGTAAACCACAAAGAATATGAGAAGCAATGGTCAATGGTGAAAATGATCTAGGAAGCCTAGAATAAATCAGTTCAAAATGATGAAGGTAAAACTTCCATGCATCTTAAAGCAAGGTAGTTACAATTTTAATTTTTACATGTACAGATGCCATAAATCAAATTAAACCCAACTCACTCCTAAGCCAACAATTACACGTTTTATTTTTTATATGTTGAAACTATATCCTGATAATATGTACTGATTTCAGATGCCTTTAAAATATGCGTCCAAAGAAGTTTCAAAGGCCAGATATTCTTAAATATCTACGAGCAACAGAAATAACTCCTTCAAAACCTGTAGTGTGCCTTGCTGGTTGTAATTCATGTTGTAGACTCTAAACTATCTGAACAAATGCGGAACTTAGAAGACATGAAACTAGACTAGGAGCAAGGTTTGGAGAGGGAATAAAATGTTTTGTAAAATCTTTCCGATACTATAGCCAGGTCTCATAAAATTCAAAACATTTTAACAGATGGCATCTACAATCTACAGTATACACAAATCAGCATTTTGGAAGCAATGTCTGCAGCAAAAACAACATTAGCTCTGGAGGTTTACGCAAGCAATCTTTCCAATATCACATTAATTTTAATTTATGTATGGCAGGAATGATCGGATCATTTTTTTTATTTTGTTATTAAAAAATTTAAACAACTATAAAAGAAGAAGAAGAATGCTCACCCTCATCATGTTTAGTAGTATTTGATATTTTAGCTTATCATGATTAAGCAACCAAAATATTTGTCAGTGAGAACGGAATTTTCCTGGGAATTGATTACTTATCATAAAAATTTATTATACTAATAGTTATACTACATTAATTATCGTAAAAACTAACTTTTATTCTAATAGGAAGTTGAACTCCTTTAAACCTAGTAAATAAGATTAAAAACAGCATATTCAGATAAGGAAAACCTTGCTTAACTCCTGGAATCTCTCATCCAACCACTAACAACCATCCTCAAGTATTCTAGCCATAGCTTCATTACTCTATTTTTATATGCATACCAACAAAACTTATTAAGTTCAAACAAATATCCAATTGTAACAAGAACACCGTAAGATCATTTAACTATTGTATGGCATGAATCAAATAATTGCATAAAAACACTCTAAGATCATCTTAACGAAAAGGAAAAAGGGGGAAAGAAAAAAGATTTATAAATTCACTTGATCATTAAATCTGAACATAAATCAATTACAAAAAAATAGATATAATAGAAACATAAATACCAAATTATTCAATTATACCTTTTTAATGAAACCATTACAGAAGCAAGAGCTTTTAGAGTAGATGTTCCATTTTCCAGGCTCGTAGATTGGTCACGAAATCCTTTTAGACTGGGCACATTTGAAGCAATATACTGACCGATATTCACATGTTCTGGAGTCTGGTCTGCACAGCAAGAACAAATGCAAAATTCACAAAAATGTATCTTTATTTGCGCATTTTTATGAGGTCGAGACATATCTTTTTTTTTTAATTAAGACATGAAATATCAGATACCATAACTCTGTAACTTACATCCCGATAGACTTTCAATTGCTTTGCTAATAACATGTATTGTCTTCAGCTTGGGAACCTTAGAAAGCTGGAAGATATCATCGGCAAAAATAAAGCGTCTTGCCCTCCTAGGTTCCACCGCGTTTAGTTGAAGTATAACATGCCCAACACGATGTAAAATAGATGCATTACGAGCAAGCAACCCTGAAAGATCAAGATATAAATATATTAGATGATTAAAAAAATTGAAAATGAGGTCAAGCAAGTTGGCTTTCTTATTATCTCAAATTCTCAATAGCTATTTGAAATGCTCAAATTTCCAATAGAATTAGTTGACTCATAAGAACACGCACAAACAAAGGGGAGTATAGTTAAGCAGCAACATCAAACACTTCCAATTGATGTAATAAAGGACATATCTACAAATTAACATAGCCTTCTGTTTTCACCACAAATAAATTATGAAAGTAGGTAAAATTCTTAGGCCTTGTTTGGTATTGCGGTTTGATCTCAAAAAGCAATTTTTAAGTTTTTGATTAATGACAAAAAATTGCAACTAAAACTTTTAGCTTTTACTCGCCATTTAAAAAAAAATTAAAATCGCACCACAGTTATTTTTATAAGATATGATAACTTTTTTATATATATTTATAAAATAACATATACAAAAAAATTTCATATTACTTTTAACTTTGAGCTAATGCACTTTTACATATCATTGTTTATCAACCACACTTTTTCATCGCAATATCAAATTGAGACTTAGCCAATTCGGGAAGTATGAAAACTTTCCTTTGTTTTTTTTTTTTTGGGGGTATGGCAACTGATACAACTCCAAGAAATCAAAAATAATGGACAACTCTGTACAACATTTTAAAAGAGTAACCAACAGGCATCATACCAACAGTGTCTAGAGTTTGTGAATTTGGCAGAACACCAATCATGGAAACAGTCCCGTGGGAAGGTCGGTAGCCAAGGATCCCACAATATGACGCTGGAATTCTCACACACCCAATTGTATCAGTACCTACAATCACGAGAGATAGATCAGCAAAAAAAAAAAGTATCCACGAAAAGCATTTATAAGTCAAATACTGAAATACGCAAATAACTTGAGTTACCAAGAGCAAAATCAACAAGCTGCGCTGCAACAGCCACAGCTGACCCACTAGAAGATCCTCCTGGAACATGAGAGGGCATTTGGGGATTAACAGGGGTTCCATAATGCTTGTTCTCCCCAGTAATCCTAACACACAATTCAAAACACAACTGATCAAAAACTTGACATATCATTTAGGCTCCATTTGGCTTTTTTTTTTATTTTTTATTTAAAAAAAAAAAGTCATATTTACGATTATTATCAACTTTAAATTCACATTAAGGGCATACCCAAATGCGAATTCATCCATAACAGTCTTGCCAACACAAGTAGCCCCATTCTTCAACAAAAGAGTAACCACCACGGCCGTTTTCTCAGCTGCCTCGTGAGCTCTCTCCCAGTCTGGACTCCCAAAGCCCGTTACATAACCCTTGACATCAAAGACGTCCTTGATCGCAAATTTGAGGCCGGCGAGAAGCTGCCTGGAAGCTGGAGGCGGCGGCTGAGGGAACGGGACGAGTTCAAATCTTTCAACGAAAGCACCAAAATCGACTCGCCCTTTCAACTTGAGATTCCTTTTACGGCGCAGACTCTCTGCAAGAACCACGATGCCCACGACGCTCACCCCGATCACCACCCAAACTTTGGGGTTCGATGCACTGGTTTTGATTATGTTTAACGATTTTGACATGATGATTCGATTCGATAACAAAGACAGAAGAAGAAATGAGGTGAAGGGTTTTAGGGGGGGTTTTTTGTTTTGTTTTTTTGATCGGTCGTCAGGGTTTTGGGGAGCTGGTGAGTGCTATCGTGCGCCTGAATAAAAAACTTTAAAAAATCAATAAAAAAATAGATTTTTTTTTTTTTGCGCCAACATGGCTACATCTAGCATTTGTCGTATTTCTATATGAAATAAATAATTATTTTTATATATAATTAAATTTTACTGAAGATTATAAAATTAAATTAAATTAAATTAATATACCTTAGTTTACTATAGGATCCAAAATGGAGCTTCCTCCATTCCCCTTTCATATGTTACACGTGTCATTTGGACATATAATGTAGGGTTATTATCATTTCAATCGAAAATAAGAAATAAAGAGATAAAATTTCACTCACGTGGTATTAGAGTCTGTTCTAGACAAAATCTAGGTAGTTGGATTTTCATCAAACGGTTTAGAGAAAATTTCTCTCCAGGATTTTTTTATCTTAAAATTTGAATCATTGAATAAAAATTTAACGATTCATATTTTACATGAGCAGAATCTAATACTGGAGGTCCTCTGACTCCCATAATATTTTAGTATTGGCAAAACATTAAATTTTATTGTAAATTCTTATCAAATGTAACGTTTTTGAACAAAATATAAGACTTTATAGTGAAATTATTATGCTATAATATTTTTTTTTATTTGTTTATTATTTTCCAAGAGTGAAATGATAATGAAGTAATACGAAATTAAATTCTAAAAAATAAAAATTCAAACCTCAATCATGACTACTCTGGCTTTGTTAGAGGCTTAAAACCCGGTCGCATAGAGTTAAAGCACATGGGCCGTAAAAGAGTGGCAAGTTTTTAAATGGGCCGAAACAAGATCATGAAATGCCTGCTAAAGACGCGCGTTTTTTTTTTAATTATTATTATTATTATTATTATTTATTGAACACATTTTCAGCGAAAACAAGAGCTTTTCTAATAACGAGAGGATTTATTAATTATTTTTTACAATTTCCAATTAAAACCGTAAAAAGAATCATACGTCGTCGGATTCATGACCTGCGAAAAATTTAGGAAACTTTTTTCATACGTTGAAATTTACTTTTTTATATATCCTACATAGTCGAATTGCTTAAGATTTTTCTAGTCGAAATGTTTAAGACTTTTCTAACCGTTTATTGATCGATTTAAAATCCTCTATGTTACGCTACAAAAATATTATTATCCTCTTCGGGAGAAAATCTTTTATGCAATAAATCCTTAAAATGAATTGAATAAATAAGTTAATTTCTAATAAACGATTGCAACATCTTCTTTAATTGCTTGAATGTGATGAATTATTAAAAACTATTAAGATGATGCAAAGAAAAATAAAGGAAGGAAATTATGTTTTACTTATATTGAAATTGAAACTACTCGAGCTTTTGTTACAAAATAAAACTTGAAATACTGAAAGTTTGAACTAAAAAAATTGATTATAAAAAGGAATCGGAGTTCTAAATTAAACTATTGGCTAAGGCATTGAGTTTGAATTGGATTCTCTGCGTTAAATTTATAAGCCTCCCTCAAGAGATAATTGATCTCTCCAATTCATGTTATTCTTGTAACCAAGTAACATGCCTTCATTTTTATTTTTATTTTTGTGAGGAAATGGTCTAATGGAGTAATCCCATTTTTTGTTCCCAACCATAAATTGGAGGAAATGGTCTAGTAGATCAATTTCACTTTCTATAACCATTTTAAATATAGGAGGAATAAACGTGCACACTTTCCACTTTTTTAGGAGAAAATCTACAATACAACAGAGATATGACGTCATTCATGCAACAATCCAATCAATCATTACCACGCGTGATAAAATATTAAAAAATAACTAAAAATATGGATTTTAAGTATTACATGCCATTTACTAATTTGTTGGTAATACCACGTCTGTCATGCCTCCTTTACACTAAAAAAAATTACTCCTTTTTTAGAAGTGGCTTATGGAGCTTCCCACTTTCTGTAACCACTCATCATTTGACTTGAATTTGCAGTGGAACGGGCTTGAATTAGTTTTGGGTGCAAACAATGCTCTCCGCTTACTTTTGGCCTGCGGGCCAATTAGCATATATTTATGCATAATTTCCTCCAACTTCTTGACTCTTCTTCCTCTTCTCATGTTATTCTTATATTAGTGCTAAAGAATAAGATACTTACATTACTTCATCTATCTTAGATGGGAGGATGTGAATGCTTCTGGATAAGGATTAATTTTCGTGTAATCACTTTTGACATCTTTATTCAATAAGTAATTTGCGCTAGTTGGTATACTTCCCAAATAGACTCCATAGGAATATGCAAGAAAGACACTTCTTTGAAAGACCCAATAAATTATACTGAATAAATCCAGCCTTTAGTAATTTTTCAATCTCCTTCTTCACTTTGAGTTCCAATTTCTTTTGACATTCTTTTTGCAAACGGACAGTGTGGAAGAAATGTGGAAGAAAATCTAATTTAATAGAAATATGATGTTTTACTTAACTCGTGCTAAGGCTTGATATTTATTGGTAACTCCAAATGAAGTAAATTGATATTCTTACAAAACTTCAATAATTTTCTTTTTAAAAGCCATCATGAATGATTTGCTAACTGTGAGAATTTGTGAAGAAAATGTTTATAAACATTTGCTTGATTAGAACTTACAAATGAGAGGCCTTTATATAGGCATTTATACAACTAACATAATAAATACACAACTACTATATTAAACACAACTACCAACTATACAATTACTAGCACAACACACAACTACTACAACTATACAATTACTAACACAACACACAACTAATATCTAACATCCCCCCTCAAACTCAAGGTGGTTTAGACGAAACCAAATTGAGTTTGGAAACAAGTGTAGTGTAACGTCCCGGAAGAAAGGATTTGGTGAAGACATCAGCTAGCTGACCGGTGGATTTGAGGTACTTCAATGAAATAGTAACACAAGCAACGTGTTGGCGAATGAAATGACAATCGATCTCAATGTGTTTGGTGCGCTCATAAAAAATATCATTATGTGCTATTTCAATAGCACTTTTATTGTCGCAGTAAAGAGTGAGAGATGATGGTTGATGGACTCCCATATCTTCTAGAAGCCAACGTAACCATAGAAGTTCAGCTGTAGTAGCAGCAACAACTCTATATTCAGCCTCAGTACTCGAGCGGGCAACAAAGTCTGTTTCTTGCTGCGCCAAGAAATAAGTGAGTCGCCAAGAAAAATACAGTAACCCGTAGTTGATCGACGATCAGTAGGGTCTCTTGCCTAGTCAGAATCAAAATAGGCTCGAAGAACCAATGATGAAGTAGCAGAAAATGGAGACCAGTAAAGATAGTTCCTTTAACATAACGAAGAATGCGAAGCACTGCAACATAATGAGTAGAACGGAGAGTGGTCATGAACTGGCTTACAATGTGAATTGCATAAGCAATGTCTGGTCGAGTGACTGTAAGATAAATGAGGCTTCCAACCAATTATCTATAAATAGTAGGATCATCAATGATAGTGATATCTTCATCTATAGGTGTAAGACGAACATTATACTCAATTGGAGTTGGAATTGTCTTGCTATCTGTAAGGCCAGCCCGAGAAAGAAGATCAGAGGCACACTTGGCTTGCGAGAGATGATAACCATCATCAAAACAAATAACCTCAAGGCCTAAAAATAACTCAAATGACCAAGATCTTTCATTTCGAATTGTTGACTAAGAGCCTGCTTAAGATCTGATATGTCTGAAATATCATCTCCAGTAATAATCATATCATCAACATAAAGAAGTAATATCACAATACCCTTTTCGGATTTTCGAAGAAATAAAGTCGAATTATGTGGACTGGAGGTGAATCCAATCTGTCTGTTAGCGGAACTAAATTTGGCAAACCATGCACGAGGAGCTTGCTTCAAACCATATAAGGCACGTCGTAGGCGACATACTATATTTGGTGGATGATCAAGACCTGAAGGAGGCTTCATATAAACTTCTTCAGTGAGATCACCATTGAGAAAAACATTCTTGACATCCAACTAAAACAGACTCAATTTCCGAGCAGCAGCAATATCAAGCAGACTGCGAACTGAGGTAAGGCGAGCAACAGGTGCAAAGGTCTCATTATAATCAATCTCATACTCTTGAGCGAATCCTTTAGAAACATGGCGTGCTTTATAACGCTCAATAGATCCATCTGAATGTGTTTTGATTTTGTAAACTCATTTGCATCCCACTGGATTTTTTCCAGGAGGAAGATCAACCAAGTCCCAAGTACCAGTCTTTGTCAATGCCTATAATTCATCTTGCATAGCTTGCTGCTAATGAGGATTAGAAGAAGCCTCCCTATAGGACTGAGGTTCATGCAAAGACACAAGAGCAGTGAAACAATGATAATCTCGAAGGTAAGAGGGATGATTTCTTACTCGGGTAGGATAGGGTGGAGATGAGTCACCAATGGTCTCTGGTGCAGTATCTGCAGGAGAGGCATCATCAGGAACAGGCGGTGATGGATGTTGGACATCTGTATGCTCACTATGAGTACCTGTATCAGGTGGAAACAACTCGATAGATGGATTAGTGAAAAGTTGAGGTGGATCTGAAGGTGACACTATGAAATTAGAAAGAGAGAAGAACATAACATGTTCCCAGAAAACAACATGACGAGAGATGCAAAGTTTCTTTGACACATGATCCCAACAACGATACCCTTTGTGTTGAATATCATATCCTAAGAAACAACAAAGTCCGGCACGGGGTTCTAACTTGTGATGCTCTGTGGGAGGAAGAAGAACAAAACAAACACTCCCAAAAACCTTGAAAAGATCATAAGGAGAGGAAACACTATAAAGACACTCATAAGGAGACAAATTGTGTTTGGTGACTGAAGAAGGAATACGATTAATAACATAAACAGCCGTAAGGGCATCTTCACCCCAAAATTGTTCAGGACAAGAGAATGAAATGAGCATAGATCGAGTGGAATCTAAAATATGACGATGTTTTCTTTCTGGTCGTCCATTTTATTGAGAGGTATATGGGCAAGATCGTTGTGAAATGGTTCCTTAGGCTTTTAAAAATTGTTGAATTTTCAAGTCAAGATACTTTTTGGTATTTTCGGTCCTCAAAATTTTTATAATTTTAGAAAATTGTGTTTTGATCATGTTTGCAAAGTCAATATAAATTTGAGGCAGTTCAGAACGTTGTTTCATATGAAAGATCCATATGAATCGAGAATAGTCATCAATAAACAAGACAAAATATTTAGATCCTCCCATAATGGCTGTAGGTAAAAGTCCATATACATCATAGTAGACCAAATCAAATGGGGCAACATAATTATGTTCATTATGTTGAAATGATAAAGTTGGTTGTTTTCCAAGTTGACAAGAGACACAATGGAAAGACTGGTCTTTAACAGAACCTAGTGAACCATAAGAAACTAAATGACGAAGTTTATTTATCGAGGCATGACCAAGACGCATATGCCACAAGTGAAGAGAAGATGGAGTAGATACAACACATAGTTGGGAAAAACGATTTGAAGGAAGATGCAGAGAGGTGAGTTCAAATAGACGTCCAATTCTACGGCATGTCCCAAGAATCTGTCCTGTCTGCGGATCCTGCACACGACAACCATTAGTGGAGAATATCAATTCTAATCCAAGTTCACATAGTTGACCAATAGAAATAAGGTTGAATGTAAGTTTGGGAATAAGAAATGTATTTGGTAATGTGAGTGTAGATGTTGATATGTGGCCAGACTGACTTACAAGCATTTGTGAGCCATCTACAGTGAAAATTGGAGAAATATTTTTGGTGGGAGAGGTGGAAGAAAATAACGGGGATTGAGAAGCCATATGATTGCAACAACCAGAGTCAAAATACCAAGGATAATTACCTGAATTGACAGATAAGGCAGTAGAAGTACTGGGATGAGTGGAAAGTATTTATCTAAGGAGTGTTTTAAAGTTACCAATGGATGTAGGAGAGGCAGTGATCTCAGAGGTAGCATCAGCAATTGGAATTGCTATCTTGGAGGGCTTTTCAGCTCTTGGTGGACGAGTGGGGCATTGCTCAATGGAATGGCCAGACAGCTTGCAGTAGCGACAACCCACCTTAGTGGGACAGTGAGAGGCAATATGGCCTATTTTCTTGCATTTGTGACATTCAGTAAGACTACATTCAATCAGAGTATGACCAGATTTGTTACAGGTAAGACAAAATTTACCTCCACCTTTTGAGAAATATTTACCTGCAGCGACAAACACAGCCTCATCGTGAGATGGCTTAAGTAAGCCGAGATGAGTTTCGTCAGACAATAACCGAGAGATAGCAGTTTCCAATGTAGGCAATGGAGATTGATGTAACAATGAAGCTCGAAAAGATTCAAAGTCATCAGTAAGGGCCATAAGGAATTGAATTAGCTGCATACTGTCACGATGTGCCGTATAATTAGTTGCATCAACGGTGCAACTCATTGATGGTTATTACATAGCAAGTTGGTCCCAAATATTCTCTATTTGTGCAAGAAATTCAGTAATAGACTGACCATTTTCTTGTTTCAAATTATGCATCTTTTCCCACAATCGATACTGACTAGAGATATCAGAAGATGTGTACCTTAATGCAAGTAGATCCCAAACTTCTTTGGCAGTTTCATAGCGGCCAAATTGATGATGAATGGCTGGAACCGAAGTATTCCGGAACCATGTCAGAATTTGATGATTCTTACTGTCCCAATCCTCGAGACAATAAGTGAGTTGTCCTTCAGTTTCATCAGTGAGACGAGTGGGAGACTTGAAATCTCCAGTAACATAGCGACATAGTTTCCTACCCTTGAGAAAACTACGCATTCCCTGAACCCAGAGACGATAGTTTGAACTGGTGAGGACGGTAGGGATAGGTTGCATAGTATCTGACTTTTCCATTTATCAAATAGTATAAGATCGAGATTGATTTTGATGATTCAGATTATGCTAACGTAATGGATGACTGTGTGCCGACGTGGCAAATGACTGTGTGCTGACGTGGCCATCTTCAACCTCCAGAAAATACCACCGTGCTTGTCTCAACGTGAACAAGCTGATGGTATGCTCAAAATTAATTTTTAACAACTTTCCCGAAACCCGAATTTTCGGAACCAATTTATGTTTGATGTGTTCTTCACCTCCGGAAAGAACCTAAGCTCTGATACCATGTGAGAATTTGTGAAGAAAATATCTATAAACATTTGCTTGATTAGAACTTACAAATGAGAGGCCTTTATATAGGCATTTATACAACTAACATAATAAATACACAACTACTATATTAAACACAACTACCAACTATACAATTACTAGCACAACACACAACTACTACCAACTATACAATTACTAACACAACACACAACTACTAACAACACATAACTAATATCTAACACTAACTTAAATCATTTTTTGATTTTCTAGTATTTCAAGGTTGATTTTTTTTCCAATGATTTAAAATTTTAATTCTGTTGTCTTTCAATTTTAGTGGAGTATGATCCAGCTCATGCATTTGGATTTTATCTACTTCATTCTCTATTTGTTTACAAAGTGACCAGTGATTGACTTTTATTGATCATATTATCGGCATTGCGTGATTTATTTTTTTTTAAAAAAAAAACATAATTAACAAGTCATAAGTTAGTTTATTAATTTTATTTATAATTAAAAGTGGCCCAGGCCAAATTTTTACAAAAGATTAAGAAAAATAAATAAGAATAAGAAACAAGAACATATCTATATAAATGGCTACCGCACACAAATAAAATAAAAAATTGTTGGTAAATTAGTGTCATCAAACGAAATTTAACATGTGAATTTATCTAAATCATTCCAAAACAGAACACAACAATGGAATCAATTATTCATTAACATGTCAAAATGAAAATAACAATTAGATTTGGAAAAACCTGGAAATGTAGAAGATGATAATCAAACTAAAGTCCAAGTCAAGTTGCCTCTGTCCTTAAGAACTCATTAGCCCCGTCTCGGTGCTCTACGGATTGTTTTGTGGCTAACGTTCTCCCAGGATTACTTGGATACTTCTTGGAAAATGGGCACTCCTTTTACAAGATCTTGAACAAAGACTATGGAGGAAACTCTCTTTTACACAATGACTCTAGACCATGAAAGTCTTCTCTTATTTTTTGGATCTCTTAAGAATGAACCCAAGGCTCCTATATATAGGCATGGAATGGTGCCTTTGAGGGCACCATTTGGTTTCGGGTGTAATCCTCTTAAGGGTTATACCCTTTCCCTTATGCCATTTGGAGCATAGAGACTCATCATTTCAATTTAGATGACATGTCTCTACATGTTCGTGTCTTTCCCATAAGGCACTACTAAAGGGACATGACCATCCTACACGCATACCATATATTTAGAGAATTTACAATAATCCCCCATAATTCTCTAAATATTAATGCAGACACTTAAGAGAGTTGTCATGAAATAAAGCTGCATCGAAATATGTAGCTTTTAGGGGTGAGCAAAATCGGTTCCGGTTTCAGTTCCGCATGGAACCGGAACCTACCCGGAAAAAATCGGTTCCTAACTAAATGAAACCGGAACCTACCCAATTAAATAGGGTACCTATTATTCGGTTCCAATTCGGTTCTGGTCTGATCTGGTTTGGTTCTGAATTACCCTATTTTAAAATATTTTAATGAAAAATACATTTCGATACGAGTCCGTAGGAAAAAACGGGGACCAAATCGGAGTCTGGAAGCTCAAAATGAAGAAAATAAAGTTTTAGTACTCATTGGGAATATGCACTTCTCTTCGATAATTAGAGCATACCAAGCAGCAAAATCATCCTTAATGCACTGATCATCATCTCCTAGACCAACAGGAACTATACGTGTTCCACCTGCATCAACCAACAGAATGTAAAATAAGAACATAATAGAGAGTGTGTGTGTTTGGGGACTCATTAGACAGCAAACTCAGAGATAGAAGATCATCACTAAAAGCTCAGAATAATAAAGTTTAATCGTTTTTTACAGTTAGTAACTTCTAAAATTAGCATGTACTAGTAATGTTGCCTAAGAAGAATATATAAATTTTAAAAAAGAATAAAAATTGTAATTGAGTTATACCTTACTTGAAAAATTATTCATCAAGCATCAATCATATCTGTTTCCGAAACAGTTGTTCAATCACCAAACCGGTTCTATATTCAGTTCTAGAAATAGGTTCCATGGTCCAGTTTTGGTTCCGACCAGTTTGGAACCGGAACAGGACCTGTTAAAATCGATTTCTTTATTTTTGGAACCGGAACCGGACCTGTTACAACCGGTTCTGGTTCCAAACCTGAAAATCGATCTGGTTCCAGGTAGAACCGGAACCGATGCTCACCCCTAGTAGCTTTCGCCTTGAACTTTTCATAGTGAATGACAATCGGATTTACTTGGCAAACCAGTGACCCATAGTCTTGAAATATGATAAGTGCGGTTTATACCCACTTATTCTGGCATCCTTAGCATATTATTTTCTATGTTTCGTGCCATTTAATGTCATTTATAGTTTCTTTTATGTGTTAATTGTAGGAAGCATTAAAACATCAATAATGGAGTAAATACGAGTGCTTTGGGAACTTCATGAAGCATTGGACGTGCGCGGGAGCAACAAGAACCAGGATGCGAGCACCAGTGGAAAAGTGCACTAGCGCCGTGGCGCCAATCTCCAGGCGTCGCGGCGCCTTCAAGCAGATCAGACGCCCATACAAAGACAGAGAGAAGGGCGCCGCAGTGCCCTCAACAGATACACATCCGAACTAAAAGGCCGAGGATTTGGCACCGCGGCACTGCGGGAAAAGCGTTACACACGCGCTCCAGAAATGTGACTTTTAGGGTTTTAAGATACCCAATAACTTCAGGGCTCTATTATAAATATATTAGTTCGTCCAAGACTGGAGGGGAGGCTAATACACATCACAAAACACAAAAACACATATTTTTATAGATCCAATGAGGAGGATTGAAGAGCAACAAGAGGAGACGAAGATAGTGACATCCGAAGAGAAAGAGATTCAATTCGGATTTTATCATCTTATTTCTTTCTTAGAACTCTAATGATTTCCATTAGATTCATGACTTTTTTATCATTGTTTTTATTTTTTGTCATGAACTAAACTCCTTAATTCTGGAGAATGATGTAACTGATGCTTGAACCCTGTATTGTTTGCTAATTTTGTTATGAAGTTTTATTAATTTATTTATATTCTTTTGAGTTTAATGTTTCTTGATTGTTGGCCACAATTGAAGATGATGAATGTTTAGAATCTATCACTCGATAGATGGGATTTTGAATAGATCTAGAGAATATAACCTAGGATTTTATAGAGTTCGAGAGAATCTGTAGTTCCTTTGAAGTCGTTAATATAGAATCACAAAGCGTAATGAGTTGTTAACTATTGGATTTTTATAGAGATATCGAAGTTTGTAGTTGATGATATTTTCACTCGGCACTCGAGAGAGAGAGTGGATATTTTCGGAGTCTTGACTTATAAACAATATAACTGAACAAGGATTAATTGGCATGACAAATATATGGGTGACAGTTAGGTGAAATCAGGATCCAGAATCTCTATCGTATTAGTTCCTCCTATCTAATTATTTTTATATTTATTTATTTAATTAAATCTTTATTAATTATCTTCTAAATAAAGTTAGGATTATCAATTGTAGTACTTAGTGTGAGTTAACACAATCCATGTGGGTTCGACACTCTTTCACTGATTTATACTAAAACTTGACACCGTACACTTGCGGTACGATATAAAATACCACAATAAAATGTTCTGTCGTTGGTGTAAACCAAGATAATTATCAACACACAATTTTACTTCGACCATTTCTCGTTCTACGGTTGTGTTCAGTTCGGCCATGAACATTGGTATTGGATTCATCAAGTACTTTAGGGAATTCAGAATTTAAAAACTCATATGGAAGCGGCCTCACTTCTTACTTGAAATAGGTGATCTACTATAAATATTTAATCTGACTTAACCCTCATTAGGACTCTTCTCATATCATAGTGAACATTAAAAGCCTTAGCTTATCCTAACCTTGACAGACAACACTCAGCGTCATTATCTGAATGGGAAAGAGTATAAAACTCTACAGTGCTTGTTTTGAATTGCACAAAGTTTCAATTGTCCATTTTGAACCTAGATCTTGGGATCTCCAATCAGCTAGGTTGGGTTTCTATAGTGACAATTCTTAATTTATAGGCTTCAAGCTCATTCCCCTCGATGACTTCTCAACTTTCTCTCTAGGTAAAACTTTAGTAAGTGGATCCGCTAGGTTTTCCTTCGAATTGACATAAGCTATCGAAATTATGCCACTTGAGAGCAGTTGTCGTATGGTATTATGTTTGCGACGTATGTGTCGAGACTTACCATTAAACATTATATTTTGGGTTCTCCCAATAGCCGATTGACTATCACAATGTATGCTTATTGCTGGCATTGGTTTGGGCCAATTTAAAATATCCTTTAGGAAATTTCGAAGTCATTCGCTTCTTCCGTTGTTTTGTCGAATGCTATGAATTCTGATTCCATGGTAGTTGGGCAATACATGTTTGCCTCGAGGATTTCCATGACACGGTTGCACCACTAAGTGTGAAAATAAATCTACTGGTAGATTTGGATTCCACTGTATCAGACAGCAAGATATCTTGTATAATGCAGACCATATTTTGAAGTTTCTCTAAGATACCTCAAAATTCTTACTATGGCTTTCCAGTGGTTATGTCCTGGATTGCTCGTATGTCTGCTAAATCTGTTTACAGCTTAAGCGATATCAGGTCGTGTGTAATTTTTGAGATATATCAGACTTCCGATGACTCTAAAAAACTCTAATTGCGATACGCTTGAGCCAGTATTCTTTGATAAATAAAGAGTTAGGTCTACAAGAGTTCTAGCCATATTTAGATCCCATTTATTATATTTCTCAAGTATCTTCTCAACATAGTGAGTCTGAAATAATATATACCCCTCTGATATTCTGGAAATCTTAATTCCTAAGATCACATCTGCTACTCTTAAACCTTTCATATCAAATTTACTGGTCAATACTCTCTTGGTAGATTGAATCATCTCATGATTATTACCAATTATCAGCATATCGTCTACGTAGAGACACACAATGACATATCATTTTTTAGTTGATTTGGTGTATACACACACTTATCACACTTATTGATTTTGAACCCATTTATTTGTCAAACTTTTCATGCCATTGTTTAGGTACTTGTTTTAATCCGTATAAGGATTTTACGAGTTCGCACACCTTCTATTATTGTCCAAAAATATTGAAACCTTCTGGTTGTTCCATGTAAATCTCTTCATCCAGTTCACCATTTAGGAATGTCCTTTTTACATCCATTTGATGTATTTCAAGACCAAATATAACTGCTATGGCTATGAGCATTCTTATTGACGTGATACGAGTTACTGGTAAATATGTATCAAAGTAATCAAGGCCTTCTTTTTGTCTATAACCTTTTATGACAAGTCTTGTCTTGTACTTATCTATTGATCCATCCAGTTTCATCTTCCGTTTGAATATCCATTTGTAGCCCAGTGGCTTACAACCTGGAGGAAGATCAACCAACTCTCAATTATGGTTTTGTATGATGGAATCAATCTCACTATTGATAGCCTCTTTCCACAAATGTGCCTCTGACGAAGACATTACTTCTTTATAGCTTTGAGGCTCATTTTCTAACAGATATGTCAGAAAATTGGGTCTAAATGACTTAGACGTTTTAGCTATTTTGCTACGTCTATGTTCAATTTTCTCAATATTTTCATGTTGATCCGATTCTTGGTCAACCTGATCACTGTCTTTGACAGTATCAATAGTTCTTTTTAGAGATTATGTTTTTTTTCCTTACAAGGAAATGTCTCTTCAAAGAACACTGCATTCCTTGACTCAATTATAATATTTGGATTGATGTCAGCAATTTCTAACTTATGTACCAAGAATCGATACACACTACTGTTGTGAGCATATCCAATGAATGTACAATCAATAGTCTTGGGGTCATATTCTAACCTTCTTATGTTTAGGAACCATCATTTTGGCGAGACACCCCCACACTTTCAGGTATTTGTAGGAAGGTACGTGACTTTTCCACAATTCATATGATGTCTTGTCCAATATTCTATGAGGTAGCTTGTTCAGAACGTAGCTGACGAAAAGTAAGACTTTCCCCCACAAGTTCTGGGATATACCAGAGCTTGTCAACATGGCATTCATCATTTCCTTCAACGTTCGGTTTTTGCTCTCAGCAATCCTATTTTATTGAGGCGAATAAGAAGCAGTAGTTTCGTGAATAATTCCATGATTAGAATAATATTCACCTCATATATCACTCATTATTCTGTTGATTTTCTTGCCAAGTTGATTTTCAACTTCATTCTTATAATGTATAAAGCTCTCAATAGCTTCATCTTTGCTCCTCAGCAAATACACATAACAAAATCTTATATTGTCATCAATAAAAGTGACAAAGTATTTTTTACCGCCTCTTGTTTGCACAAAATCATATCACACACATTAGAGTGTACAAGTTCCAAGGGTTCAGAACTTCGTTCTATGTAATGAAATGATGTTCTATATATTTTTTCTTCAACACATGCCTCACATTTATGTTGGTTATCAATTGTAAATTTAGGTATAAGGTCCATGTTAATTAATTTATGCATTGTATCATAATTAACATGTCCTAACCTCCCATGACATATATTTTGTGACTCAATAATATAAGCAGAAAATGTAGCTTTATTATTAGCACAGTGTCGATTGACAGTCATTACATTGAACTTGAAAAGGCCCTCAGTGAGGTATTTTTTTCTTACATAGACATCGTTCTTGGTAAGTATAAATTTATCGGAAACAAATACAAGCTTGAAACCATTCTTTCTGAAAAGTGAACCCGAAACCAAGTTCTTCCGAATATTAGGAACATTCAGAACATTCTTCAATGTAAGCTCTTTCCTAGATGTCATCTTCAGAACCATTGTGCCTTGTCCAACCACTCTAGAGGTAGAAGAGTTTCCCATTATCAGATGATCGCCACCATCGACCTTCTGATACGAGGAAAATATCTTTCTATCAGCACAAATATGACGAGTAGCCCTAGTGTCTACCCAACATTCTCGTGGATTTCCAATCAAGTTGGCTTCTGTTACAGCTGCTGAGAGGTTTATCTCTGAGATCTCATTATTTAGCTGCTCATTCTCAGTGACATGGGCCTCATTTTTCTTTTTCTTGCCTTTGTCCTGAGACTTCTTGTTTCTGTAATCCTTTGTCATGTGACCGCTTTTTCCATGGATGTAGCACTTCCCCTTGAACTTCTTGTTTGCTTGGGAATAATCAGCTTCACTGTTCTTTCTCTTTTTTCTACCATTTCCACCTTCGATGATGTTGGTCTTAGACTTCATAGTCTTGTATTTGACCTTCTCGGACTTCTTGTTGTCCTCTTCGATCCTCAATCGAACAACAATATCGTCAAGACTCATCTGTTTCTTTTTTGTGTTTCAGATAGCTCCTAAAGTCCTTCCATTATGGAGGTAACTTTTCAATGATTGTGGCAACTTAAAAACGTCTCATGGAGTTTCATTCCCTCATCCAATATTTCATGAATGATTAACTGTAGTTCGTCTAACTGAGACATTACCGTCCTTGAATCTATTATCTTGTAGTTTAAGAACCTACCCGTGATAAATTTCTTCTTCTTTCGAATCCTCGGTTTTGTATTTATTGTCGAGAGATTCCCAGAGAATCTTTGCAGAAGTCATGCCATGGTACACATTGTACAAGGTATTGTCAAGTCCTTCCAAGAGGTAATTCTTACACAAGAAATCACCTGACGACCATGCCTCTTCTCGCATTTGCTTGGCTGTTTCCGTTTCTCCCTCCCTCTGCGGGACCTGAGGTATCTTTGAGGTACTTAGCCAACTGCAGTGTTGTCAATATTTCTGCTAGCCATGTGTCACTGGAAAAGCCAACAATAATCAATAAGTCTACAAAAGATGAATTGCACAACGATCAAATGTATGACCTTGTTTAAGTGATATACTAAGAATCCTCTCGTTGTTATATTGGACAGTAGTACCAAATAACACAAGTCCTTGAATTTACGACTAAGGTTTCTTATGATAAATTAATAAAGAAATATTCCCAGAAGACGAGGGGAGGTCTGGAGTAACCACTTAAATCTCTGCCCACTTACGCTCTTATCGCCTTTTTGACAGAATATCATTTAAACACTTTCTCAATAGAATATCTTAGACATTCAAACTTAGTATTACACTTCAATTCACAATACAATAATAGATATATGTAGATTTATATGTGTATATAAGTATAAGTCAATCAAGCTTGGACGGAGAATTACTTGTGTAAGGTTACACTTTTAATTCTCAACCAGTATGCAACACACAATCAATTTTTCAACTTTATCATTATTTGTATGCTTGATAATTGAACACCCTAATGTTAACTTAAACTTATACTACCAAGTTTATAATAATATAGTATATGATTTTACTAAGTTAACATTATTGCATATATGTCATATATCATATGATAATCTATATTATTATTTTTGAATCTAAAATAATTCCAGGATTAATTTCGTTAGTGTCACATTCGTTAATATGTTCAAATGAATATGTCCAGTGAGTTCACTTTCGTGTAGCGTTCATAAACGCATTCGAACGAAGTATTCCAGAGAGTTCACGTTCGTGTTGCTTTTGTAAACGCGTTCGAACGAAGTGTTACAGAGAGTTTGCGTTCATGTTGCGTTCGTAAATGCGTTCGAATGTTCTTTGACAGAAGACTAGCATTCGAGTTGCATTTGAAGATGTGTTCGAACGAGACTAAAAAAAATAGAATTTTTTGCCTACGCGTTCGTCAGACGTTCGAATGCCCTTGCATATTTTTCATGCAAATAATATATTTTCCAGAAAAATGACTATTAACACATGTAAAATTTCATTTAACAACACATATAAAGTAATGAGTTCTTAAGATTGTTGGTAAATTAGTGTCATCAAACGAAATTGAACATGCGAATTTATCTAAATCATTCCAAAACATACCACACAATGGAATCAATTGTTCATTGACATGCCAAAATGAAAATAACAATAAGACTTAGAAAAACCTGGAAATGTAGAAGATGATAATCAAACTTAAGTCCATGTCGAGTTGCATTTGTCCTTAAGAACTCATTAGCCCCGCCGCCTCAGTGCTCTACGGATTGTTTTATGGCTAACGTTCTCCCAGGATTACTGTAGGCACTGTATTTTTGTATATAAGTCCCGATAATGAGCCTCGTACGGAGGCACTACTCTTTAAGTTGTGGAAGTCGTGGGAAACAGACGTCGGAAGGGAAAAGTCAGAAATCAATACCTTGTTGGATTAATTCGTTTGCTTAGCTTTGGGTTTGCTCGTTGGGCCTCTGTTTTAAACTTATCCTTGGCCCAAAACCCCCGCAAGTCACACACCAAGCCCATACACCACCAAGCCCACCAAAATAACCAACCACACGCCCATAATCCCTCCAAAATAATAAATCCACACATTAAACACATGTTGAAATCCTAATAAATCACCTCCCAAATTAAAAGAATCAAATCAAATCACCTTCCCGAATTAAAGGAATCGAATCAAATCTCATAAATCAAATTCCTAATTAAATTAAATCACATGCCTAAACTAAAGAATCAAATCAAATCTCATAAATCACATTCCTAATAAATTAAATCACATGCCTAAACTAAAGAATCAAATTAAATCTCATAAATCACATTCCTAATTAATTAAATCACATTCTAAACTAAATAAAATCAAATCAAATCAAATCAACTTACCTTCCTAAAATAAAGAGATCATTTCCTGTGATACACAAATTAAATATCCCCCATAATTACAATATTCTTTCCATATTCGCATAAGGATAACCCCAACCCTTGCCTATAAAAAGAAGCATAAACCAACCCTTCACACCCTAGCTCATTCACGCCCCTCCTCTCTTTCCCTAGAGCTCACCATTCACGGCCTCCCTCTCAAAGAACCCTAGCATTCACACAAAAAGACACAAACCACACTGCCATCACGCCCTGTCTCTCAACACACTTAGCAATACAACAAATAAACATGTAAAACACCATTCAACTCTCCTTCACGTGAACCATCAGACCGACACTAATAAGCCACAATATGCCAAAACTGTAAACCTCATGCACCATTAAACAATCACAAGCCACGATCTCACTTACACTCGGCAATCAGCCTATCAAACAACACCTCACACCCACTAGCTAAAGCCACAAACAGACACATGAAATAAACCGCCACTGCCCTTAAAGCCAAGTGACTCACGGAACTTCAGCCCACGTACCAGACAACACTCTCGGCTTCACACCAAGACCAAACCAGCCCTCAACCGACTGAACAAACAAACCTAGACTCACACCCACCAACCAAACTGACACATACATGCAGCCAACGTTCCATGTACAAACAACTGCGCCAAATATCCCTGCAAAACAACCCCAAAACTGCACCTTAAATCATCCAAAAACACCCCCCCAAATTGACCCTAAACCAGTCCAAAAATCAGTCCCTAAAACAGTCATCCGAAATTGCCCAAAACCATGAACAATAACCCAAAAACAGTGACCAAAAACAACAGCAAAATAGTAAGCAAACAGCAGCCCAAAACATCGAGGCATTGAAGGAAAATAACGAACCAGTAAACCGAAGGAATTGCGGAGCAGTAACCCTTCTGACGGCTGTGTAATGCACTTCCAAAAGACGACTTAAGAGGTTAGACCCGAGGGCACCCTTTTTATTCATTCTCCTTTATTTTTATTTATTTTCTTATTTCACTTCGCATGAGTATTGTTGATTGGTGTATGATATGACCTTCGGATGAATGGAATATGTGTTCTCTTTTGCGGTATATCGGATGGAAACTCAGATGTAAATTCCGTAGCCGAATCCGAATGGACGGTAGTTTGGTTTGTACTTGGGAAACAACTCCACGTACCACTTGAGACACACACATATTTTGTTTCATCCAATCTTATGTTTATGCATGATTTAGTCGTTTAGTATGTTATTTATTTTTCTAAACATGATGTAGTCATTTAGTATGTTATTTATTTTTTATGTATGATTTAGTTGGTTATTTCCGAGCATGATTAGTTATTTCTTTTGCATTAGGAATTTAATTTATGTTTATGTTTAGGTTGTTATTTATTTTTCGCGTTTGACAATTAAATATGTTCATGAGATTATTGTGTGTTATTGTGTGTTTGCCGTTATGACGACTTACTTTTATGCATGCAAACTTAGATATAGGTAGTATGCAAACTTAGATGTAGGTTGTTGTTGTGTATACTCGGTTATATTATAACATAAATCCTTTCATTACAAGTGGCATAAGTAAGAGAGACCATTCGAACCCAACAGTTTGAGGTCTTCCCTTGCGAGGGGTGAGTACGGCCTTAAATCATTTTCCCAGTTCACACTGGGTGGCGACTCCATGTTATTTCTCCGGTTTAGTTCCCCGTGGGCTACTCCGTACTCCCGACTAGGCCGCGAGCCTGGAACAACATCACCACCGATTTTTGTGTCCTACAATTACTTAGATACTTCTTAGAAAATGGGCACTTCTTTCACAATATCTTGAACAAAGACAATGAAGGAAACTCTCTTTTACACAATGACTCTAGACCATGAAAGACTTCTCTTATTTTCTGGATCTCATAAGAATGAACTAGGCTCCTATATATAGGCATGGAAGTGTGTCTTGTAAGACACCCTTTGGTTTAGGGTGTAACCCTCCTAAGGGTTATACCCATTCCCTTATGGCCTTTGGAGCCTAGAGACTCATCCTTTAAATTTAGAGGACATGTCCCTACATGTTTGTGCATTTCCCATAAGGCACTACTCAAGGGACATGACCCTCATACACTCATACCATATATTTAGAGAATTTACAACAAAAAATAACAAAAAAAAAAATGAAAATACATTTTCATAATTAGGACCTCCAAGATGTAAAGAAATTTCCATAATTGGAACTTTTAAATTCAATGTCATAGGTAGTCACTATGGATGGTAACGAACCAGATATGGTACGGGGATGTCAATACTCATACTCATCCCGTTCAATCAACGGGTATAAGAATTTTACCTGTATTTGAATGTAGATTTCAATACACATATCGAACCCTTCTAACTGACGGTTGTAGGCATTGCATTTTCGCATGTGAAACCCGATGATGAGTCTCATTTGGAGGCACTACCTTTTGAGTCATGAAAGCCGCGGGAAACGGATATCGGAAGGGGGAATTCAGAATAAATAAGCTCACTGTCTTCGTTGGTGCTGCGTTCGTTACTTCGTTCGAACCTCGTGCAGATTGCGGACGTTCGTGCCGCGTGCGATGAGGCGTTCGAACGGAGCCGGTAATTCTGGTTTTGCTGCTAGCCTCACACCCCAGCCCATTTAGCTCCCCAAAGCCCATAAAACACATCCCAAATTAAATAATTAAATATTAATTAAATATTAAACATTAAAATAAAACATTTAAATCATTTACCAATTAAATAAAACATAAAATAAAATCATGCCTAAAATAAATGAATCAAACATATTATATACTAAAACTAAAAATAAGATTTGCCTAATTAAAATCAATCTTAACCAATTAAAGCCAATCATATATTTGACTTCCTAATTCAATAAGATATCCACCAATTTAAAAGTATTGACTTCCTAATCTAAACCAAATTTGTCCCCCCTTAATCTTTGACTTTCCTTGCTAAACACTAAATCATATCCTAATTAAATGCACAAAATCCCTTCTCTTGTCAACCCTAACCCTTCTCTATATAAACAACCCCTCACCAAAGCCTTTGTCTCCTTGACAGATAGAATTCACACCCAAACTCTCTCAAAATCTCTCTAGACTCTCTCTACACACCCAAGACCAAATAAGCAAAAAGAGAAAACACTTCACACACACACAAAAAGAAAACAAAGAAACCACCACAAGACCACCCTCCATAGCCGAACCCAAACTCACCCATAGCCGAATTCTAAAACACGCCAAAACAACCTCCTAGATTACCTTAAAACAGTAGCCCAAAATCCTTAAAAAAACAGTAACTTAGAAAACTACATAGACAATCTTAAAAATAATCATATTTAATTACACTAGGAACCCACACGACTTGGAATAGTTCTTTGAAAACATTGAAACAGGTAGCCCGTGCAGTGAGCAGCAAAACAGGAGCCGAATAGGAGCAGAACGGAGTTCGAATCGTAAGCAAAGCAGCGAAACAGTGAGCTAGGACGTTGAACCAGCGGACCAGAAAAGTTGCGGAGCTTTATCCCCTTCCGATCTTCGTGGAACGTGAGTCCGAGAGACGGCTTAAAAGGTTAGACCTGAGGGTATCTTTCACACTTATGCTCATTTTTATTTTCTAGTCATTTATTTTGATTATATTTTCTGTATTTGTGGTATCCGTTGTGTGTATGATGTATGTTGTGGGTATTGGATGAATGAGAGATGTGTCAACTCTCGCGGTATATCGGATGGAAACCCGGACATAAATTTCATAGCCGATTCCGAATGGACGGTAATATGATCTGTACTCGGGCCACAATTCCACGTACCGCTTGGGTAAACGACACCATCTTTCTTTTGTTGTGTTGTTCTTGTTTGTTTAGTTTGTTTTACCTAAACTCAATATGTCGTTAGTTATGCATGATTCAACCAAGCGCATGGGCTTAGTGAGTTAGTCCAAAGGTCCTCCATTTAGGAGACAAAGAGCCGAAAAGGCCACATTCGTGACACTACTTCGCCGCGTCGGTTGATGTATGTCCGGTTGGACGCGAGATACGTTCAATCGGGCATACTTAGTTTGATATTGTTATCTTTATTTATGTATGTATAAGTCAATCGAGCGCATGGGCTTAGTAAGTGTGTTGTGAGATCCCCTATGGGGAGGGGCTAAAAGCCCTTTACCACAATGCTTTGCCGCGCCGGTTGACGTGTGTTCAGATTGGATGTGAGATGTGTTCAATCGGGCATACTTGGTTGATGTGATTGGTTCTAGTCTTGTATGTGTGACGTGATGCGCATGGGCTTAGCATGTTGGTCTAAAGGTCCTCTCTTTGAGAGATCAAGAACCCCAAAAGGTCACCTTTACGGCAGTGCTTCGCCGCGCCCCTTTATTTTCTGTTTATTGCATCCTATTTCATGCATCAGGTCCGTGTCCGTTCGAACGCGTTCCCGAACGCAACTCGAACGCGCATAAATTTTGCCTTATCATGCATCAGGTCTCATTTCCGTTCGAACGCGTTTACGAACGCTACTCGAATGTGAGCATTCTGTTTCATTTCCGTTCGAACGCGTTTACGAACGCTACTCGAACGTGAGCATTCTGTTTCATTTCCGTTCGAACGCGTTTACGAACGCTACTCGAACGTGAGCATTCTGTTTCATTTCCGTTCGAACGCGTTTACGAACGCTACACGAACGTGCACACACTGAACTGAGTCTGTCTTATTATATTCATGCATGATTGCCTATTGGTTGATCTTTCTTATGCAAATGTGTCAATGTATTACCATTCATATGCTCGTGTCATGATAACATTTGAGTATTATTTCTTGCGGTATATCGGATGGAAACCCAGACGTAAATTCCGTAGCCGATTCCGAATGGACGGTAGTGCGGTCTGTACTTGGGCTACAATTCCACGTACCACTTGGAAAAGTGCCCATACGTGTGCTTGTATGGTTACCATGTGTGCTTGTATGGTTAATATGTGTGCTTGTGTTTTTCCTGAATATGATATGCAAGTAAAGATGTATGTTAGTTTCTATCTTGATATATGTTAAGCATGCAATCTTATATATGAAATACATGTATATTTAGGAGCATATTTTATTTTATAAATGTGACTTTAGAAGCATGATACCTCTAGAAATAATTGTTACTTCAGCTTGTTTAAATTATTATATAAATCCTTTCATTACAAGTGACATAAGTAAGGGACCATTCCGAACCCAACGGTTTGAGGTCTTCCCTTGCGAGGGGTGAGTGCGGCCTTAAATCTTTGTCCCGGTTCACACCGGGTGGCGACTCCATGTTATGTAATCTTTCCCAACTAGGTCGCGAGCCTAGGAACGGCGTCGCCCAGGTTCTGTGTCCTACAACGGTATAAAAATTTATTGGGGTTAGTACTCTGTGCGCCAATCTATGACATGTGCAAGAATATAAGTTGTCATTTTTCCCATAATATTATCCATTTAATGGTACCACCTATTGTCTTTTATATACATATTCGATGTAATTTAGTTTAGATCAAACTAACTAAGGTTTAGTGATATATATGTTAGATAAAGACCCGAGAATATACAGTAGTCATACAGTTACAAAGATGTTTGTAATTACATTGGAAGATATGGTATGTTATCAAATAAAGTTTTTGATCGAGATTTGCTGACATGGGTTAGTTAATAAAATTCATTGAGACCAATACATGTTATATATCGAGATTTGGTCCGAATGGTTTATCCTAATGAATCATGAGTCTTAAGAGACTCGTATAAACATGTAGGTGTTCATTTGATGAGCTATGAACAACTCAAGAGAATTATTCTTAATAGATGGCATCCCAACGTTAATTGGAATCTTCTCGAGTTGAGTAGCATATGTGGTTCTTTAACTTGAGATACCACAATGGATGTATGTGTCGTTGGGGCGGTTGTGGAACCCCTAGGATCGGATCGGTGTCTTGCGCAGCAGAAGTGGGTCTAACCCATAGATATCAAGAATGAGTATATTTTTAAATAATTTAATGGAATACTATATTCCATTACGAGTATACAGGAAAAAATCAGGGGTGAATCGAAGTCCGAAAACTCAAAAAAAGACAAAAATAAGATTTGGCACACGCACTGTACGCGCTACAGTGCGCACTAAAATCTTCCCCAAACACTTTCAAACGCCCAAAATTAATTTTTAACATCAAAACCAACATCAACACATGTTAAAGAATAAAATCATATTTTTCAAAATATCAAAAAATTTTACAAAAATATAAATTTATTCTAAATACGCACATACGTAAATTTTGAATTCAAAACACAAACTAAATTAGAATCCCACAATAAAGTGACTCATGAACAATTTTAGGTCACTCAAAGATGGTCAAGTAATTATAGAATGATATTAATAGCTCCAAGCTATCATCTAGAGTTTCAAACTCTAATTCTATGTTTATATCCGACATAAATATTTTGACTCAATCACAAGCATATTGTGTTTATGATTCCAAAACATCCATACACAACTCATTGGCCTTATTTCAACATCAAGCTATGTTATTATGTATTCAATACATAATATATCACTAATGATAACTCATTGATGATAACTCACTAATGAAAATATAACTTTAGATAAGATCAAACTTACCTAGCAAACTTGATTCTAAGATCCAATATTCTTATCCTTATTAAAATATTGTAGAGAACTTACAAAGCTACAAGCTTAATTCCAAGATCCAATCTTGATTTCAAAATTAGCAAACTTGATTCCAATATTAGCAAGATTGATTCCAATATCCAATCTTGATTTCTCCTTATTGAAATATTGCAGAGAACTTTCAAAGCATCTCTAAACACTTCTTTTACTTAGGCTGATATTTCTATATCTTATTTGTTTTAACTTTCACAAGCTTAACTTTCTTAAACTCAAATTTGAATAAAAACTTGCTCAAGCTTGCCTTTTATAGCAAAACTTATGCAATTTTTAATTAATAAAAGTCTTAATCAACTTTTTGGTAGGCTTACTCCAATTTGTCCAAATATGTATAATTAGGTGTGACTAATCACATTTGTCTACCACTTTGATTTAATCTAATAAAATCAAGATAAAGTTTAACAAATGAATTAGTTCACTATCTACCACTTTGATTTAATCCAATTAAATCAAGACAAATACACAAATTTTTACATATTTGTAATTACCAAAATATCCTCCAATGATATATATATTTATGAAATTACAACAAAACTCTTATGTGATTTTGTATTAATCAAATTAATCTAATTGGGTCAAAGTAAATAATCAATGTTCTCCAATAACACTTAATTATTTTAATTGATAATTATAATATAAAATATTATTTATTATCAAACATTATCGGCTACCCAAGTGTTGGGGCGGTTGTAGGACCTATGGGGTCGGATCGGTACCCCGCATAGCGGAAGTGGGTCTAACCCAATGATATCAGGTATGGGTGTAATTTGAAAATATATAATGAAATACTATAATCCATTATGAGTGTATAGGAAAAAATCGGGGCTGAAAAACTCAAAACGGGAGAAAACAAAATTCATCACGCGTATCGCGTACCGTGCACGCATGCACTATACACGCTACAATGCGCTCGTCCACTGTGCACGCACTGTACGCATGTTTTTTTTTTTTTTCAAAATTTGTTTCTTCAGCCTTCAGATCTTTGGAAACATAGAGCTGAAAGCAATAGGGTTTTTAACCCTAATTGCTTTCAACCTTCCTAAACACTTTCAAAAATACCTAAAATTAATTTTAACATCAAAACCAATATCAACACATGTTATAGAATAAAAATTAAGTTTTTCAAAATATCAAATATTTTTACAAAAACATAAATTTATTCTAAATACGCACTTGCATAAATTTTGAATTCAAAACACAAACCAAATTAGAATCCCACAATGAAGTGACTCGTGAACAATTCTAGGTCACCCAAAGGTGGTCAATTGATTTTAGAATGGTAACCTTAGCTCTAAGCTATTATCTAGAGTTCCAAACTCTAATTTTATGTCTATGTCTAACATAAACATGTTGATCTAATTAAAAGCATATTGTGTTTATACTTCCAAAGCATCCTAGCACAATTAATTAGCCTAATTTCAACATTATGTATCTAATACATAATTCATCACTATATGTCTCACTAATGAAAAACTCACTAATGAAAAACATAGCTTTTGGAGAAAATCAAACTTACCTAGCAATGTTGATTCAAAGATCCAATCTAATTCTCCTTGTTGAAATGTTGTGGAGAAATTCTCAAGTTAACAAGCTTGATTCCAAGATCTAATCTTGGTTTCAATACTAGCAAGTTTCACTCCAAGATCCAATATTGATTTCTCCTAATTAAAATATTGTAAAGATCTCACAAAGTTTCTCTAAACACTTCCCTAACTTAGGCTAATTTCTCTAATTCTTGTTTGTATTTAGCTTTCTCAAGTTTTTACTTTGCTTAATTAAAATCTTCATAAAGCTTGTTATTTATAAAAAAACTTAGGTAATTTTTAATTAATAAAAGTTGTAATCAACTTTTATGTGGGCTTAATCGAATTTATCCAAATATATATAATTAGGTGTGATTAATCTCCATTGTCTACCACTTTGATTTAATCCAATTAAATCAAGACAAAGATTAGAAAATTGATTAGTTCAATGTTTGCCATTTTGATTTAATCCAATTAAATCAAGTCAAAACCACCTATTATTACATACTTAAAATTACCATAATATCCTCAAATTATGATTTTACAATTAAGTCATTGTGTAATTATGAAATTAATCCAACTAATCCAATTAAGTCAAAGTAAATAATCAATATTATCCAAAAACATTTGATTATCTTAGTTGATAATTATAATATCGAATATTATCTTTTATCAAAATTAATCGGCTACCCAAGTGCTCAATGAGTACACTTCATATTGGGATTCTCTAAGTTCACACACATTCGTCATATAAGCCTATCTAATATGTACGCAATTCGGCTACCTCCGAATTCGCGAAGAACACGAATGACTTTTCTGAACTATACAAGTCGAGGTTATCACATACCTTTAACTTTCCCTCCATCGTAGACTATACGAGTTATGTTTAGGAAACACATCGTCAAGTTTCCGAGGCGCACATCTCATGTCGACATGTCCATGATTCTTCATAACTGATGCTATCCACCCTAGAAGATAGACTTTGGCCAAAGTTTTAAGAATCATAACTTTACTTACCTAAACCTCTTTTGGTACACATACGGGCCGAAAGGTCCTATCTTGCTTCGCACTTGATTACTGAGTGCATCGGTCCACACCTAAAGAACATCTAGAGGCCAGACCATGAAAGATTTCTGATATACATGACATCAAATTATGGAGGATCTCACACAAAATCAATGATATCCTATTGGAAAAATGTCCAACATAAAAGTCGTAGATCTTCTTCTTAGCATTCCGGTGATATAAAATTCGTAAAAATCGGAGATAGTATGAAAAAAGTTATGCTTGAAATACTAAGGGTTGTCCGAGTTGCATTCTAGGCTAAATTTCCGTATTGGAACTGCGAAGAATTATCGATTATACGCAAAGTAATTTTTTGTGAGCACGTACATGCTTGAATATGATTTACAACATGTATCTTACCTTCCATAGCGTAATAGTCGTCGGTCTCTGACAACGTATAATTCGTCGGGATTACCGGGTGTTACATAATGAAACTAGAAGTGTAAAATGATTAATTTTTTCTTTTAATAAATGTGTACTTTTTAATGTTGATCTTAAAGCACCAAGGTAATTAATTGCGAATAATATAAATTATTCATAACGTTACACATGTCAGGAAATTTTTATAACTAATGTATATTTATAAATGATACACAATTTGATTATATACACATTAGAATTTCGACACTTTATAATATAATTAATTAATTTAATAATTTTTTTAATTATAGAATATTATTGGAATATTTAATATTAAAGCTTATAAGATAAAAAAATATAAGCCACACACATAAGATTTGCTTTTTATTATTAAAATAATATTAAATGAAAAAGTCACATGCTAAATTCATTTCTCATTTTCATCACTATGCAGTGGTTCGAATTTAAAGCCCAAATTTGACTTAGTCACACATCAAATTAGAGAAAATGTTTAACATGAAAGTTTTAACTCTATGTCTTAGCTTTCTAATGGTACCAAAATCACTAAAAACAAACACTTGAATCTACGGTTGAGCACCGGTTCTGGGTCTGCCCGGAATCGGTTGGAACCAGGCCAGTTTTCCGGATTTTGAACCGGAATCGGTTGTAACTAGTCCGATTCCAGTTCCAAATTGGAACCAAATTTAACCGATCTGATTCCGGTTCCAAAAAGACAAGAACCGGAACCGGACCATAGAATCAGTTTTTGGAACCAAATATAGAACTGATTTCTGGAACCGAATTTAGAATCGGTTTCTAGAACCGAGAACCGGTTATAGAACCAAATTCATAACCGAATTTCTACCCTATTTATACTTGAATTTTATACCCTAATTTTATAAGTCAAACGACATCGTTTTGAAATTTGGTATATAAAGCAGTGGCGTTGCATTTTTTTCTCTCAATTTTTCCTCTCGCCACCAGTCACCATTTTAGGTTTTCAATTTTCCTCTCGCCATCGCTTTTCTTCTTCAATCTCTCATAAGTATGTGCTTTTGACTTGTTTGCATAGAATTTAAGCTAATAATATTTATAAATTTATATTAATATCTCCTGGGTATGCAATCCCCAGTATGACCAGTATGGTCACTGGTATGGCACCGGTATGAAATGTGCCAATTCCAAAGAGCTTGCAAAATAGAGCATCTCACCGGTATGAGGACTAGTAAGGGATCGGTATGCTGGTCTCTGTACCAAAAATACATATATGAAGTTTTAAGGCATTTTTTACATGAGTCTAATGCATTTAAGTGAATGTGAATGTTTCCTATGAGCTTAGGTACTTGAATAATCAATTCACAATACATTTAGAAAAGTTAAGACTAAGCAAGATTATCTTTGATTTGCCGCTAGTCTTCACATTCTCCTCTTCACCACCAACATACTTCGAAATATTTTTGTAATATCTCACTGTTGTGCGTCGAAGTCTTCAAGTGTTGACGTCATCAAAATCCATTACGCGATTGTGTCGCTAACAATCTCCATTTTTTGATGATGGCAGCTTCCATTAAAACTTATGAGATTTGAGATTCTAAGTAGTTTGACGATTTTGCTCCCCCTCTATATTAGCTTCCTATCAATGTGTGTCTTCAATATAATGCTATAACACTTAGACAAACACATTAATACATTTCCTCCCCCTTAATACAATGGTGAGGGTAATGCAAGTTTTAACCTCATTTCTAATGATTTCTCCCCATTTCACATTATCAAAAAATATAGAAGCAAAAATTAGGTTATGATGAGATATCAATTAAATATATGCATTATCAAATAAATATACCAAAATCTATATATATGCATGATGAACGGAAAATATATCAATATTTACCACCCATTTTACCTAATATTTTGTTTAGTTTCTCGGGTTTGATGAACGTTTTGATGTGTTTTTATGTATTTTGTAGATAAATAAAGTATTGGGACTTAATGGAATCAACTCGGGGCTAAAACGATGAAATCCGGAGCAAAAAATGGCGAAAAGGGAAATTAATATACGCGTCACGAAGTGCAGTCCTAAATTCTAATTTTGCGCAAGTTTGGTATTTTTTCCATAACGTTTTCATCCGATATCCGATTGAACTAATTCAAGTGTCAGATTAAAGAAGACACGAAGATCTACAACTTTGAAGATTTAAATAGTTTCGAATTCTAAAGTTTGGAAGGCCTAAATTGATGAATAATCTAGTGTATTTTGCATAATTACTATAGTCGTTTTCAAAATATAAAATAAAATTAATAAAATAAAAAAGTAAAAATTGTCAAACTTCCACAAAACATGCTTGCATGTTTGGTGTCATGTTTGGTGTCATATTTGGTGCCATGTTTGGTGTCATATTTGGTGCCATGTTTGGTGCCATGTTTGGTGTCATGTTTGATGCCATGTTTGGTGGAGCTATTGGTGGAGCAATTGGTGGAGAAATTGGTGGAAGCCTTTAGATTTTCCTATAAATACCAAGCTTAACTTTGTACATTTTTAATGCTTTCTTTGGAGGAGTTTCTCAAAGAAAATCTAAAGGAAAGTGTCTTGTATATTATTTAAGTTTTCTTGTATTTTCCTTTTATTTTATTTAATAAAATTTTATATGTTTTCTTTTACAGCATGAGCAGGTAACCTCATTCTGTTGGGGTGAAAATGTAAGACTTTTAATATAATGAATTAGATTAATCTCTCTTATTTTAATTAAAATTTGGATTAATTAGTTACCGCCTATATGGCCGGTTTAGGTGACAACCTTATTTACCGCATATATGGTCGGTTTTTCATTTCAGACGTAGTTTCCGCCTGTATGGTCGGTTTAGGTAATAACCTTGTTACCGCCTATATGGTCGGTTGGATTTAATTGAGACAAATGAAATTACCATCTTTATGGTCTGGTTAATTAATCGGTAAACATTGAGAATAAGAGAGATTTCTAATTTTGAAATATTAAAAGTGGATCCTCTAACCCCAACATTTTCTTTTATTGTACTTTTACATTTTTTAATTTCCAGCATTTACTTTATTTAATTTTCAGTATTTACTTTATGTCTTTTATTTTATTTAAGCTTTTATTAGCCATAGATATGTGTCGTAGCTAAGCCCGTTATCTGGGGTTGTGATGAATTCCAATATCACCGGTTAATAAGGGGTTGTTTTACGGTTTGGGTAATATAAAAGTTTATTTATTGAGCCTTAGTCTTAATACTTCTTGTTAACTGGTCATTAATAAGATTGAATTGGTAAACTTAAAATGAACTTGGAAGAGAGATTTTAGGTTTAAGACCTTAAACTTAATAACCCACGATCTTCCTTGAGGATATATATCACTTTAATAGATTTCCTTACAGGATAGGAATATACCTGTCGGGCGGGGGTAACCATAATTAGAACTTAATCTTAATGAATTCTGTAACTTGGTTAACATAGGAATATGATTAATTGAGTTACACTGGGTATTTGTATCTGACCATCGGAATAGGCTTTTACATATTTTTCTTGTTTCCGGTTAATAAACCAATATATTGCACAAACGTGAAATAACCACTTCATCTTTTAAAAGATATTGGAAGAATTCACAACCCTGGATAGTTTTATAAATTTGAATTTTCCTCAACCTATTTTTGCGTAATTTTATTTACTTGTTTTTAAGTTTAAAGTCACCACCCAGTCAATCAATCAATCTGTTAGATACTAGTAATCATTTGGCCTCATAAAATTAATAGTTAGGTATTAAGTCCTCGTGGGATCGATACTTTTAATACTACTTGAACGATACGTGCGCTTGCGTTATACGCGTGTGATTACGCCGATCAAGTTTTTGGCGCCGTTGTCGATGACTTATTTATCTTTCACTATTAGTTTTGAGGTTAGATACCTTTACTTGTATCTAATTTCTTTTTACTTATTGTTTTGTTTTCTTGTGTTTCAGGTTTCATAGACACTACATGAGACGAACCAGAAGCTTTGAACTCCTACCGCTTGACCCAGAAATTGAAAGAATCATCAGACAATTGAGAAGAGAAAGGCGAGAAGGGCAAGAAGCAATTGTTAACATGAAACCTGAACCTTTGGAAGTTGCACCACCAATTCCCATTCGAGACAGAACCATTCCAGTGGTTGACGGCTTCATTTCCTGTATTGTACTTCCTCTCTTACCAGCGAATGCGTGTTTTTCCATATTCCTTGAAAGACATAGCAAAAGCTTGGCTACATTCACTACCGACAGGTTCAATCATAACTTGGAACACTTTAGCCACCAAATTCCTTGCAAAATATTTTCCACCAGCTAGAACAACAAAGTTGAGGAATGACATCACATCCTTTGTGCAACATGACTCAGAATCTCTCTACGAAGCTTGGGAAATGTACAAGGATTTGCTCGGAAAATGCCCTCACCATGAGATTGCAAAATGGCTACAAGTCCAAACCTTATATAATTGACTTTCTAGATTGATGAGAACCACAATTGATGCTGCTGCTGGAGGAGCTTTGATGGCAAAATGAGAAGATCAAGCATGGGACTTAATCGAAGAAATGATTAACAACAATTCGTTGTGGCCAACAGATAGGAGCATGATTCAAAGAATTACAGGAATTTATGAAGCAGTGAATACCAGGCTGGATCAGATATGCAAATGTCTGGAAATACTTAGCACGCAAGTTGTAAACATCGTCGGATCCACAAGTTCACTATATGTCAACAATTTCAACAGACAGGGGAACAATCTATATTCCAACACCTACAACCCAGAGTGGAGGAATCATCCAAATTTTTCATGGAGCAACAATTCAGGGAAAAAGAATAATCCACCACCTGGATTCTAATAGCAGAATAAAGGCCAGGAGTATGAAAAAGAACTAGAAATGAAAGAATGGTTTGCAGAGATGTTCAAAAAGCAAGAAGCAAAATACGATGTTATGTTTCAAACCCAAAAAACATTCAATCAAAGCCAATCTGCTTCCATTAAAGCATTGGAGAATCAAATTTGACAACTGGCCAATGCTCAGAGTTACAGACCGCTAGGGAATCTTCCCAGCAACATATAACCAAATCCAAGGAACTGAGGGAATGAACAATGTCAAACCATTACTTTGAAAAGCGGTACTGAAATCAACAAAGATGTTGGAATCAAAGCATCCATGGAAGAAGTTCTAAAAGAAGCAGAGCAACAGATGGAGGAAAAAGAAACAAAGGAAAAAGATCAAATCACTCCACCTCCACCTTTTCCACAACGTCTTCAGAAAAATAAACTGGACAAGCAGTTTGCTCGTTTCTTGGAGGTTTTCAAAAAACTGCATATCAACATTTCATTTACAGAAGCCTTGGAAGAAATGCCCAGCTATGTCAAATTCATGAAAGATATTCTTTCACAAAAACGAAGATTGGGAGACTACGAGACAGTAGTATTAACAGAAGAATGCAGTGTCATCATTCAGAGGAAACTTCCTCCGAAGTTGAAAGATCTTGGAAGTTTTATTGTACCATGCACCATTGGAGAGCATTATATCGGTAATGCTTTATGTGATTTGGGTGCAAGTGTTAACTTAATGCCTTTTTCTATTTACAGGAAACTGCAAATTGGAGAAGCAATGTCTACCTCAGTCTCTCTACAACTTGCTAATCGAACGCTCATATTTCTGAGAGGAGTCATTGAAGATGTGCTGGTCAAAGTCGATAAACTCATTCTCCCAGCAGATTTCATTGTCCTTGACATGGAAGAAGTCAAAGATGTACCTATCATCCTTGGGAGACCATTTTTACCTACATGACGAACTGTGATTGATGTACAAAAAGGAGAACTAACCATGAAAGTTCAGGAACAAGAAGTTACCTTCAATGTTTTCAAAGCCATGAAATTCCCTAACGATGAAAAGGAAGAAGAATGTTTCAGAATTGATGTTGTTGATAGTATCGTTCAAGATACTGAGCCAAATCCCACGGATACACTTGAATCTTGCATCACCAATATGACTGACATCAAGCTAGATGCTGAAATTCTGGAATGTATCAACTATCTTGACAAGCGATTTTGTTTCAAATCGACACCACCAGTGGAAAGTCTGGAACTTCCAAAGAAATATCGAATCAAGCCTTCGATTGAAGAACCACCACAGCTGGAGCTGAAGTTACTGCCGAGCCATCTCAGGTATGCATTTCTTGGAAACTCTTCTGAATTACCGGTGATTATTTCTTCTTCGCTAACATTAGAGCAGGAAGAAAAGTTGCTGAGAGTATTACGGGAACTCAATAAAGCCATTGGCTGGACTATAGCAGACATTCGAGGCATCAGTCCATCAATTTGCATGAACAAGATTCTGATGAATGATGAGTACAAATCCACAGTGGAGCATCAATGCAGACTCAATCCAATCATGAATGAGGTCGTGAAGAAAGAAATCATCAAATTTTTGGATGCTGGCATCATTTACCTCATCTCAGATAGCACTTGGGTGAGTCATATGCAATGTGTACCAAAGAAATGAGGAAATATTTTAGTCACAAATGAAAAAGAACGAGCTGATTCCAACAAGAACAGTGACTGGATGAAGAGTATGCATGAACTACCGGAAGCTGAACAAAGCAACAAGGAAGGACCATTTTTCGATGCCATTCATTGACCAGACGTTGGACAGATTAGCGAGACATAAGTTCTATTACTTTCTGGACTGATACTCAGGGTACAATCAGTTTGCCAACGCCGCAGAAGATTAGGAGAAAACCACATTTACATGTCCCTATGGAACTTTTGCTTTCTGCAGGATGCCATTGGGATTATGTAATACTCCTGCCACATTTCAGCGTTGCATGATTGCTATCTTCTCAGACATGCTGGAGCAGAGTATGGAGGTTTTCATGGATGACTTCTCTGTGTTTGGAGATTCTTTTGACCACTGCTTGCAAAATCTGGAACAAGTGTTACAAAGATGCGAAAATACCAACCTGGTACTGACCAGCGTAGTCACACGCGTATAACGCAAGCGCACGTACCGTTCAAGTAATATAAAAAGTATCGATCCCATGAGGACTTAATACCTAATCTATTAATTTTATGAGGTCAAATGATTACTAGTATCTAACAGGTTGATTGATTGATGGTGATGATTTTAAACTTAAAAACAAGTAAATAAAATTGCTTGAAAGTAGGTTTAAAAAAATTCAATATTAAGGAACTATATAGGGTTGTGAATCTTTCTAATATCTTTTAAAAGATGAAGTGGTTAATTCATGTTTGTGTAATAAATTGGTTTACTAACCTGGGACATGAAATTATGCGAAAGCCTCTTTCGATGGTCAGACACAAATACCCAGTTTAACCCAATTGAACCATATGTCTATATCAACCAAATTATTTGGATTCATTAAGTTTAAGTTCCAATTAAGGTTACCCCCGCCCGACAGGTATATGTCTATCCTGTAAGGAAATCTATTAACGGGTTATCTATCATCAAGGAATATCGTGGGCTATTAAGTCTAAGGCTGAAACCTAAAATTCATTTGTCAAGTTTATTTTAGATTTACCAGATCGATCTTATTAATGGCCAGATAACAAGACGCATTAAGCTTAAGACTTAATAAGTAAACCTTTAAATTACCCAAACTATAAAATAACCCCTTATAAACTGGTGATATTAGAATTCATCACAACCCTAGATAACTAACTTAGTTACGACGCATAACTAGGGATAGTAAAAACTTAAAAGTAAAAGACATCAAATAAAATGCTAAAAAGTAAATAAAGAAAATTACAATAAAAGAAAATGTTAGGGCTAGAGGATCTACTTCTATCACTACTATTTTAGATATCTCCCTTAATATAATATATTAACTTGTGTGATATTACCAACCAGCCATATATGCGGTAACCTGATTAAGTAAAATTAAGTCCATAAACCAGCCATATAGGCGGAAATTACCAACCGACCAACCAGGCGGTATCCATGCTTAGTCAGATTAAAACCAGTTTATAATTGATTACCAACCGACCAATATAGCAGTATCCTTGTTAAGTCAAATTTTAAGTAGTGAATATATTATAATTAAGGGAGATTAATCTAAATAGCAGTAATAAAAGTTTTACCTTTCACCCTAGCAGTGAGAAGTTACCTCCTTATGTTGAATAGTAAAAATTGAAAAAGTAAAAAAAAAATTATTATTATTACAGATCGTAATTAAAATTAATTACAAAACTGAAATTTAAAGAAACTAGATATAAAACTCCCTATTTACATCAGAGAATTCAGAGAGGAAGGTGCATCTGAGACTGAAACCTCGAGCTGAATTTATAGGCCTCGATAAGATATGCGTGTCGCGACGCGCACTTCACATCGCGACGTGCCACGTGTCAGCTTCTGGTTGGCTGCTTCAGATTCTTATCCGATAACGTGGCGATGTGGATAATTGACTCAATAATTGCGATGATGTGGCAACACATGGCGAAAGTGATTGTCGGCACCGTATCATTGCAACACGTGGCACGCTGTGATTGGTTGATGATGACATGGCGCTGATATGGCGAGTTGACTCGGTCTACTACTGATGTGAATGATGATGTGGCTGACACGTGGAGACATATGGCGATGGCGATTGTCGGCACCATAGGATGATGACACGTGGCACGGCGCACGTTAACGGATTTTTTATGATGTTAACACGTGCCAGACGCATGTTAGCAAGTCAAACTTTTCAGATTCTGACACGTGTCCCCCGGCGCACGTTAGCAGCTGATGGCGCATGTTAGGTATCACGACTCGCAAAATTACCAAATTTGCCCTTGTCCGTTTTTCACTGTTTTGGCCTCAAATCACCTCCAGAGAGTCCTGAAACTTTATTTATCTACAAAATAACACAAAACACATCAAAATATTCACAAAACTCAAGAATCTATTCAAAATATTAGGTCAAATGAGTGAGAAATAGTGATACATTTACCACTCATCACACCCTCAAACCTAACATTTTGCTAGTCCTCGAGCAAAACACAGAATAAAATAACATAAACATCTTTAAAACTAAGCCACTTTCGTAGGGATCACAGTTGCATTTAGTGTATGCAACAAGCCTTTAAACCCTTAGGTGTCCCTAGTGGACGAGTTGTAGTCTCGTGAGGGTTTACAGCAATGATACCCACAAATATTTTACAAAAGTAAAAAGGTAGTGAAACTAATGCACACAAAAGAAAAAAGACAAGAGAAAATAGAATAAATAAATTGGTGACTAATCAGGTGAAACTTCTACTCCAAGTCACTAGTTGTTTTCTTTCTTTCTAAATTACCGAATAAGTAAATTCTCTGATTATATTTACCATTCTCCATATACATAGCCAAAAAAATATTAATCAACTCATTTTTTTGCCCACAACAGTCACAAGTGCAGTTGATAAGAGAGTAATATTTTTGTCCTAAAGTTTTATCAGAATTCACACCTTTTTGCAGCAGTGGAATAATTTTTCTGATTTTTTCTTTGATTTTTTGATTTTTTTTTATTTATATACAATATCTTCCATCTATATAGCGAGTGTTGGATCGGTGGCTCCCAAACCAGTTGGCTTTAGGGCACCAGATGTTAAAACACCCATACAGACTTAATTACTCAGACTTCAGATATATATATATATATATATATATATTTACATCATCTTTGATCCATGTAGCGAGCTTTGGGCCAATGACTCCCAAACCAGTTGGCTTTAGGGCACTAGGTGTTAAAACACCCCTACGGATTTAATAACTCGGATCTCAGACATTTTTTTTTACTCCAATACTTTTTGAGATGCTTCCTCCAATTAAACTAGAGCACTGAATATTACAAACTTTTCAATTACAGCTTATGTCTGTATATTACCATGCATGTTGATAATATCTGCCAACTGAGCATATGAAGATCCATTTTAGTCAATTTTATGGAGAATTTAAAAATTAAATAATTCAAAAGGAAATAAACAAAAATTAACTTGTTTCGAAAATGGGTTAAAATACGTATCAGGAATGGGAACTCCTTACACAGTTATCTCTCACCAATTTCAACTTTTTAGTCAAAATAAAACAAAAATGCAAAATATTTTTGTTATTTTTGAAAAAATTTCAATTTTTTGTATTTTTCGAAAAATTTTGGACCAAAAACAACACACAACTAAAAACAAGATACTGATAAACTAATTCCCTCCCCCAAACCTAAATGAGACATTGTCCCCAATGTCTTAAACAGTAGAAGAATAGTTTAGAAGATAGTACCTGGTTAACCGAAATTCTATACGAAAAGTTAAAGGTTAAGATCCAGATTAATTCGACGCCTCTTACCACGATCGTCCTCAGACCAATTTATCTTTGAAAGGATATGGTCAATTTTTGGTTCATAGGCTAAGATTTGGTCAATTAGATCCGGAGCAGTTCTAGCAGTGTAGATGAGTTCTTTTAAAGGTTTTGACATGAACCCATTTCTCTGGGCATCATCAAGAAACACACAAAGAAAATCATAAAATCCTTCAATGTTGTACAGTCCAAGCGGTTTCTGGTGTATGTTCAGGTTCGCCCAAGATAACACTGTAAAAATTTCCTCCAATGTACCCAAGCCACCTGGCAAAGCAATAAAAGCATCAGCACGTTTAATCATTTCTACCAATCGTTCAGACATACATGCATGATCAGTTCCTCTCCGTTTGATGGTCCAATAAGATTTGCTTCTGCCAAGGGTTTTGGGATGATTCCCAAAACGTGACTGCCTCCCTCATGTACAGCTTTTGAAACGATCCTCATAAGTCCAAGATTGTCTCTGCTATATACTAAGTGCATATTCCTTGCAGCTAAGACTCGACCCAATTCATGTGCTGCTTCTATGTATTTTGGCTTAACACTAACACTAGTACCGCAAAACACACAGATGTTCTCGACTCGTCTTTTTGAAGTGGCTTCCATGTTTTACTCTGGATGTCTTCAAAAGTGCAATGATGAGTTGAATTTATAACATCTGAAAAGGGTGAGTAAAATAATAGCACTAGTACCTACCAAATGATATTATTTGTTAAACAATAAAATAAATCGTGATAGTCAAAAAGGTCTGGATCCTGTCGGAGAAAATAAAAAAAAACAATAAAACAAATCACAATTATTAGGAAAAGACAAAGAGATATAATATCTATAAATATTTATGGCTTAATTGAAGTCTATGCGTCAGGGACAAGCTTCCCATCCAATTTTCTTATAAATTGGCAAACAGAGTTTTTTTGAGTCAGATTCCCGAGACTTAACTGTTGTCTTTCTTTTTGAAATTGTGTAATTTGTGAAAGGCTATGTGAACATATCCACTGGGATGCGTCTCAAGAGTCGAAGATATATCATCTAAAGACTCATTACTCAAGCCATCCCTAATGAATTTAATTTTGTCTTCGCGATTATCAGACACCATTCCTAAAGAACGACAACGAGTATCACAAAACATACGAGCACATTTATTACAAACACACATTCTTTTGGCTCTTCTCTTTTTAACATAGGTGCTCCTTCCTAAACCAGGCAGATGTGAAATAAAAGAGTCAGAAGGCTCACCTGCCAATCGGACCCGTGCTTCAATAATCCAACGAATGTCAGTAGGAATATCTTTGATCATCAATAGTCTTATCCGTTCCAAACGAGCTTTGTAGACTTTCATCAGAGATTTTTGAGGGAGAGAAAGAAATTGCTTGTGAAGATTTGCGAGAGCTTCTTCTATCGTGAAATGACTTTACCTGCAAAAATTAAACAAACAAAAATAAAACACACCAGATCACAATATATACACAAATTGCATGGGTTGCCTCCCTGCGAGCGCTACGTTTAACGTCGTCAGCTAGATGTGACTGCCCGAATGTTAAGCTGGATCTGAAAGTGTGACACTTTCTTTTTGTCGCTCAAATGATTCTCCTCAGTAGTGCTTAACAAGCTTGTTTTTAACCTTGAATGTTTTGTTGGAGTCAGATCATGTATCTCAACGGCTTTGTCTGGTAAAACCTTGGGGATCAAAAATGGACCTGACCACCATGATTTTGGCTTCTATGGGAAGAATTTCACCCTTGATTTATTTAACAGCACTTTCTGCCCTGGTTCCAGTTGTATGCGCACTAACTTCCCATCATGTCTTTTCCTTGCCTTTTCTTTGTACAATTTGGCATCCTCAAAAGGCTGATTGTGAAATTCCTCCAATTCATTGAGCTGGTGGAACTTTTTCTCTTCTGTTACTTGTAGTGCAAGAATTGGCTTTTTCAGTGCAAAAGACGTTTTATCTTCAGGCTCCACAGGCAAATTGACATGTTTTAAGTTTGTCAGTAGAACTTTGCATTGCATTGGAGTTCTGAATGGTACTGTATATCACATCAAGTCTGAAAAATTCCTCATTCTTTTCATCATCTGTGAAATTTATGGCCTTGAAAACATTGAATGTTACTTATTGGTCATGTACCCTCATGGTTAATTCTCATTTTTGTACATCAATAATGGTTCGACATGTAGCCAAGAATGATCTCCCGAGGATGATTGGCACGTCTGCGTCTTCCTCCATATCAAGGACAATAAAATCTACTGGGAAAATGAATTTTTCAACCTTGACCAGCACATATTCAACTACGCCTCTTGGAAATACGAGCGTTCTATCAGCAAATTGCAGAGAGACTGAAGTGGGCATTGTTTCTCCAATCTGCAGTTTCCTGAAAATAGAAAAAGGCATCAAGTTAACACTTGCACCTAAATCACATAAAGTCATACCAAAGTTATGTTCTCTTATGATGCAAGGAATGGTGAAACTGCCAGGATCTTTCAACTTTGGGGGAAGCTTCCTTTGAATGATGGTGCTGCATTCTTCTATCAATGCTACTGTCTCGTAATCTCACAATCTCCGTTTTCGTGAAAGAATGTCTTTCATGAATTTTACATAGTTGGGCATTTGTTCCAAGGCTTCTGCAAATGGATTGTTGATGTGTAGCTTTTTTAACACCTCCAGGAAACGAACAAACTGCTTGTCCAATTTGTTTTTCTGAAGACGTTGAGGAAAAGATGGAGGTGGAGTTATCTGTTCTTTTTCCTTTGCTTCTTTTTCCTCCATCAATTGTTTTGTTTCTTTTGGAACTTCCTCAGCAGTTGTTTCGGCTCCAACATCTTTGTTGATTTCAGTATCGCTTTTTAACATGATGGCATGACACTGCTCATTCCCTATGTTCCTTGGATTTGGTTTTGTGTTGCTAGGAAGATTCACTGGCAGTCTGTAACTCTGATCATTGGCCAGTTGTCCAATTTGATTCTCCAATGTTTTGATGGAAGCAGATTGGCTTTGAAACATAGCATCATATGCTGCTTGTTGCTTTTTGAACATCTCTGCAATCCATTCTTTCATTTCTGGTTGTTTTTCAAACTTCTGGCTTTGCTGTTAGAATCCTGGTGGTGGATAGCTCTTTTTCCCTGAATTATTACTCCATGAAAAATTGGGATGATTCCTCCACCCTGGGTTGTAGGTGTTGGAATATGGATTGTTCCCCTGTCTGTTGAAATTGTTGACATAATTTACCGTTTCTTCAAGTTGGTTTGGTTCTGGTGCTCCTCTATATGGTGAACTTATGGATCCAGTGGTATGAGTCTCCATGAATTTTCATATCTGATCCAGCTTGGCGTTGACTGCTGTATTGGCTCCAACTTCATAAATTCCTGCAATTCTTTGGATCATGCTCCTTTCTGTTGACCACAATGAATTGTTGTTGGCCATTTCTTCGATTAAGTCCCAGGCTTGATCTTATCCGTTTTCCATTAAAGCTCCTCCAGCAGCAGCATCAATTGTGGTTCTCATCAGTCCAGAAAGTCCATTATAGAAAGTTTGGACTTGAAGCCATTTTGGAATCTCATGGTGAGGAAATTTCTGGAGCAAATCTTTGTACCTTCCCAAGCTTCGTAGAGAGTTTCTGAGTCTTGTTGAACAAAAAATATGATGTCATTCCTCAGCTTTCCAGTTCTGGCTGGTGGAAAATACTTTGCAAGAAATTTGGTGGCTAAAGTGTTCCAAGTTGTGATGGAACCTGCTGGTAGTGAATGTAGCCAAGCTTTAGCTCTGTCCTTCAAGGAGTATGGAAACACCCGTAGTCTCATTGCTTCTTCAGCTTCTCGGTTGTAATTGAAAGTACCGCAAACTTCCAGAAAGTTGCTGATGTGGGTATTAGGATCTTCAGTTGCTTTTCCCCCAAACTGCACTGACTGCTGAATCATCTGAATGCATGTTTTGATGTCACACGCATTTGCTGGTAAAGGAGGAAGTACAATACAGGAAATGAAGCCGTCTACCACCGGAATAGTTCTGTCTCGAATGGGTATTGGTGGTGCAACTTCCAAAGGTTCAGGTTTCATGTTGACTAAAGCTTCTTGGCCTTCATGTCTTTCCCTTCTCACATGTTTGATGGTTCTTTCAATTTTCGGGTCAAACAGTCGGAGTTCAAAGCTTCAAGTTCGTCTCATGTAGTTTCTGAGAACCTGAAACACAAGAAAATAAAAACAATAAGTAAAAAAAATTAGATACAAGTAAAGTTATCTAACCTCAAAACTAATATTGAAAGATAAATAAGTACCCGGCAACGGCGCCAAAAACTTTACCGGTGTAGTCACACGCGTATAACGCAAGCGCACGTATCGTTCAAGTAGTATAAAAATATCGATCACACGAGACTTAATACCTAATCTATTAATTTTATGAGGTCAAATGATTACTAGTATCTAACAGGTTGATTGATTGATGGTGATGATTTTAAACTTAAAAACAAGTAAATAAAATTGCTCAAAAGTAGGTTTAAGAAAATTCAATATTAAGGAACAATCTAGGGTTGTGAATCTTTCTAATATCTTTTAAAAGATGAAGTGGTTAATTCATGTTTGTGTAATAAATTAGTTTACTAACCTGGAACATGAAATTATGCGAAAGCCTCTTTCGATGGTCAGACGCAAATACCCAGTTTAATCCAATTGAACCAAATGTCTATGTCAATCAAATTACCTGGATTCATTAAGTTTAAGTTCCAATTAAGGTTACGCCTGGCATGTATATGTCTATCCTGTAAGGAAATATATTAAAGGGTTATCTATTCGCAAGGAAGACCGTGGACTATTAAGTCTAAGGCTGAATCCTAAAGTCAAGTTTATTTTAGATTTACCAGATCAATCTTATTAATGGTCAGTTAACAAGACGCATTAAGCTTAAGACTTAATAAGTAAACCTTTAAATTACCCAAACTATAAAATAACCCCTTATAAACCGGTGATATTATAATTCATCACAACCCTAGATAACTAACTTAGTTACGACGCATAACTAGGGCTAGTAAAAACTTAAAAGTAAAAGACATCAAATAAAATGCTAAAAAGTAAATAAAGAAAATTACAATAAAAGAAAATGCTAGGGCTAGAGGCTATACTTCTATCACTAATATTTTAGATATCTCCCTTAATATAATATATTAACTTGTGTGATATTACCAACCAGCCATATAGGTGGTAACCTGATTAAGTCAAATTAAGTCCATAAACCAGCCATATAGGCGAAAATTACCAACCGACCAATCAGACAGTATCCATGCTTAGTCAGATTAAAACCAGTTTATAATTGATTACCAACCGACCAATATAGCGGTATCCTTGTTAATTCAAATTTGAAGTAGTGAATATATTATAATTAAGGGAGATTAATCTAAATAGCAGTAATAAAATTTGAAGTAGTGAATATATTATAATTAAGGGAGATTAATCTAAATAGCAGTAATAAAAGTTTTACCTTTCACCATAGCAGTGGGAAGTTACCTCCTCATGTTGAATAGTAAAAACTGAAAAAGTAACAAAAAATAAATTATTATTATTACAGAACGTAATTAAAATTAATTACAAAACTGAAATTTAAAGAAACTATATATAAAACTCTCTATTTACATAAGAGAATTCAGAGAGGAATGTGCATCTGAAACTGAAACCTCGAGCTGAATTTATAGGCTTCGGTAAGGTGTGCGCTTCGCGTCGCGATGCGCTACGTGTAAGCTTATGGTTGGCTGCTTCAGATTCTTATCCGATGAAGTGGCGATGTGGATAATTAACTCAATAATTGTGCTGATGTGGCAATGACGTGGTAACACGTGGCGAAAGTGATTGTCAGCACCGTAGGATTGCGACATGTGGCACGCTGTGATTGGCTGATGATGATGTGGCGCTGACATGGAGAGTTGACTCGGTCTACTACTGATGTGGACGATGACGTGGCTGACACATGGAGTGACACTTGGTGACACGTGGTGATGGCGATTGTCGGCACCAAAGGATGATGACACGTGGCACGGCGCACGTTAGCGGATTGGATGTGATGTTGACACGTGGCAGGCGCATGTTAGCAAGTCAAACTTTTCAGATTCTGACATGTGTCCCCCGGCGCACGTTAGCAGCTGATGGCGCATGTTAGGCATCACGATGCTTTATTTATCTACAAAATAACACAAAACACATCAAAATATTCACAAAACTCAAGAATCTATTCAAAATATTAGACAAATGAGTGAGAAATAGTGATACATTTACCACTCATCAGGTACTCAACTGGGAGAAATGCCATTTCATAATGCATGAAGGCATTGTTCTTGGACATCGGATCTCAAAAAAGGGAATCGAGGTAGACAAAGTAAAGATCGAGACAATTGAAAAACTACCTCCACCAACATCTGTAAAATGGATTCGGTGCTTTCTTGGACATGCAGGTTTTTACAGGAGATTTATCAAAGACTTTTCCAAGATTGCTAAACCTCTGTGCAATCTTCTGGAGAAAGATGTGACTTTCAACTTCACCAAAGAATGCTAGGATGCTTTTGAGATCCTGAAATAGAAGCTTGTTTCTGCTCCCATCATTATAGCACCTGACTGGACCCTTCCATTTGAAGTGATGTGCGATGCTAGTGATTTTGCTGTAGGTGCAGTTTTGGGACAATGCAAAACAAAAGTTTTCCACATCATTTACTACTCCAGCAGAACTCTGAATGAAGCTCAACTCAACTACACAACCACTGAAAATGAGTTGCTTGCATTTGTGTTCGCTTTTGACAAATTATGCTCCTATCTGCTGGGTCCCAAAGTGGTGGTCTACACATATTATTCAGCAATCAAATACCTGATCGCGAAGAAATATGCCAAACCCAGATTGATTCGTTGGATACTTCTTTTGCAATAATTTGATGTGGAGATTAGAGATAGGAAAGGGACAGAAAACCAAGTGGCATATCACTTATCGAGGCTCGAGAATGGAGAAACATCTGGCAAAGGACTGACAATCAAATAAAATTTTCCAGATGAACAGTTGTTTGCCATTAAACAATAAGAAGTCCCTTGGTATGCTGACTATGTCAACTATATAGTATCAGGAAAATGGTCATTGGAATGGACAACTCAGCAACGAAAGAAGTTCTTCAAAACAGTCAAGCATTATATATGGGATGAGCCGTACATGTTCAAACATTGTGCTTATCAATTATTGAGACAGTGTATTCCACAGAATGAGGTCAACAATGTCTTGCAACACTGTCATTCATCACCATATGGCGGACACTTCAGTGGAAACAAAACTGCAGCCAAAGTCCTACAATCAGGTTTGTTCTGGCCCATTCTTTTTAAAGATGCTTATCTATTTGCTCTTCAATGTGACAGGTGCCAGAGAACGGGAAATATTTCCATGAGAAATGAATGACCTTTGCAAAATATTCTGGAAGTTTAGATATTTGATGTGTGGGGGATTGATTTTATGGGACCCTTTGTTCCATCATTCGGAAACCTGTACATACTGGTTGCAGTAGTCTACGTCTCCAAATGGGTTGAAGCAATTTCACTGCCAACAAATGATTCTAAAGTGGTGATCAAATTCCTTAAAAAGAATATTTTCACTCGTTTCGGAACACCTCGGGCAATCATCAGCGATGGTGGCACACATTCTGCAACAGATACTTTGATGCACTCCTATCCAAATACGGAGTTACTCATAAAGTTGTCACTGCTTACCATCCGCAGTAAAATGGCCAAGTTGAAGTTTCAAACAGAGAGATCAAAAGAATCTTAGAAAGAACCGTTGGATCAACAAGGAATGACTGGTCTGAAAAACTAGATGACGCATTATGGGTTTACTGAACAGTTTACAAGACACCTATTGGTATGTCCCCATATCAAATGGTGTATGGAAAAGAGTGTTATCTGCCAGTTGAACTTGAACACAAGGTGCATAGGAGAAAAGACTTCACCAACTCAACGAATTGGAGGAATTTCGCCTACAGGCTTATGAACATGCCAAACTATACAAGGAAAATACCAAGAGATGGCATGATAAAAAAATAGTGTGCAGACAATTGGAGCCCGACCGGTGTAAACACACACGTATAACACAAGCGTACGTATCGTTCAAGTAGTATAAAAAGTATCGATCCCACGAGGACTTAAAACCTTTTTTTATCAATTTATGGGCCAAATGATTACCAGTATTTAACAGGTTATTTGATTGATTGATTTGAAATGACGATGATTCTAAATTTAAAACAAGTAAATAAAATTGCTTAAAAGTAGGTTGAGAAAAATCCAAATTTATAAAACTATCTAGGGTTCTGAATCCTTCCAATATTATTTAAAGATGAAGTGGTTATCTTATAGTTGGGTAATATATTGATTTATTAACCTGGAACACTAATTTATGTAAAAGCCTCTTTCTATGGTCAATTACAAATACCTAGTATAATCCAATTGAACCATATGTCTATGTCAACCAAATTACCTAGATTCAGTAAGATCAAGTTCCAATTATGGCTACCCCCGCCCGACAGGTATATTCCTATCCTGTAAGGAAATCTATTAAAAGGGTTATCTATCCTCAAGGAAGATCGTGGGCTATTGAGTCTAAGGTCTTAAACTTAAAATCCCTATGTCTAGTTCATTTTAAGTTTACCTAATCAATTTAATTAATGGCCAGTTAATTAAAGAGCATTAAGATTAAGTCTCAATAAATAAATCTTTATATTACCCAAATTATAATCTAACCCTTATAAACCGGCGATATTGGATTTCATCACAACCCTAGATAACTAACCTAGTTATGACACATAACTAGGGCTAGTAAAAACTTAAAAGTAAAAGCCATAAAGTAACAGTGCTGAAAAGTAATTGCAGTAAAGTAAAAGCTTAAAAGTAAAATAAAATAAAGTGTTAAGGTAAAAGGAATTATTTCTACTACTACTTATTTAGATATCTCCCAGTAAAATAATATATAAACTTGTGATTATTACCAACCAGCCATAAAGGCGTAACCTGATTAAGTCAATTTAAGTCCAACCAGCCATAAAGGCGGAACCAAAGTAAACCAGTCATAAATGCGGAACCAAAGTAAACCAGCCATAAAGGCGGAACCAAAATAAACCAGCCATAAAGGCGGAACCAAAATAAACCAGCCATAAAGGCGGAAAAGGAATTTTATTACCAACCAACCAATCTGGCGGTATCCTGATTAAGTCAAATTTTAAATAGTAAATATATTATTTTAAAGGGAGATTAATCTAAATAACAATAGTAAAAGAATTACCTTTCACCCTAGCATAGGGAAGTTACCTCCTCATGATTGAATAGTAAAAACTGTAAAAAGTAAAAGGTAAAAAATAAATTACTATCACTATTCAAAAGTAAAATTACTATTATTACAGAACGTAATTAAAAATTACAAAACTAAATTAAAAGAAATTTAGAGAGAGAAGAACTACATATTTACATCAAAGAAATGAGAGAGGAAGATACAATGAAATCTGAAATTTCGAGCTCTATTTATAGGCGCGGATAGGCCGCGGGCGTCACGACGCTGAAAGGGTTCAGCGTCGCGACGCTGGTACAGTGACATGTGTCACTTGCTGATTCATCGGCTCAGATTCTTATCCGATGACGTGGCACTGTTCATGACGTCATTGGTGACTTCACGCTGACGTATGGATGGCGATTGTCGGCACCGTTAGATCGCGACACGTGGAACCGGCGTATTTTAGCTGATCTTTTGAGATGATGACACGTGGCAGGCGCACGTTAGCGTAGATGATGATTGTCGGCATCGTAGGATGATGACACGTGGCGGGCGCAAGTTAGCAAATCTTCTGTGATGGTGACACGTGGCACGACGCACGCTAGAAAATTTGACCAATCAGATTTTGACACGTGTCAAATGGCGCAAGTTAGCAAATCTGGCGCATTCTGAGCGTCGCGACGTGAAAAAGACTATTTTGCCCCTGTTGACCCAGTTTTGTCTGTTTTGGCCCCAAATTGCTTCCAATGCTTTCCAAACTTTATTTATCTGTAAAATAACAACACAACACATCAAAATGTTCACAAAACTCAAGAAACTATACGAAATATTAGGTCAAATGAGTGGGAAAAAGTGATAAATTTACCACTCATCAGAGCCATGACAACAGGTGTTGTTATATGATTCACGGCTAAAACGTTTTCCTGGAAAGCTGAAATCAAAGTGGTCAGGTCCATTTGTGATTACTCAGGTGTTACCATACGAAGTTGTTGAGATATACAACCCCAAGTCCAACAACACATTCAAAGTTAACAGCCAGCGTGTCAAGCACTATTGGGAAGAATCATTTGAGCGATAAAACGAAAGTGTCACACTTTCATATCCAGCATAACGTTCGGGCAATCACGTCTAGCTGATGACGTTAAACTTAGCGCTAGCTGGGAGGCAACCCATGCAATTTGTGTATATATTATGATTTGGTGTGTTTTATTTTATGTGTTAGTTTTTGCAGGTGATGTCATTTCAAGATGAAAGAAACTCTCGCAAATCTTCACAAGCAATTTCCTTCTCTCCCTCAAAATTCTCTGATGAAAGTCTACAAAACTCGCTTGGAATGGATGAGACTTCTGATGATCAAAGATATTCCTAATGACATTCGTTGTAATTGAAGCACGGGTCCGATTAGCAGGTGAGTATTCTGATTCTTATAATTCTTATTTGTCTGGTTTTGGAAGAAGCATATATGCAAAGAAACGTAGAGCTAAGCAAATGGGTGTTTGTTACAAATGTGCATGCTGGAATTGTAATACTCGTTGTCGTTCTTTAGGAATGATGTCTAATAATCGCGAAGATAAAATTAAATTCACTAGGGATGGCTTGAGTAAGGAGTCTTTAGATGGTATATTTTCGACTCTTGAGACGCATCCCAGTGGATATGTTCATATAGCCATCCGTAAATTACATACACAATTCTAAAAAGAAAGACAACAATTAAGTCTCGGGAATCTGACTCAAAAAGGCCATGTTTGCCAATTTATAAGAAAATTGGATGTGAAGCTTGTCCCTGACGCATAGACGTCAATCAAGCTGTAAATTATTGTAAATATTATATCTCTTTGTCTTTTCCTAATAATTGTGATTTGTTTTGTTAATTTCATTTATTTTCTCCTACAAGATCCAATCTTTTTTTACCTTTCACGATTTATTTTCTGTTTAACTAATAATTGTCATTTGAAAGGTACTAGTGCTATTATTTTTACTCACCCTTTTCAGGTGTTATAAATTCAACTCATCATTGCACTTTTGAAGGCATCCAGAGTAAAACATGGAAGCCACTTCAAGAAGACGAGTTGAAAATATCTGTGTGTTTTGCGGTACTAGTGTTGGTGTTAAACCAGAGTACGTAGCGACAGCACAAGAATTGGGTCGAGACTTAGCTGCAAGGAATATGCACTTAGTATATGGCGGTGGCAATCTTGGACTTATGGGGATCGTTTCAAAGGTCGTACAGGAAGGAGGCAATCAAGTCTTGGGAATCATCCCAAAACCCTTGGCGGAGGCGAATCTTATTGGACCATCAAATGGAGAAGAACTAATTGTGCCAGGTATGTCTGAACAACTGGTAGAAATGATTAATCGTGATGATGTTTTTATTGCTTTGCCAGGTAAATTGGGCACAATGGAGGAAATTTTTACAGTGTTATCTTGGGCGAACTTGAACATACACCATAAACCGCTTGGACTGTACAACATTGATGGATTTTATGATTTTCTTTGTGTGTTTCTTGATGATGCCCGTAGAAATGAGTTTGTGTCAAAACTTGTAAAAAAACTCCTCTTCACTGCCAAAACTACCCCATATTTAATTGATCAAATCTTAGCTTTTGAACCACAAATCGATCCTATCATTTCAAAGATAAATTGGTCCGAAAACGATCGTGGTAAGAGGCGTCAGATAAATCTGGATCTTAACTTTTAACTTTTCATGTAGAATTTCAGTTAACCAGATATTATATTCTAGACTCTTCTTCTACCAAGACATTGGGGACAATGTCTCATTTAGGTTTGGGGGATGGGAATAGTTGATAGTATGTTATTTTTATTGTGTTATTTTAGTCCAAAATTTTTCGAAAAATACAAAAAAAATTGAAGATTTTTACAAAAATAAAAAAAAATATTTTGTGTTTTTGTGTGTTTTTTTTTTAATTTGATTAATCGGGTGAAATTGGTGAAAGATAGCTGTGTAAGGAGTTCAATTCCTGAGACGTATCTCAACCTATTTCGGAACAAGTTAATTTTTGTTTATTTCCTTTTGAATTATTTAATTTGTGAATTTTCCATAAAATTGACTAAAATGGATCTTCATATGCTCAGTTGACAGGTATTATCAACATGCATTGTAACATACGGACATGAGTTGTAAATTGAAAAGTTTCTAATATTCAGTGCTCTAGTTTAATTGGAGGAAATATCTCAAAAAGCAATGGGGTAAAAAAACATCTGAGATCTGAGTCACTAAGTCCGTAGGGGTGTTTTAACACCTAGTGCCCTAAAGCCAACTGGTTTGGGAGTCACTGACCCAAAACTCGCTACATAGATCGAAGATGTTGCACAAAAAAAAAACATCTGAGATCCGAGTCATTAAGTCTGTATGGGTGTCTTAACACCTAGTGCCCTAAAACCAACTGGTTTGGGATTTACTGGCCCAAAGCTCGCTACATGGATCGAAGATGTTGCAAAAAATATATATATCTGAAGTCTGAGTAATTAAGTCCGTAGAGGTGTCTTAACACCTAGTGCCCTAAAATCAACTGGTTTGGGAGTCACTGGCCCAAAGCTCGCTACATAGATGGAAGATATTGTATATAAATAAAAAAATAAAAAAATCAGAAAAAAAAATATTTCATTGCTAAAAAAGTTGTGAATTCTGATAAAATTTTAGGAAACAAATATTACTCTCTTTTCAACTACATTTGTGACTATTGTGGGTAAAATGAGTTGATTAATATTTTGTTGGCGGTGTATATGGAGAATGGTAAAAATAATCGGAGAATTTACTTATTCGGTAATTTAGAAAGAAACAAAACAATAATTGACTTGGATAAGAAGTTTCACATGTTTAGTCACTAATTTTTTTATTCTCTTTTCTCTTATCTTTTTGCTTTTGTGTGCATTAGTTTTACTATTTTTTTAATTTTATAAGACGTTTGTGGGTATCGTCGCTGTAAACCCTCACGAGACTACAACTCGTCCACTAGGGATACCTAGGGGTTTAAAGGCTTGTTGCATACGCTAAATACAACCGTGCTTTCTACACAAGTGTCTTAGTTTAATTTTAATTATTTATTGTATTTTATTTTGTTGTTTTGCTCGAGGACTAGCAAAATGTTAGGTTTGGGGGTGTGATGAGCGGAAAATATATCAATATTTACCACCCATTTTACCTAATATTTTGTTTAGTTTCTCGGGTTTGATGAACGTTTTGATGTGTTTTTATGTATTTTGTAGATAAATAAAGTATTGGGACTTAATGGAATCAACTCGGGGCTAAAACGATGAAATCCGGAGCAAAAAATGGCGAAAAAGGAAATTTAATATACGCGTCACGAAGTGCAGTCCTAAATTCTAATTTTGCGCAAGTTTGGTATTTTTTCCATAACGTTTTCATCCGATATCCGATTGAACTAATTCAAGTGTCAGATTAAAGAAGACACGAAGATCTACAACTTTGAAGATTTAAATAGTTTCGAATTCTAAAGTTTGGAAGGCCTAAATTGATGAATAATCTAGTGTATTTTGCATAATTACTATAGTCGTTTTTAAAATATAAAATAAAATTAATAAAATAAAAAAGTAAAATTGTCAAACTTCCACCAAACATGCTTGCATATTTGGTGCCATATTTGGTGTCATGTTTGGTGCCATGTTTGGTGTCATGTTTGGTACCATATTTGATGCCATGTTTGGTGGAGCTATTGGTGGAGCAATTGGTGGAGAAATTGGTGGAAACCTTTAGATTTTCCTATAAATACCAAACTTAACTTTGTAAATTTTTCATGCTTTCTTTGGAGGAGTTTCTCCATGAAAATCTAAAGGAAAGTGTCTTGTATATTATTTAAGTTTTCTTGTATTTTCTTTTAATTTATTTAATAAAATTTTGTGTGTTTTCTTTTACAGCATGAGCAGGTAACCTCATTCTGATGTGGTGAAAATGTAAGACTTTTAATATAATGAATTAGATTAATCTCCCTTATTTTAATTAAAATTTCGATTAATTAGTTACCGCCTATATGGCTGGTTTAGGTGACAACCTTATTTACCGCCTATATGATCGATTTTTCATTTCAGACGTAGTTTCCGCCTATATGGTCGGTTTAGGTAATAACCTTGTTACCGCCTATATGGTCGGTTGGATTTAATTGAGCCAAATGAAATTACTGCCTTTATGGTCTGGTTAATTAATCGGTAAACATTGAGAATAAATGATATTTCTAATTTTGAAATATTAAAAGTGGATCCTCTAACCCCCAACATTTTCTTTTATTGTACTTTTACATTTTTTATTTCCAACATTTACTTTATTTAATTTTTAGTATTTACTTTATCTCTTTTATTTTATTTAAGCTTTTATTAGCCTTAGATATGTGTCGTAGCTAAGCCCGTTATCATAAATCAATAACTAGAAAAATAAATGTACCTGATGTAGATGCTCTATCTCTCCTCAGCTGGGCGATGTAATCGGGACAGTTCCTTTTCCAATGCCCGAATTTTCCGCAGTGGTGGCATTTGTCTTCAGAAGCCCTCTTGGGCTTAGCAATCTTCGCCTGTTGTTGAGGACCAAAAGCTTTCTTCTTCTTTCCCTTGGACCATCCTTGGGAAGAAGCAGAAAGAGAAGTAGATCTAGGAGGGCGAGTCGGTACTCCCTTCTTAAGGTCCTCTTCTGCCGTGAGCAACATCCTATGTAGCCCTTGCTAGGTACAGACAGTCTCATTCATGTTGAAGTACATCACGAACTGGCGATATGAAGCTGGAAGTGAACCAAGAATGACACTCCTACCGAGAATGTCATTCAAGATGAGATTATGTTGCCCCAATTGATCGATCAAATCGATCATCTGAAGAACATGTGGGCTAACATCTTGTCCCTCATCCAGACGCGCATGGAACAGTTCCATTGCGACTATGTGAACAATCACTTGTTCTTGGTTCTCAAACGATTGTCTCAATCGCGTCATCATACTATACGAATCTAGCATACCATAGTATTGTTTCTTGAGTTTCGGAGACAGTGAACTAAGGATGTATGATTTAACCCATAAATCATCATCCTTCCAAGTTTCAAAAACTTGGTGTTCCTCCTCCGAAGCGTCCGCACCCACAGCAAGGGGCAACGGACCCTCAAGAACATATCCCAGCTTTTCAGAATCGAGGATAATCCTCAAATCCAATTCCCAGTCAGCGAAGTTCTCAGCGCCCAAACATACGCGCAATCTGATTTGTGGATTGTGCCGCCATCGCAAATCTATCATATAGATCACGAAAAACGGTTAGCAAAAATTAAGCAGTTTCTTGTAATATCAAAAGCATAAACTATATCATGGATTTTTAATCTAAAAATGCCCCTCCCACTAAATCATGCAATACTGTAATCCCCAAACAGAATACAAAGATTTAATAATTAAATTAAATATAAATAGTGAAAGGTGGATCCCATGAATATATTTTGGCTCACAGCAGAGGCACGGTCTCGCCTACGTATATTCATCAGGTAGACAACTCATTTGTCAATCACTCAATAGTGAATCGTGGGTTTTCGGTCCTGGTCGTTTCTCGTTATCCCTGCGAAGGCAGGCCCACAAGGAGACATACCAAGGTTAAACTCGTCAATGATAAAATCAAGTTACTTACGTAATCCTGACAGTTATGGCACATTCAGAATTCCGCTTTCGCTTGAATTTATCTAATATCTAATATACATCCGGTATAAATAAATCTCTATCGGCTACACCCTCACAGCAGAGGCACGGTCTCGGATGTAGTCACGGAGAAGTATTCATAAACCATATTGACAAGACGAACCATATAACATGCATCAAATACATAATTACATTAAAACCTTATTAATTAGAGATTTTCCGCTAAGTGTCATACACCCTAAATCTAATCAAATTAGATTCTATTAAGCATGTATAAAGTCAAGAAAACATGATTAAACATTGATTTAATGAAGGCTAATCATTTTAGGGGGCCTAGAATCAGACTTGCTCTGATACCATTTTGTAGGGGTTTTAGGGGCTAAATCCGGTAACGCAGCGGAAGCGGTGGAAAATAAAATTTTCCGATTACAAAAATTTTTCTCGGATTAATTAAATAAACATATTTATTTAATATTCCAATAATCAAATTATGAAAATAAAATTCAATAAATCATATTTAAGTGAGTTTACCGAATTGCCCTTACACTTAGTATTTTGTTCATTTTAATCCGAAATTGATCAAATAAATTTTGAATGATTCTAAATCATTTCTAAGATGAACTTAGCATGTTCAAAACATCAAAACATCAAGGCAACACAAAGAACCCAAAATTGGCCATTTGGCCGAGAGCTCCAAAAGGGGGGTATGTGCATGATTTCATGATTCAAAACACATCAATATGTAATCCAATCAACATGAAACTTTATATGCATCATATACACATCCTTATACAAAACATAAATGAAAATCCCCAAATTTGGAAGTGGTCATGAACCCTAATTTTTCAATTTCTTCAAATTAGACCAAATAGTTTAAATCAATTACTTTAATCATCATTCTTCCATCCAATCAAAGTCTCAACACAATGAAACAACTCAAGATCAAATTTAGGTCATCTAAGAGTGGGTCAATAACTCTAGATTAGCAACAAGGTTCCCAAAACCATAAAAGAATACTTATAACTACAATAGTCATAAGCTTCATTCATCATACATGCTCAATACTTTTAACAAAACTTCCATCATCAAAAACACAAAGAATAAAGAAGAGAATAACATAAGAACATCACAAGATGTAGCCTAGATCCTTAGGAACAATTTCATTTCTAATAGTAAGTTGAGAATACTTACTAAAACCAAGCTTTTTCATTTGTTTTTCTTTCTTTCACTCTAGCTTCTTTTGCTTTCTTTAATGGATTTTTGTGTGAAAAGTGTATTAGGTTAGAAATGAAATGAAATGAAAAACAACATATACTTGTTTGGAAACACCCTTGGCCGAAAATGGTAAAGGTTAATACAAAAATATTAATTTCAATTTCATTTGCAAATTCATTTAATCAACTTGACATAAATATCTAAAACACTTTATTGATATTTATATTAAGTCAAAAAAGGCAACTTAATCATTTTAAATCAAATATCCAAAGTTAAGATATTTATATATTAATTAATTTAATCATTTAACAATTAATTAATTAATTAATTAAATACAAATATATTAAATATATGTATTATATTTACATTAAATATTAAATACATATATTCATTTAGGATATTAGTCAAATATCTCAATTTGACTATTAATTAATGTGTATTTAAATTAATCAAGTATTAAATGTAAATACACAATAATTAAGTAAATGACTATCGGGTCCCTTTAGCATGTATCTTGCGTTTAACCTTTAAACGACTTTATAAATAATCAATATTATTTATAAATGTTGCTCTAGTGCTCTATGAGTATGTTTCATTATTGAGACTCTCTATATTCAGGTATATCTGTCACGAAATCCAATTTCGTGTCCATAATTTATCCACCCGTAAATTATGATGATCACAGATAATCTCGTTGAATCATACAGGTCGAGGTCATGGCAAATGTATAATTCCTCCGTCACAGGTATCCGGATAAATCCCAGAGATATAGATGTAAACGTCAAATCTCTACGGGGATTATACAGTCGACTATTCTATTAGCAATCTCTAAAAGAATGTTTAGAACTAGCTTCTAAACTTTACCACGGGCCCATGGTTTTATCTGATTGCTAATCATATGGACTACCTATGCTCTGGTACACAGAACTGGCGGCCCCTATCTTGATACACAGAGGACACCCTGAGGATCTATCTACACCCAACGAACAGACGGAGGTCTGATCTAAATAGATCGGTGACGTGACTGACATCTAAGTGTAGAAGATGTCTCATGTGCCCACAATGGCATCTCAAGTCTAAGAATCACAAGTGCTACTCAACCCGAGAAGATTCTTATTGAAGTTGGTGTACCATCCATTAAGAATCTTTGGTGAGTCGTTCAGTGTTTATCCGCTATAAACACCCACACGTCTATACTAGTCTCTAAGACTAATGGTTCATTGAGAAACCATTGGAATCATATATTCCAGTATACGACATGTACCGGTCTCAACGGGTTTACTTTACTGACCAACTAGTGTAAACATTGACCAGGAACTGTCTGAGAATGACAACGTCATGATACTACTCAATGTCAGTTGCGACGCTTTTGCAACAGTACCATGACTAATCATTCTAAGGTCATTATGTCTTTACCATATAAAAAGATAGATTATATTATAGAAACTGCATATATATTATTCATAATAATAATGTTTTACATAAGTATTCAAAAGAAATACAACCGGGAATTGGCGCTCTGAGCACCAACCCCAACAACATCATGCCCGATTTTTTGGCAATTTAGAGGATTTTGAATATGGGTCAATCCTGTCTCCTACCAATAGCATCATGCCTCTGGCGGGGTGTTACTAAAGTGGTAGACAAAGGTGATTAATCACACTTAATTATATATATTTGGACAAATTAGATTAAGCCCACATAAAAGTTGATTAGAACATTTATTAATTAAAAATTACATAAGCTTCACTATAAAAAGCAAGCTTTAGCAAGTTTTTAAACCTGTAAGTAACCTAAAACAAGCATTAAGTAAAAGAAATAAATAATATTCTAAGTAAAGTTTTGTGAGAGGAGCTTCAGCCTTTCTCTATAATATTTCAACTACGAGAAGAAGATTGAATTTTGGAATCAAGCTTGCTAGGCAAATTTGGTCTTCCCTAAAGTTATATTTTCATTAGTGAGTTATTATTAGTGAAACATATAGTGATGTGTTATGTATTGGATACATAATAACATAGCTTGAAGTTGAAATTAGGCTAATGAATTAGATATGGATGCTCTAATGAATTGTATATGGATGCTTTGGAAGCATGAACATAATATGCTCGTGCTTAGGTAAAAAATATTCATGTTGGACATGGAACATAAAATTAAAGTTTGAAACTCTAGATGAAAACTAATAGTTATGACTATCATTTTAGAATCACTTGACCACTTTAAGTGACCTAGAATTGTTCACGAGTCACTTCATTGTAGGATTCTAATTTGGTTTATGTTATGATTCAAACTAATGCATATATGTATTTAAAATACATTTATGTTTGTTAAATAACATGTGTTGATGTTGGTTTTGATGTTAAAATTAGATTTTATGTTTATTGAAATATTTGGAGAAAATTGGAAGTGTTTTGAATTGAATTCAAGGTAAATTTGCTCTCTATTAAAATTTTACATAGGACAATTTCGTGAATCAAATCTCTAGCGTCGCGACCTCTCAGTGTTGTTGGTGTCGCGATGCTCACCCTTGTGCTTCGTGACACTGAGCATTCACAGATTAGGTGTTGCGATGCCAAGCCTGTACGTAGCGACGCGCCGAGAGCTGCTGCCCATGAGCTCTAAAACTTCATTTTCTCCGTTCCGGAGTTTTCGGACTCCGATTCGGCCCCAGATTTTGTTGGACATATATGGCCCATATCATCACTATTTGTACAGAACATGGTGTTATTGTACAAATTAACTATGTGACAAAGGAAATTGCTCTTTTATCATTTGTAATTGGATTACCTAGATATATAAATGATAAAAGTCCTTATGATTAGTTCCAGATTAATAAGATATGAGACAATATTAATCCACAAAGGTTTAATCATTAAATATCTCTAGTCGTAGTATTATCGAGACTGGACATCGATAATGCGGAATAGACTAGCATTACACTTGTGCGTGTTATGGAAGCGTAACGGCATAATTCTCATATATTTGGGTATTGGATACTCATGCAAGTGTAATAGGAGGTTTTGTTTACCGATGGTATGGAAACAGCTTCGCTCTGGATAGACCCCTCGGAATCCCATTGGTAGTATGACTATGTGTCTATGGGAGTCCGAATCAGGGTAGGTGTATTTGATCTTAACCTGAGACTTGCATCGCTAATACTTGCGATAATCAGTATACTTTGGTTTTGGTCGTCCAGGGCTTTAACAGGTTCTGTGTACGCCTCTTCCGGGTATATTGAGAATCGTAATTTATTGGGTGTGATGTCAAGACAGAAGTATCACTTCAGTCATATGGAGATGATGATCACGCATGGATACAAAACTGGTACTCTAAGTGATATAGTCATCGGGGAAGTATGACTTGGTCATGACTTTCCGATCATAAAGAGACTAGTTGCTATTGATCCGATATATGCTTCGTATAGGGCAGACACAACTCCAGCCTCAGGCCTTGCATGTGACATCCGATACCGGATCGTAATACGCAATACTAGGTATATTACGCCTGAAAAAGATCATATATTCCGTAGAAGAATATTTCTGGAGAATTTGGTAGGCACTGTGTTTTGCTAGAAGCCAAACATGTCTTGTAAATCGTTAAGTACATGGTACCGGGTACGCACGTGTTCGGATAGTCTGATGACCATATTTACTGCCAACATATCCAGGAATCTCTTGGGTCGCATCCCGAAGATTCACCGATGATGTTTGACTCGAACAATATTAATTTGGGATTAATTATGAGAGAGAATATTAATCTTGGATTAATTAAGAGAGATAAAATTAATCTAGGATTAATTACGGCAAGAATTAATATGGGATTAATTATCAGAGAAAGAATTAATCTGAGATTAATTGCGTCGAGAATTTATCTGGGATTAAATTCGTTGAGATGAGAGAACACGATTAATTTGGAATTAATCGGTAAAATAAATTTAATAGTTAAATTAGATTTTACAATTTAATTTATTTAATTGGGCTAAATAATATATTGGATATATTAATTGAAATTGGATTTCAACAGTAAATTAAATTGGATTTTAATTTTAGAGAATAAATTAATTTGAAATTAATTCGCGAGCGATTTTTGTAATAATTTTACTGGGTATTATTATTTAATTAAATTGTATTTAATTATACCGCGACGAAATTTCGTTTAATCGGATTAAACGAATCAGAACCCAAACTGTGTTGAACAAGCCCACTTGAATTTTAAATTTAAAATGAGACCCATTTTACTTACATCATTAGTCGTGTTTTGAAATAAAACTCTCTCTCTCCCGTGACATTTTGGCCGAATGGCCTTTAATTTGTTGAAGGCCGAATTGGCCTTTAATGCTCTCTGACCCTTTCGTTTCAAAAGGAAATGAAAAAGTTTTGCACTTTTCTTTCTTCTTGATTGGCCGAATAAGAAAAGGAAATTTGTTTTTGCTGTTTGGCCGAATGGCCTGGCTTTTGAAGAAGCAAAAATGCTACTGCACTTTGAGTGCAAATTTTGTTTTGGCCGAAAGGAAGCATCAAAGCAATGGGGGTTTTCTTTTGAAGATTAACCTATTGCATCCATCTCTCTCGGGTAAATTTGTTTCTCCTAGGGAGATAAAATTTGTTCCATTTGTTCTAGCTAGTACTTATGGGAGTCAAATGAAGGTAATAGGGATACTCACCCAAGAGCTTGGGAGCTTCAACATCCATGAAAAGTTTTGAACTCAAGCCGATCAATGTAAGTCTTCCGCAACTTATTCTTGATTATTATTCACACACGAATCACGCTTAGAGATCCCGTGGCATGTTTAGGACACTAACAGGTTTTTCCTACGGACTTGAAACAGAATATAATATTCCAATAAATTATTTAAAAATACACTCATATTTGATATCCATGGGTTAGACCACTTTCCCTAGGCGGGGCGCCGATTCGACAATAGGCGTTCCAAAATCGCCCCAACACACTTTTACATCATAGCCATGCATATAGTTTGCCAATCACCGAGTCCAGTGTGCCAGTCAGGGTTTAGGGTGATGGCCAAGCTATTCTACTACTGATCACATGCCCAGATTCCCGAGGTATGACACATAACCACTTAAATTCTTGCACTCTTAGACTTTTATCGCTTTGGTGTCAGAATTTCCTTAGTCATTTTCTTAATAGAAAATCTTAGACATTCATTCTTAATGTTACACTTAATTCTCAACAGAAAGCACAAAAAAACTTATATTACTACTATCAACTTTATACTTTAAAGTTATTTGTTAATATGTGATAATTTGAAATATTTTAGTTAACTTAAATATATAATAACCAAGTTTACAATTTAGTTAAAAAATGTTCATTATATGATTAATTCCTAAATTAATTAAACAATTAATAACTAAATTACACATTATAAATTACAAGAATCATGTGTGTTAAATAATTTTTAGGTACTTATAAAACGTATAAATACTAAAAATAATACTATAATAAAAAAATTATTTTATTTTACTTTATTTGTATACTATGGGTGGTTGAATTTAAATATTTAAATTTTTCTCTTGTCATGTGATATGAAACAATAAGCATGCACATAGCTTTTTCCTTATTTCATTTTTTTTGGTTAAATCATGATCTTTAAAAATCATGTAAAAATCATATTTGATTAAATATTTTTTTAAGATTGTAGGCGGGATGTGTAATTTATCATTTTTAACATGCATAATTAAATGAATATAATAAATAACAAAACATGCTATCTACATAATCAAACCAAAGAAACTCAAAAACTTAGAAGAACCTGGAAAACTTATTATGTAGGAGATGAAGATATCAAACCAATTCGAGTAGTCTCTGTCCTAAGAGCTTATTAGCTTCCCCTTGTGCTCTTTACGAATCTTTTGGCTAATATTCTCATAGGATACTTGATTATTTCTTGTAAAAATGGGCGTTCATTTCTTCAAGAACACGAACTTGCAAATGGTGATAACTCTCTAAACTAGACTTTTTTCTTTTAATGTCTAAGGACTAATAAAAAGATTGAATGAATGAAAAATGAGAACTCAATAATTTAATTATAGACATGGAGGGTTGCATTTGTAAAGACACATTTAACTTATTAGAGGTACTCCTTTAAGGATTATACCACTCCAAGAAACTCTTTCACATTAAAAGTTATGTCTTTTCTTATTAAAGGATTATATCATTTCATTTTAAGAGACATATCCATACAAATTGTCTTTATATATATTATATATTATAGAATTTCCTACAAAAATGAAAGCAATTGTTTTGTCCTTTTAGGCAAAAAAATTGCTAAGAAGAGGAAGAATAAGTTCTTCAATATTTTTGGCCTTGAAACAACATAAACACTAAACTATGTATATCAAAGTAACCCTTAAGAGTTAAGGATAGTTTATGGTGCTGATAAATTTCCTAAAATAAATTTCAAGAGTTGAATTTTGTTGGGAATTTAATATTGAGAAACCTAACCAACTCTTGGTTGCCAAAATTTGTTCAAGAGTAAACTTATGGTGGTGGTAAGATTGGTGGTGAAGCTTGGAGCTTGGTATTTAAAGTTTGGTGGAGAAAGCTTGGAGATGGGCATCAATTATTAATTAAGGCAAAATACGGATGAATAACTGATATGTGATACCAGTTATTCATCTAAACTGTAAAAAATTTTAAAAATCGTTTTCGCCCGCAGTTACGCCATAGTATCATAAATTCCAAATTCAAGATTAAAAAAATAGCAGGATACGATCATGTACGTTTCCGCATCGCGCTTTTAAAATGTACCTATCGAAAACGAACTCTTTCACTAGCTGATATTGAAGCTCCATCTACAAATGAATAAGGTTTTGATTATTGTGTAGACGTATTTTTTAAAATAACAGATCAATACCGACCCCTCGGTTATTGAGTCGATTTCTTTAGTAGTTTTTTTATTACATTTTTTTAATTTTTTTTCAAGTATTTTTATGCTTTAGTTTTTTCTTTGATTTAGTATGATATATTTGACATATACCAATACTATTAAAAAATTATAATTTTCGTAATTCGATTAGAATTTTCGAATTTTACAGTTAATTTATTAGAAAAGAAAAGAAAAATTCCAAAATTATTAAATTTAGGACTGTGAGGGGACAATCAATCGTCAAAAATAAGGACGTGATTGAGCATCAAAGACTCAAAAAAATTAAGCCAAAAATACCAAATAAAAATAGATTGCCTTTTTTCATTCTCAAGGAAATACATATTTTTCCTGAATCTTTTTGCCCAATGGTAAGAAATAATAGTATCATTAGAGTAGATACACGAACCATCCAACTATTTTCACTTACATTGTTTACAAAAAAGTTTAGAAATAAAACAAACAATCGAAACAAAATAGAAAAAGGAAAATGGTTAAGTTCTAACTTATTTTTCGTGTGCTCCCTCCCCACCTCACTAGCGCCAAATGTTTTTTAGAACATTGCAAAAAGTTCACAAGCTTCGACACGTTTTCCATTATGGAGGTAGCCATTGATAATTGTTGTAAAGACAACATCATCAGGATCTACACCTGCTTCCAACATCCTTACAAACATATTTTCTGCTTCAAGTATTTTTTTCTTTTTGCACAAACAACCAATAATTGCATTATAAATCGCAACACCAGGTTTTGGTCCTCTGGCCTCCATTTGGTCCAAAATGTCCAATGCTGAATTTAGATTACCTAATTTACAGTTTTCCTCTACCACAAACATATAGGTTCCCATACTTGCAACAATACCAGTATCTCGCATAAGTTCAAATACAGCTTTCGCCTCCTTGTAAAGACCCATACGATAGAGGCACTTTATCAAAACGTTACAAGTAAAAACCAAAGGCTTGCATCCAAAACTAACTAATTGAGACAAGCAAAGGAAGGCTTCTTCAATTTTTTCTCCCTTGCACAAGGCACCGATATAAATCCCAAATGCCTCGTTAGCAAGATTTGGGTCAGTTTTCACAATTTCCCCAAGCAGAAGCTTAATCTCATTATTCAAATCACCAGTATGATTCAGAGTAGCCGACTTTGAGAGAATCAGAGGATCAATATCACATCCAATCTTAGCAAATTCACGCAACAACATCAGAGCAAGCTGAAGCTCCTTCCCCTTAGGGCAGGGCCTCAAGAGGATAAAAGATAGTACATGGTTAGGAGCAACACCATTGGCCAGCATTTTTTTGTACAATTCATCTACGTCCACTAGCCTATTCTGCTTGTAAAGAGCATCAATCAAAACTGTGTAAGAGTAAATATCAGGAGCTAAATTGCTACTTGCCATGCTATTCAAAAGCATCAAAGCAGCATCTACTTCCCCTACCATGCAATAATTACTGATCACATAGTATTAGTCACTACATCCGGCTGCAATCCCCGGTCACTCATTTGTTTGTACAGCACCCATCCTTTATCAAAAAAACCCATCTTAAAAAAGCCATGAATCAATGTGGTACAAGTACACGTATCTGGCTCACAACCTGTCTTTAGCATTCTGAAAAAAAGTCTCATTGCCATTTTCATCTTCTTATGCCTGCAATAACCACTAATCAAATAATTATACATCACCTTATTCAAAGAGAAACCTTGTGACTCCATTTCTCTACAGCATAACTCAGCTTCCACAATCCGTTCTCTCTTACAAAGACCCCAAAACAAAGACTTGTACTGATGAAACGTAGGCTCCAACCCTTTTCTCTTACGCTGTATATCAAAAACTTCTACAACTTCATTTAAATACCCTTATAACACAACCCTTCAACCAAAACATTATAAGACCAACCATTCAATATACACCACCATTGCAAATTTTAATGAATAATGAAAAGCCTCCAGAACTTTTCTTCTGCAAATAAACCTCGGAGAATAGCAAGACATGCAGGTTTACTAGGAACAAAATTCATTGAAATAAGCCTATCAAAATGTCTAATTGCATAATCTAAATTCCCTAGCTCACAAAAAAAACTACGAGAGAATTCAAAATAGACAGGTCAGGATCAACACCTAAATCAACAACATCATTCTGATAGAGCGAAAGAGGCGACTGGGATTGGCCAAATTTAATCAGTTTCCCCATAAGAACACCATAGACACCCGAATCAAAGTTGATATCACCATAGGAGCAAAGCAAATTGTGGTCACTTGAGGTCGATTGTGAGGCTGAGATTGCTTTTGCTGGCGGCTCTACTTCAAGTTTACAACTTGTTACTGCTCTTCTACTAGTATTAAACAAGAAGCAGCAAGATCTAGGCTTTATGGTTATCATGCTATTGAAATTTGCAAGACTACGGGGGTTTTCAATTAGCCAAAAAAAAATTCATTTTTGACACTGATCCAGATTAAAAGATGAATTTGTATTTTTAATTTTTGTTTTAAAGAGGATGATTTTGAGCGATTACTTTTGCCTATTTTGTGGTGTTCGTCGTTGGAGGGGTGCGGTAACGAAACTAAACCCTCGATTGGGTATTTGAGTCGTTGTTTGGTTTGAAACCCTAGGACAGGTGAACCGGATGTTGTAGGAGACAAGGAGAGGTTTCGCGGCTTGAACCCGGTTATTTAGATAAAAATTCAAATATTAACCCTTTGGATCAGTTTCATGGGTTTGAGCAACTCACCTAAGGTTGCCACTTGCCAGGTTGGCAATGCTATGGGCCATTAATTTGTTATCGTTTTATTTATGTAATAGAGATGAAAAAATTATCTTAGTCTCGTCTCTTCTCGTAATTTTTTTGTAAAAAAAAAAATTTCTCATCATGTTGTGTATCTCGTGAAATTTCATCCAATCCTATTAAAATATATCTTATCTAATTAAAATCTCGTCTAATTTAAAATTTCAAAAATTTTTTGACTTAACTTATTTTCAAATTTGAATATAAAAATATGTCTCAGATTTTTTTCCAATAGAATAAGATCATTAAGCCAAGATAGATAGAGAAAACACTCATCCCAACCCTATTAAAATCCATACACTCAAGTCTTCAACACAATTCAAATTACCAAATTGTCCATATCAGCATTAAGTTTTGGTTGAATCAACTAAAATTTTTTCCCTAATCATGAGATTGTCATTGTAACTTTATCGACAAAGGGGAAAAAATCTTTAGCAAAAAAATAACTCTAAAATGACTCACAAATAACTTTAATATCAAATGTGTGACTATGTTACATGTTATAGTTTTAATCCTATGTATCTTATAAATTAATAAAAAGTTTGTTTTATTAAAAAAATATTCTGAGAATCAAATTTTACCTCCATTAAATCAGATTTTACCTTCAATGAATCAATGTTATGGCTTCACCGTTCAATATTATCTATGTTTTTTTGTTTTTTGTAATAATAAATTTTTTTCATTATTGAAAAGCTTTTCATTTTTTTATATACGTGTGCTACAAAATATTTACGTCCATCTATGAAAACAAATTAACCTCATACCATTTCAAAATTTAAAAGAGACATATTTTATTGTGTTTGGTGAAACAATGATCTCATACAGTACATGAAGACGTCGAAAAATTCATATAGCCAACTTCATCTAATGGAAATAAGAATTGTGTTTGGTTTGGTTTGGGTACACTACAAATTAAATTGCTCTATCTAAAGTCATTTAAGAGCAAGAACACCGATTACATTCCAACCTCATTTGGAGGAATGAAGTTGATTGCATGATTTGTGTATGTAAGTTATATGCTTAAATATTAAAGTGGGTTTGTGTGTTAAATGTTAATCTCATGCAATTGATGGATATATATTGTTATGAGATCCTTGTGGAGTGTAAAAATATATGTAAATTATTCCTATTTGATTTGTAGTTTGAATAGGAAATATTGAGGCATAAGATGCCTAAAATCCTAAAAAATTCAGTGAACCGAATTTCAAGATATTTTAATTTTACTTTCTGGATAAATTGCGATTATTCGAACTTTGTGGTCAGTTAAATGAAGTTGACTTCGGTCGACCATACCTTACCAGATTTTAAAAAATATTTTTGAAATCCTTAATGTGTTTATGCCACAATCCAAGTAAAACATAGGTAAAATTATCATAAAACCCAAAATCATTTTGGTGGTACATAAAAAATTAAATAAAAAGTCCAAAACAAAGTCATTTTGTTAATGATTTTGTCTCCGTTTAATTTCCATATCATTATTACTTTCATTTACAACCAAGAATTACAGGAAAGAGACTAACATGCTTACATATCAGGGTGTTTTCAAAAACATTCATATGCATTTCAGTCAATGGAAACCATTTATACACCAAGCAATTACCTTCGCTGGCCAACATTATTCTCTTCTAATTTCATCTTTTGTTTCCTAGCCTTGTGTTTATGACCCTTTAAAATATTGTTTATATTTGAAGGTAAAGAACAAGGCACATGACAGATTGATAAAAAAATGATATTGTTTGCACAATTTTCCGTCAACAGAGCGTGTAAGGTCCAAACCTCCTGAGACACAATCCCAACAAGGGGTGTTTGATTAAGTGAATAAGTCTCCAAGGGGCACAAGCACACAGATTACAGTTCTAAGATTACAAAGCTACGAAATAAAAATAAAATGCTCGTTTTGAGTCTTCATTTGTTCGAGCTTTCTTCTTCGCATGAATGAGTCTTTTATAGTGGAACTCATTAACTGCTCGGATGGTTTCAATCTGTAACTTCTCTGCAACTGCTGGATCATGCCTCCAACAGTTGAGTTGTGTGACATAACTGTCTGATCGTGGGAAGGGAACTGTCTAACCGTTTAAATCGTGGGATCAACTGCAACATGTATTAGTCGTCCTAACTCTTTTGTTGTCCTAGTTGTTGTGTCGTCTGGTGATCGTTCTAATTGCTCTTCCCACCGTCGTCCTGTTTGCAAATCGTTCTGTGACATGATACCCATTTTTCTTACTTGTTTTTGTCTTTTACTGACTCATTCGTCCTAGGGCGACTTTCTTTTATCAACAGTTGTCCCCTAAATTCACCTTGATTGAGTTGGAAGTGAAATCGAGGTGAATTTCCCAATTTAGGTAGTCAATGCGGTAGATGTCGGCCTACAGGTCTTCACCATGTTGTCTTTGTCGGGCCGTCTTTTATGTTCCCCATGTGAGCCAATCTCTTCTTCAATAAATATGCGTCATTTCCCAACACGTTTCATCATGACGCCCCTTAATGAGCCGTTTTTTCACGTCATTTCAGTGTCACCCCACATCACACGTCATTTTTTATATCGAATCGTGTTACAACATATGTCTAGGACGACTCTTCATGCTTTTCATTTTCCTGCTCTTTCTTTCCTTCGTCGATTTGGGTTGAGACACATATCCCAGAATGAGCTTTTCGCCTTCGTTATGTAAGGTTTGGCCTGCTCTTGTTTTCATTTTACTTTCCACCATTTGCAAAACTCTCTTCTTTCGTGCTTCTCATCTTTCGGTGCTAATGGAATCTTCTTCCTCTGCTCCCAAAAACAGCTCATCTACTTTTGGTGATTACCGGATGGCATTGGGTAACTCCTCCGTGAGTGCTTTCGATGTTCATGTCCTTAATGAGAATTATGGTCAGTGCACTCTAGGCCCCATTTTTGTCGATGACAACGCCATCGCTACGACCCCTTTGGCTCAATTATTTCATTCCACTTTTAACCTTCCTTTTTCAGAGCCATTGAACGTTTCTCCCCTGGCTCAGTTTAACCCCATTCGCACATGGCCTAAACATGACTCTTTATTTGAGACCTGGTTCCAACGTATGTTATTACATGCAAATACCCACACTTTTCTTGAAGAACACAGCTTCTTTTCTCTTATCGAGCTTTCACTAGCTTTGCCCCATTTGACTGAAATATGTTTCCCACCTCACTACTCTTTTGGTCTTCCGATTATAATGTTTTCCTCTTCCCTGCTGGTATTTTCACCATCACCCTTCGCGATATCAGTGCTCTGACCGGGTTGGCCCCTATGGGTGCGACCATTTCTGCTTATACAACCTTTCGTTTCCCCCTTCTTCAATGGACTCTTCGTCCTTCTCGTCTTACTCTACCTTCTTCTGTGCGATTTCCAAATCGGCCGGTCCGGTCTCAGTGTTGGAGGTACGGCTTTTGATACGAAACAGGATGCGAAACAGACGAAACCCGATCCAAGATCCCGTAGACCCCCAAAGAACCTGTCCTTGAAAACCCTTGGAGATAGCCTCAGATGAATTTTGCCAGCAAATAGGACGCCACAAAGGATGCCAACCCTTTGATAAGTCTTTGTTCAATCACTGAACGATGATAAAATTTTCTCAATCTCAAGAAAATATTACTATTCACGCACAAAAAATAGGGTCCTTCATTAAGAGTTGTTTTTTAGTTTAAATAGTAACATATTCAAACCCTAAAAGAGCTAAAAAGACTAATATAGCCCTAAACTACCCATTATCAACTAAAAGCTCATAATTCCTAATTTCTAGCCCACTTTGAACCCATAACTAAATAAAATAAACTAACCCAAATAATAAATAAAAACGGTAATCCCCGTTGGTTCCATACATGCAAATAAATAATAAATATGCCTAAATAACTGAAAACGATTCATGTTGCTCCTCGATGACTTGGGTCAAGTGTATAACTCTTGAACTCTCTTCCTTGAAGTCCAATTGGTCTCGAACCTGCTTGTTCAAGTCAGCTACATGATGTTGGGCCAGGCCTGCCATAGCGTCATTGATCCTCCTAGCTCTGTGTCTTATAATTGGTCCAACCGGTACATGGATTGGATCGGTTGTGGTCTGGGCCGAATCAGGAGCAGCTAGGATCACATCATCCCCTCCCTCTTGAAAAGGATTCGACCTCGAATCGACACCTGCATCAAAAGGGGAAAAATCAGAAACATTAAATGAAGCAGAAACATTATACTCACCAGGCAGATCAAGCTTATATGCATTATCATTGATCCTTTCGATGACTTGAAAATGACCATCTCCTCGGGGTTGAAGCTTGGATCTTCGTTGAGCCGGAAACCTTTCCTTACGCATGTGTAACCAAACCCAATCATCAGGCTCAAACACCACGCGTTTACGGCCTTTATTCGCATGAGAAGCGTACTGCTCATTTTTCCGTAATATGTGTTCACGTGCTTTCTCATGTATTTGTTTCACCAATTCTGCTTTCTTTTTCCCATCTAAACCTACTCTTTCCTCAACAGGCAAAGGCAATAAATCCAATGGTGTTAGTGGGTTAAAGCCATATACAATTTCAAAAGGTGAATATGAAGTAGAAGAATGAATGCACCTATTGTATGCAAACTCTATAAATGTCAAACACTCTTCCCATGATTTTAGATTTTTAGTGACTATAATGCGAAGCAATTGAGTCAAAATCCTATTGACCACCTCTGTATGTCCATCTGTTTGAGGGTGACACGTAGTAGAATAAAGTAATTTAGTCTCTAGCTTACCCCACAAAACCTTCCAGAAATGACTCAAGAATTTAACATCTCTATCAGAAACTATACTCCTAGGAATCCCATGTAATCGTACTACTTCCCTAAAGAATAAGTCTGATATATTAGTGGCATCATCAGTTTTATGGCATGCAATAAAGTGTGCCATTTTGCTAAATCTATCAACCACTACAAAAATGGAATCCTTACCTCGTTTAGTCCTAGGTAAACCCAACACAAAATCCATCGAAATATCTACCCATGGTTCACTAGGTACAGGTAATGGAGTATATAATCCATGAGGCTTCACCCTAGATTTGGCCTTTCTACAAGTGAGACACCGATTACAAATTCGCTCTACATCACGTTTCATCTTATGCCAGTAAAAATGCTCCTTTAAGGTTTCTAGGGTCTTACTAATTCCAAAATGTCCCATTAGTCCACCGCCATGAGCCTCTCTCACTAATACTCACGAATACTACAAGAAGGAATGCACAACTTATTTTCTCTAAACAGAAATCCCTCATGCTGGTAGAATTTACTAAATGCAGATTTGATACATGCAGCATATATATCACAAAACTCCACATCACATGCATAAAGCTCTTTAATAAATTAAAATTCTAACATTTTAGCACTTAAAGAAGTAAGTAAAACATACCTGCGTGACAAGGCATCTACAACTACATTTTCCTTACCTTGTTTGTAGCGAATGACGTACGGGAATGTCTCTACAAACTCCATCCATTTAGCATGCCTCTGTTCAGTTTTCCTTGCCCTTTAAGGTGTTTCAAACTCTCATGATCTGTGTGTATCACGAACTCTTTAGGCCATAGGTAATGCTGCCAATTCTCCAGTGCTCGAACAAGTGCATACAACTCCTTATCGTACGTAGGATACCTCAACGCTGCCCCGTTCAACTTTTCACTGAAGTACGCAATATGTCTTTTCTCTTGCATCAATATTGCCCCAATACCTATTCCGCTTGCGTCACACTCTATCTCAAATGTGCTCTCAAAATTAGGTAGTGCGAGGACTGGTGCACTGCATAACCTTTCCTTGAGAGTCTGAAAAGCATTCTCTTGAGCTTCACCCCACTGAAATCCAACAGTCTTCTTGACTACCTTAGTCAATGGTGCGACTATACTACTGAAGTCCTTCACAAAACGCCTGTAGAAACTCGCCAATCCATGAAAGCTTCGAACCTCAGACACTGTAGTAGGTGTTGGCCAATCCCTAATCGCTTTGACTTTCTCTTCGTCCATCTCTATGCCATCTCCAGTCACTACAAAACCAAGAAAAACGACTCTATCCATGCAAAATGTGCATTTCTTATCATTAGCAAATAATTTTCCTTTTCTTAAAATATAAAGCACACATTTCAAATGACCTACATGTTCATCTAAAGATTTATTGTATACTAATATATCATCAAAATAGACCACTACAAACTTCCCTATATATGCACGCAACACATGTTTCATAAGTCTCATAAAAGTACTATGGGCGTTTGTTAAACCAAAAGGCATTACTAACCACTCATATAACCAATACTTAGTTTTAAAAGCGGTCTTCCACTCGTCACCTTCTCTCATACGAATCTGGTGATATCCACTCTTAAGGTCAATTTTACCAAAAATCTTAGATCCATGTAGTTCATCTAACATATCATCTAGCCTAGGAATGAGATGTCGATACTTTACCGTGATATTATTGATGGCACGACAATCCACACACATACGCCACGTCCCATCCTTCTTAGGCACTAATAACACTGGTACTGCGCACGGCTCATACTCTCTCGTATGTAACCCTTCTCCATCAGCTCCTCAACTTGCCTTTGAAGTTCCTTGGTCTCCTCAGGATTACTCCTATATGCGGGTCTATTAGGAATGACAGATCCAGACACGAAATCAATCTGATGTTCTATCCCTCGAATGGGTGGAAGCCCAATAGGAATGTCCTCTGTGAGTACGTCTTCAAATTCCTACAAAAGAGAAGAAACAGAAACAGTAAGTGAATTGTTAGTGTTAGTAAGTAAAGAAAAGTGTGGTGTGTCTTTATACACTAGCAGCAACATGAGTTTGCCAGCTTTGTAGGCTCTCCTCACTTCTCCCTCACCAAGATAAAAACTCTTTTTCACTCTCTATTTCTTCTCACTCTCTCCCTCAACCCCATTTCCCTTGGTTTACTCTCAGTTCTAATCCCAGTGTTTCCCCCACTCTCGTGTTTAGATCTCATTTTCTCACTATTATCACTCTTATCCCCCAAGGATGCGGCTTCTCTCTCTCTCTCTCTCTTTCCCTTTCCAACTGTAATTTGACTTGATCATCATGAACCTGTTTTAGTGTCAAATGGTATAATGTAATGGGCTTGCCCTTATGCTGGAAAGAAATTTGTTTCGAAACCCATCATGTATCACCTTCCTATCGAACTGCCACGGCCTCCCCAAAAGTATGTGACCTGCCTGCATTGGTACCACATCACACAACACCTCATCCGTGTAAGGTCCAATGGTAAAAGTCAACAATACCTGCTTGATCACCCTGATCTCACCACACTCATTAAGCCATTGTAGCCTATATGGCTTAGGATAGGCCAAACATGACAATCTCAATCTTGCCACCAATGTTGTGCTAGCCACGTTGGTGCAACTACCCCTATCTACGATCATACTACATAACTTCCCATTCACGCTACACCTAGTATGAAAAATATTCTCTCTCTGCTGCTCGGTCTCCTCCTCAACTATCCGTGCTGTCAATGCTCTCCTAGACACAAGCGACAGGTTATCTAGTGGGTATGCTGCTCTCTCATCATCATTAGCATCCTCTAATGCAGGCATCTCATCTTCCACCTTCTCATCTGTGGAATCGATATTACCATCATCCTTCACTATTAGTGTTCGCTTGTTGGGGCACTGTGATGCATAATGTCCCAAACCTAAACACTTAAAACACTTTACCTCATTGGATCTTGGAATTACCACTTCAGACTTAACCTTAACTCTACCAGCCTCTATTTCCTTTCCCTTACCACTATCAGCCATGGGCTTATTGAAACCCTCATCTCTCCGTTCATTACTAGGCCACTTCCCCCTCCAAGCAGAAGTTCCTGGTGTGTAGTGTATCTAGATGCGGATTTCTTCATCAACTGTCTTTCTACTTTGATCGCCATATGTAGCATATCCTCCAACTCCACATAATGATGCAACTCAACTACACTTGCAATCTCCTTATTTAACCCTCCTAAAAACCGAGCCATCGTGGCTTCTCTATCCTCCACCACATTCGCCCTAATCATTGCTACCTCCATCTCTGTATGATAGCCCTCAACACTCTTCGAACCCTGATACAAATGTTGTAGCTTCTGATATAATTCTCTGTAATAATGGCTTGGAATGAACCTCTTACGCATAAGAGCCTTTAACTCCTCCCAAGTATCAACTGGACTCTCATGGTTCCTCCTCCTATTAGTTACTAACTGATCCCACCAAATCACCGCATAGTCTGTACACTCAATTGCAGCCAACTTCACCTTCTTCTCATCAGAATACCTATGACAATTAAAGATTAACTCAATTTTCCTTTCCCAGTCCAAGTACGCCTCTGGATCATTTCTGCCGTGGAAAGATGGAATTTTCATCTTGATACTGCCTAGGTCACTGTCAATATCATCTCTCCTACCATGATCTCTCCTGTCAGGTTCCCTCCGATAGGCATAATTATGATCAGCATATGCATCTCTCACATATCTATCTCCAAATCTGTCACCAAACCTATCATCAAATCGTCTATTTTCTCTCACATATGCCCTTCTATCTCCTCTCTGAAAACCTCTCCGCTCATCAAACCTTCTATCCCGTCTGTCATATCTCCTCTCATACTGCCTATCCCGCGGTCCATACATATCCTCTTCATTTTCGAACTCATCCAACTCTTCCATATCATCCAGATTATTCTCTGCCTCAAACTCATGTATAGGTACCCTATGTGGTTGTTGCTCTGCTTGTTCCTGCCTAGATTGTTGTGGCCCCTCAACCTCCTTCTGAACACTAGAGAATTGTAGACTAGTAACCTCCCTCGACAACCTCTCTATTGCTGCATTCATAGTGCCAAACATCTCCCGGAACTCAGCCATATTCTGCTCCATGGTTTTAAACCTCTCATCCACGGTCATATATTTATCTTCCATCTTACTTAACAAATAGATCAGTAATAAGAAGAAGAATAAAAAATTAATTAATTAAATAAATAAAGAAAACCTCACAAGCTCTCGTGTGTCACTATCTCTCCAAACACTCTCTTCGAAAATTACCTCCGTTCAATGTCGAACGCTAACCACCAATGGATTGCACAATCCGTGTGTAGTCCAAAAGTCAGCAAAATCCACAATGAATCAAAGGAATAAGGGTATCAAGTAATATAAGACGTGACTCGAGAAGCAACGACGATACTCGATCAATAAAACCTAAAACTACAGTGCAAAAGGAAATAAAATAAACAAGATAATAATTTTTTTTTTCCAAATAGGATTATCAAGATTACGCTAGAACGAATCAATCATCAATACTCAATTTTTACCCCAACGCAAGATAATCAAAAATACCTAATATAGCTAAAGGAATATATAATACCAGAAAATAAGAAGTAAAGAGAAAAGAAAATAAACAAAATAGACTTATAATGACATGTAGCAAATAGCCAAAATTATCAACTCTACTGTGTGGTCGGCAACAAATTTGATTTTGACTTTGATTTTTTTTTTTTGATGCTCACAGGTTTTTTTTTTTTTTTTTACGTGAACTTTTTTTTTTTTTTTTTGCTTACTGATACACAATTCTAGGCAAACTTAAAGCATGTAATTTGGCAGGCAAACGACACACAGCAACAAAGACAAGACTGGCGAGATCGAGAGAAACAAAAGAAGAAACTGAAAAAAAAATTAATTTAAAAGTCAGACCTGAAATTTGGCTCTGATTACCAATTGATACGAAACAGGATGTGAAACAGACGAAACCCGATCCAATATCCCGTAGACCCCCAAAGAACCTGTCCTTGAAAACCCTTGGAGATAGCTCAGATGAATTTTGCCAGCAAATAGGACGCCACAAAGGATGCCAACCCTTTGATAAGTCTTTGTTCAATCACTGAACGATGATAAAATTTTCTCAATCTCAAGAAAATGTTACTATTCACGCACAAAAAATAAGGTCCTTCATTAAGAGTTGTTTTGAGTTTAAATAGTAACATACTCAAACCCTAAAAGAGCTAAAAAGACTAATATAGCCCTAAACTACTCATTATCAACTAAAAGCCCATAATTCCTAATTTCTAGCCCACTTTGAACCCATAACTAAATAAAATAAACTAACCCAAATAATAAATAAAAACGGTAATCCTCGTTGGTTCCATACATGCAAATAAATAATAAATATGCCTAAATAACTGAAAACGATTCATGTTGCTCCTCGATGACTTGGGTAAAGTGTATAACTCTTGAACCCTCTTCCTTGAAGTCCAATTGGTCTCGAACCTGCTTGTTCAAGTCAGCTACATGATGTTGGGCCAGCCTGCCATGTAGCGTCATTGATCCTCCTAGCTCTGTGTCTTGTAATTGGTTCAACTGGTACATGGATTGGATTGGTTGTGGTATGGGCCGAATCAGGAGCAGCTAGGATCACATCATCTTTCTTTCATTACTGACATTGCATATACATCATTTGTGCGCCTAGTCAGAAGCCCGTGGCGGGTTATCTCCACATCTCTTCAGACCTTGCCAACGGTCGTCGTTTGAATTTCAATATCACCTGTTAATAAGGGGTTGTTTTACGGTTTGGGTAATATAAAGGTTTTTTTATTGAGCCTTAGTCTTAATGCTTCTTGTTAATGGTCAATAATAAGATTGAACTAATAAACTTAAAATGAACTTGGAAGAGAGAATTTAGGTTTAAGACATTAGACTTAATAACCACGATCTTCCTTGAGGATAGATAACCCTTTAATAGATTTCCTTACAGGATAGGAATATACCTATCGGGCGGGGGTAACCATAATTGGAACTTAAGTTTAATGAATTTAGGTAACTTGGTTGACATAGGAATATGATTAATTGGGTTACACTAGGTATTTGTATCTGACCATCGGAATAGGCTTTTACATATTTTTCATGTTCCAGGTTAATAAACCAATATATTGCACAAACGTGAAATAACCACTTCATCTTTTAAAAGATATTGGAAGAATTCACAACCCTGCATAGTTTTATAAATTTGAATTTTCCCCAACCTATTTTTGCGTAATTTTATTTACTTGTTTTTAATTTTAATGTCACCACCCAGTCAATCAATCAATTCGTTAGATACTAGTAATCAGTTGGCCTCATAAAATTAATAGCTATGTATTAAGTCCTCGTGGGATCGATTTTTTTATACTACTTGAACGATACGTGCGTTTGCGATTACGCGTGTGATTACGTCGGTCAATGCACATTAGCATTTCCCTATTTTCCATAAAAAGAAATCATGCATAGATTATTTCAAAATTTCATTATTGATACCAATTAAATAATAAATCAAATATCCATGCATTTAATGATATCAATCTAAAATTGTGTCAATATGTCATTTCATTTTTAACTCAATATGTTCAATGGCAAAAGCATGTTTAATGCAAATCAATCAAGTAATCACATATATATCATTTAACTCAATAAATTGCATGTGATACTAATTGATAATAAATGAGGTTAAATTACATTATTAAGGCATATAATGATATCAAATGAAAATCGATATCAATAAAAGGTTGAATATATTGCCTAATCACTAGTATGCTTCTAATTAATTTTACCAATTTGAAATAGGCATACATATATAGATTAGAGGAAACAGTATCAATGTTTTCGTAAATACGGATTTTACCTAACTATTGTCATTCCTCATCTTTTTTAGCCTTTGGGATCATTTCATAGTTCTCTTTAAGATCCTTCCAAAGCTCCCTCTATAAAATTATCAAGTGCAATTTGGTACCCAACATTTATTGGGTCCATGGGGGTTAATTTTGATTCCTTGAGGAATCCATGCATTTCCATTCACATTTTTGTTCATGCACTCAAATATTTTGTGGTCTTTCTTGTTGCATGCATGATATGTGAAATTTTCATTAATGTGAATTTTGCTACAATATTTTATTCAAAATAGATTCACAATCACATGTTTTTAGCTAGATGACATGTTAGATATTCTATTTTCAAGTTCTACATTTTTATCTTTTAAACATACATTTCATTGTTTAAACATGTTATTTCTTTTTCATGTTTGACCTTTAAGCAAATAATATCATTGTCTAAAACATGAATTTTATCCATACAAGATGCATGTTTATTTTTAAGTGATGAATGCACATTTTTAATCAATTTATACTTCTTTTTAAGCATTTCACACAACTCATCTAATCCATTAAAGGCATCAAGTAAATCATTATATTCTTGAGAGTTGTGTATCTTTTCTTCTTCGCTTTCAAAGAATAAATCATCATCCTCTATAGCCATGAATGCTAGATTTATTCTTTCTTCGATCACTTCCTCCTCGGATGAGCTAGAGTCGCTATTGCTCCAAGTTGAAGTAGTGTGGGCACAGGCACAGAGATGGGCGACGTTGCCCGGGCTCGTGGCCCGTCGGGAGTACGGAGTAGCCCGCATGGGACTAAACCGGAGAATAAATGAGTCGCCACCCAATGTGAACTGAGAAATGATTTAAGGCCGCACTCACCCCTCGCAAGGGAAGACCTCAAACTGTTGGGTTCAGAATGGTCCCTTACTTATGTCAGTTGTAATGAACGGGTTTACGTAATGATATAACCAAGTCTTATGCAACACATGCAAGATAATTCAAATAACACACAAGTTTGCACACCCATAAACATAAATAAAAATGAAAGCAAATGCATAATTCCACAAGTATATTAAATAAATAAGCGTGATAATGTATATTAATAATAACAGTAAAAACGTTAATATTAAAGAGAGATAATTAAACACATAGTGCAAAAAAGAAATAAACAAAGAGGCAAACATGGACAAAATATGATGAAAGAGTCTGTACAGTGTGTGTGCATTCGGGTAGCGTTCAAGAACGCGTTCGAACGGGGTGAGGCAGAATGCATACGTTCGTGTAGTGTTCGGGAATACGTTCGAACATGATTATGAAAATGACATCTATAATGACCTAAACACATGCATGAATGTTTCTCAAGTGGTACATGAAGTTGTATCCCAAGTACAGACCGCATTACGGTCTATTCGGATTCGGCTACAAAATTTATGTCTGGATTTCCATCTGATATACCACAAGAGGCAACAAAAAGGCGTATAACTAAATAAATGACACAAAGGAAATGCACGATGAAGAATATGATAAATAAATAAATAGCAAAAAAGGAAAAATAATGGAATAATAAAAGGAGAAGAGATGCGACCAAGAGACTTGGTTGACATCTATATGGGATCTTGTATGCCCGATTGGACGTATTTCACATCCAACCAAGCATACCTCATCCGGCGCGGCAAAATATCGTGGCAAAGGCTGCCTTCAGGCATTTCCCACAAATTGGGTGACCTTTAATCCGACGTAAATAGCCCATGCGCACTAAATAACGATGCATAAATAAATAAAGGAACAATAAGAAATGAATAACGGAATAAAGGAAAAGAGATACGACCAATAGACTTAGCCAACATCTATATGGGATCTTGTATGCTCGGTTGGACGTATCTCATATCCAACAAAGCATACCTCATCTGGCACGGTAAAATATCATGGTAAAGACTGCCCTCAGGCATTTCCCACAAATGGGGGGACCTTTAATCCGACGTAAATAGCCCATGCGAATTAAAAATTAGCGATAAATAAATAAATAATGAAATAAGATGTGGAAAGTAAATAGCGGAATACTAAACATAAACAATAAATGAACACAAAAATAAAATAACAAAATATTAAAGAAATGGGCCCTCAGGTCTTACATTTTAAGTCGCTTCTCAAGAATGCGTCGAGACGTCGCCGGAAGGGTTAACGCTCCGCTGTTTTTTTTTGGTTCGCTGATTTGTTGTTTCTGCTATTTTGGGCTGCTGTTTTCTCTATTTTCTTCACTGTTTTTCTACGATTTTAGCTTACTGTTTTAAGTGATCTTGGGACTATTTTTGGACTGATTGTTCAGTGGTTTATGGGGTTGTTTTCTCACTGGTTTTGTGTGATTTTTTGGTGACTGAAGGGTTGATTTCTTCTCAATTTTGAGGCTGGTTTGAAGGGTTTGTATTTTTATTTGTTTCGGTCAATGTGGGGTATTAGGTTTTGTTTGTTTGAATTTGATCTGGTCGATTGGTCTTATGGTTTGTCGTGTGTATATTATTTTTTGTGAAGGGTGAAGGGTGCTGGGTGCTGTTTGACATGTTTAGTGTTTGGTGGTTCTCGGTTTATTGCGTTTTTTTTCTTGTTTGTTTATGGAGGGGCTGCTGCTTTGGCTTGATTATGATTCAGCTTCGAGCTGTTTTTTAATGGCAGGTGATATGTGTTGTCGTTAACTTTTGTTTGTGTGGCTTCGGTTGTGGCTGATTTGTTTCAAGGGTTTGTGTTTGCTGGCGAGAGATGAGAGAGTTATGTTACCGAATGAGAGAGTTATGTTACTGAATGAGAGAGAGATATGAGTCGAGAGAGTGTTCTTCTTTGTGTATTGGTTTTGGGTGAGTGGTATGTGTGCGTGAGTGAGTGGTTTGTGTGTGTGTTTAAGGTATGTGTGTGTTTAAGGGAGTTTATTAGGGCTGCTGAGTGTGTTTAGTTGCTGTATGTGCGTTGATTTGTGTGTTTTATAGCTCTATATTGCTTCACGTGGATTTGGTTTTGGTCACTGCTGAGTTGCCGTGAGTGTCTAGGAGAGGCTGGCTTTATTGTTTGGCTTCAATGCGAGAGACAAGTGAGTGGAAAGAGTGGCCGAGTGTGTGGTTATTAGTTTAGGGTTTTTGACATGTGTGTTTGTGAGTGGCAAGAGAGAGGAGAGAGACGTGAGAGAGGTAGAAGAGAGATAAGAGAGATTAGGGTTTTTTCTTTTGTTTTCTATGTTTTGTGTACCGACGAGAGTTGTTTAAAGAGAGAGGAGAGATGGAGGTCGTGTGAGTCTAAGGGAAAGAGAGAGAGCTATGGTTTGATAGTGTTATGTTTTTATAATGGTGTGCTAGGGTTTCTCAAGTAAAGAAATAAATCATATAAAAAAGGTATGTATTTTATTAAGTTATTTATGGAAAGAATTTTGTAATTTTGGTGGGGATTGGATTCAAAATATTTTTAAATTTGGAAGGTGATTTGGGAGGGATTTGGCATGTGATTAAATGTGATTGAAATGTCTTGGATTGGGCTTGGGCGTGTAGGCCTAGAAGGATTGCATGGGTTTTGGATGAGTGTGTATAGGAATATGGGCTTTTATGGGTTGCCGGGGTTTTTGGCCGAAGCTAATATTTAAAATAAAGATTAATCAAGCGAGCCCGAGGCTAAACAAATGAATTAAATTTGATAATGTATTAATTTTTGAACTTTCCCTTCCGACGTCTTTTTCCCGCGACTTCCTCAACTTATTGGGTAGTGCCTCCATACGAGGCTCATCATTGGGCTTTATGCAAAAAAGCAATGCCTACAATTAGCTTTCAATGTTTTTTTCTTGGATTTTCCTTTGAATATTCTTAATAGGCAATCGGTATTTATATGACCCGGTTGATCACACTCATAGCAAAGAAGATTCTTGTGCATCTGTGGCCATTTTTCTTCTTTCTTCTCATCCAATTTTGACTTTCCTTTAAGCTTTGCGGATTTGATGAGCTTCTTGATCTTATTGGAGCCTTGTGCAATTTCTTCATTGGTCCACTCAATATGGGGCTTATGAATCTCCACACCGTTATTATCCATCTTCATTGGCATTCTTACACCCCGTGTGATCACCTTGAGGGATTGTGTATCTACGGCTAAAATGTAGTTAAGAAACCTCATCTTCCAATAATTATAATTGGTTCCGTTGAAGAATGGAGGTCTTGTAATTGAAAATCTCTCGGCAAGATTTGATGAGTTGCTTGTAGAAGCCATGATCGCTTTCTCGGACGGTTAAGTCTTTATTGAGAAAACATCGCTCCGATACCAATTGAAATAACCTACAAGCAATGGAAACAACCAATTTCTATATTCCCAAGAGTGGGTGAATTAGGATATGGCCTAAATATGCGGAAATAAAAATCTTTTCCAATTTTAAGTTATTTTACCGATTAAGCTTAAGGTATATTTTCTATATTTGAATAAATTACCTATATGCAAGTTTCTAATCAATTAGCATGTAATAAATAAAACTTGCGATATGGAAAGAGTTTAAGGGATAAATAAAATGACACCAAGATTTATAGTGGTTCAGCCAACGATGCCTACGTCCACTTCCCCAAGCCGCGCTTGAAGCTTTTCACTATCAATCGAGTTTTTTACCGTGGCTCACCCGCAACTAAGAGTTTTACACAAGGTTCACTCCAAACCTTTACATTTGAGTTTTCTACGTAGGCTCACTCACAAACTTTTACAATTACCCAAACGATGGGATTTCACAAACCACAAGTGTTTTGAATAAGAAGTTTGTAAACACATTTGGGCACTCACAAAGATAAAGAAGATTGTGTGAGTTGCTTACCCAAGTGATCTAAGCTCACTACAAATATATATGAAGGTGTAGTGTGTGTGAGCTTGATGTGTGAGTGTATATGAATATGAAGGTTAAAGAAACACTCTTGTTTTGCCTTATTGTAAGATGTATGAAAAATGTGTAACATTGCAAAAATAAATTGGGGCTCAATTTATAATAAAATACAAAGCAGCCTCAACTTCCCTATCTGAGACCGGTATGCTGGTCTCCAGACACCGGTATGCCAGTCTGACAACGACTCTCAGCGGCTATATTACCATTTGAATATATTCATTAGGCTGGTATGGTCACCGTTATGGGGACCCATTTGGTCCTTGCCGGTTTCAGTAAGCATGTTTTACTTATAGCTTTATCGGTTTGGACACCGAAGTCTTCAAATATTGATGTCATCAAAATCTATTACGCGATTGTGTTACTAACAATAATTACATTTGTAAAAGTTTGACAATGTTATATAAATATGGTAATTCAGAAACGGACCGGAATCGAATTGGAACCGAATAATAGGGTACCTTATTTAATTGGGTAGGATCCAATTCCACTTAGTTAGGAACCAATTTTTTCCGGGTATGTTCCGGTTCCATGCGGAATCGGAACCGAAACCGATTTTGTTCACTCCTACTTGAATCTCTAGTTAATGTCAAAATACCGAGGGTTATTCATGAAAGTATATAAATTAAAAGGGTATTGAATCTTCAGAAAAATTATTCCGAACTCCCGGAAAGGGTTACAATAACTTAAAATACATTAATACATTATTATATGCATAATAACATATTATACATGAACAAAATGACCATAATAAACATGTCATGATAACCGGGTGTTATAAATATTTTGTTATAAACTTGTACCATCATCCATAATAATTTCAAGTAGCTCATACACAGAAGAAAACATAGCAATGAGTCTAATCAAGGTACCATAGCAATGAGTCTAATGCTCCAACAACATTCATAAATTTTGAAGATATTTCAAAAATAAACTACTTAAGCATGATTCTTTGCAACAACAACAAATGCTAAATGAAGTTGATGAGTGAAGCAATTAATATAAAAAATCAATTATAAATATCCTTTTGAATATCTGATGAAATCAATCGAGATGTTTTAGGAGCATTTTCAAAAGAGGAACTCTTAATTTTCTGATTTATGGTCAGCAAGCCAGTGAAATTAAAATAGCTCTAAGTAGTTTCCTATATTTGTTTACAATTTTTAAACCCAACATTGACAAATACTTTACCACCACTTTGATTACTTTTAGGCTTGAAAAGATAACAATAGAAGCAATAAACTGCATCTATTATTATACTATAATGTTGTGATTCACCGATCACTTTAGAGAAGATTTGAGGAAAAACTGAATTCAATCTATTACTTTACAAGAATAGATACACAGGTTTACACTAGAAACTTAATATAAAAAACCTCAACACTCTTTTTTTTTCTACACTCATTTGGGATGTTTTACAATGGTCCTGGATGCTCAAATTTATAGTGCCAAAATCGTGCGAATAGTGTCACACGGTTTGGCCAACTTATTTCCAGCAACTTCACATGTCTCATTCTACTTTCGGCGCTTATGCATACTAGAAACTTAATACAAAAACCTCAACACTCTCTCTATTTTTCTACACTCATTTGGGATGTTTTACAATGGTCCTGGATGCTCAAATTTATAGTGCCAAAACCGTGTGAACAATGTCACACGGTTTGGCCAACTTGTTTTCAGCAGCTTCACACGTCTCACTCTACTTTCAGCGCTTATGCATACAGCTGCATGCATGACTTTATTCATGCTTGTGTAACAAGCTGTTTTCAACAAATCTCCCCCTCGGTAAAGATTTCCCCAAAAAATCTGAGCTGACCATCATCCAAACTGGATCCTCAAAAGGATCCACCCATGGCTGCATCTGAATGATAATTGTCATCTGACAGCTATCCCGGCTATGTCTCTGCACAACTCTAGCTTGTCCCGAGTAACCACCTTCGTTAACATGTCAGCTGGATTCTCATCTGTATGGATCTTCACTAGTCTCAACAGTTGTTGATTCATCACCTCGCGTATCCAGTGATAGCGAATATCAATATGTTTCATTCGGGAATGATACATTGAGTTTTTGCTCAAGTCCAAAGCACTCTAACTATCCCAATGTATCTTGTATTATGTCTGTTTGATCCCTAACTCTTGGAGAAAACGCTTTAGCCACAACATTTCTTTTCATGCCTTAGCTATAGAGATGTACTCAGCCGCTGTTATGGATAATGCAATACACCTCTGCAATCTTGACTGTCATGACACAGCTCCCATGAAAAGTGTAGATGAATCATGATGTAGATTTTCTACCATCAAGATCTCCTGCCATATCTGAATCAATATAGCCTTCCAAGATTAGATCAGCTTCTCCGTAACACAGACGAAACTTCGTTGTACCCTTAAGGTACCTGAGAATCCATTTGATTGCCTCTCAGTGTTGCTTTCTAGGGTTATAGAGAAAACGGCTCACTACACCCACTGCATGTGCAACATCTGGCCTGGTACATACCATTGCATACATAAGGCTTCCAACAGCTGAAGAATATGGTATTGCTGACATTTCCTCTATCTCTTTCTTGGATGAGGGGCACGAACTCTTGCTCAGTTTGAAATGGTGCGCTAGCGGAACGCTGACTGGTTTGGCTTTCTGTATATCGAACTTTCTGATTACCCATTCAATATACCTCTCATGTGAAAGCCATAACTTCTTGTCATGTCTGTCACGAACAATTTCCATTCCCAAAATCTGTTGAACTGGTCCTAAGTCTTTCATGTCGAAAGCCTTGGAGAGTTCCTTCTTCAGCTGTCTGATATTCGCTGCTTCTTGTCCAACAATCAACATGTCATCTACATACAGTAGAAGAGCAACAAAATTTCCATCTGGAAACCTCTGAATGTATACACACTGATCTGCTACAGTTCTTTTGTAGCCTTGACCCACCATGAATGAGTCGAACTTCTTGTACCACTGCCTCGGTGCTTACTTGAGCCCGTACAAGCTCTTTTTCAGCTTGCAAACAAGGTTTTCTTTTCCTGAAACCTTGAATCCTTCTAGCTGCTCCATGTAGATTTCTTCTTTCAAATCACCATGAAGAAATGTTGTTTTGACATCCATCTGTTCAAGCTCCAAGTTCAATCTGGCTACCAATCCTAAGTTGATCGGATTGAAGCCATTTTTACCACCGGTGAAAAGATCTCATCAAAGTCAATTCCCTTTTTTCTGTAGGAATCCTTTGACTACTAGTCGAGCTTTATGTTTCACCATTTTCCTGCTGCCATCTTTCTTGAGCTTGAATACCCATTTGTTCTCCAGTGTCTTCATTCCATGTGGGAGTTTGACTATCTCATAAGTGTTATTTTTCTGCAGAGATTTCATCTCATTCTGCATTGCGTGCAGCCATTTGTCTTTGTCTTTATGAGATACAGCTTCGTTGAAGGTTTCTGGCTCCCCCTCGTCAGTAAGCAGAATGTATTATGATCCTGAGTATTTGGCTGATGGAATCCGGCCTCTGTCAGATATTCGTACTGGAGGTTCTGTCTGTCTGTTGTCATTCAGATCTGTGGATGATCCTGAAGCCTCTGATGGAGCAGGTTGCAGCCCCCCTGCTCAATACCTTATTCTTCCTCTGGTTCTGCTTCTGGTATATCTTTCACCTCATCATCATTTATGGCCGTTGGTGCTGTGGTTGTGTCTGGATTTGCATCGGCATTTTCGACACTGGTTTTAGAAGGCATCTTGGGCTTTTCAATGTCTTCAATTGTCTGGTCTTCAAGAAACACTACATCTCTGCTTCTAATGACCTTCCTTTCATTCGGGTCTCATAGCCTGTATCCAAATTTCTCGTCTCTATAGCCTATGAAGATGCATGGAGTAGTCTTTGCATCGAGCTTCTGCCTGAGCTCTTTGGATACATGTGCAAATGCTAAACATCTGAATATTCTAAGGTGAGAATATGAGGGATTCTTACCAGACCACACTTTCTCCGGAATCTCGAAGTTCAACGGTACAGATGGTGATCTGTTGATCAGGTAGCAGGCGGCACGAACAGCTTCTCCCTAGAATGGCTTTGGCAGCTTAGCCATACTGATCATGCTTCTGACTTTCTCCATAATGGTGCGGTTCATCCATTCAGCAACACCATTATGTTGTGGGGTGCGTGGAACAGTCTTCTCATGTCGAATGTCATGGCTTCCACAGTAGGCATCGAACTCCCTGGAAGTATATTCGCCTCCATTGTCTGTGCAAAGACACTTCAATTTCTTCCATGTTTCACGCTTGACCATGGCATGGAACAGTTTGAAATAGTCCAGGACCTGATCCTTTATTTTCAGAAAATACACCCATACTTTCCGAAAAGCATCGTCAATAAAAGTCAGAAAATATTTATTACCGCCTAGTAAGTTTACGTCCAAGGGACCACATACATCAGAGTACACCAGACTGAGTAACTCTGATTTCTTTGTAGAAGAGAAATTGAAAGAGACTCTGTGTTGCTTACCGAATAGACAGTGGTTGCAAGGATCCAGAGCAACATTTTTGGAGACAGAGATTAGATCCTTCTTTGTCAATGTAGACAACCCTTTTTCACTCATGTGACCGAGTCTCTAGTGCCACAGATTCTGAGAAGCCTCTGGTTCAGTTACATTTAGGCTTTCTGCACAAATCTTCACATGAGTCTTGTATAATGTTCCACAGATATGTCCTCGGGCGATGACCATGGCACCTTTTATCATCCTCCAAGTGTTGTTGCTGAAGTGGCTAGCATAACCCTATTTGTCAAGGGATACCCTCGAGAGTAAGTTGAGCCGAAGTTCTGGAACATGTCTGACCTCCTTCAGGGTTATTGTATACCCTGCATTTGTCCGTAATTGTATTTCACCAATTCCTACTATCTGAGAATAACTGGTATTCCCCATTTTCACTGCTCCAAAGTCTCATGCTTTGTATGTTGTGAAGAAATCCCTGTGAGGAGTGACGTGGTAGGATGCTGCAGTATTTACCACCCACTCGATATCCTGAGTTGCGGTGTGAATGCATGCTTCTTCCTGGCTAGAGCATATAGCTACATCTACTGTGGTAACTACTAGTGTCTCTGCGTCATTCTTCTTCGGCTGGTTATTGCCTTGTCCCTGCTCCGGTTGCAGTTTCCGGTAATTTTTCTTCAATTGGCCTTCTATGCCACAATGGAAGCACTTGTATGTCTTTTTCCCGTCCTTGGATCCGCCTCTGCTTTTGCTTCTGCCTCTCCTCACACCTTGATTTTTCTCTTGTTGTATTCCTCGTTGCTCCGAGACAAGGGCTTCTGTTTGATCTGAGCCCACGTCTTTTCTTCTGGCTTCTTCATTTGACAGGACATCTTTTACCATAGGCATGGTAAGTTTGCCTCCTGGAGCTGAGTTGCTGAGAGTAACCACCAGAGTCTCACAACTATCAGGAAGAGAACTGAGTAGCAAGAGGGCTTGAACTTCGTCTGCCAGTTGCATGTCTACTGCAGACAACTGGTTCACCAGGCTTTGAAACTCGTTGGTGTGTTCTGCAACGGAAGTTCCACTCCGCAGCTTCAGGTTCACCAAACGCCTCATGATTAAGGCTTTATTCCGAGCTGTTTTGGCCTGGAACATGTCTTCCAATTTCCTCCACATTTCATAAGCATCTGTGTCATGTGCTACATGGTGGAAGACATTATGGCCGATCCACTGCCTAATCTGACCCAAAGTTCTGTTGTTGAGTTTATTCTAGTCATACTCCTTAACAGACTCTGGTTTTTCTCCCTTCAACTCGATGACATCAAACAAATCTTTGCAATGCAAAAAATCTATCATCCGAGGTCTCCAGATGGAGTAATTAGTTGCAGCCAGTTTAATCATTACACCAGAATGGGAATCTTCCATTTTCATTTTAAGTTTTCAAGTTTAAAATGAAAATACAATAAAATCGGGGATGAATTTCACAAATCGGAGGTCACCTTTGCGTCCGGAACGGTCGAAAATGGTGGAATAGACACTTCGTTGGTCTAAATCCGACACATTGGCTGATTTGTAAATTCCTAAAAGTTTTGGGGCAAAACTTTAAATTTCAAAACTTTAGGGGGCTAAATGAAATTTACCAGTGCTGACGTGGCAAGTGGGACCGGCTATGCTGACATGTCAGACACGTGGCTGCTGACGTGGGAGCTGACTGGGTGCTGACTGGGGCTGACGTGGCGGCCACGTGTATCGTCTTCTACCTCTGGAGCACGTGTGGCATGTGGTGCGCGTGGGAGCGCGTGAAGCAGCCTCTGGTCGGCGCGTGCGGCTCACCTTGACGTCTGTTTGATCGCCGGAAAATACCAACGTGCTCGTCTATCTGTGAACTAGTTGATGGTACCCTCAAAATTGATTTTTGACAACTTTCGTCGGAACCGGTTTTCCGATCGGAAGCTCTGTTAATCATTTTTACGACCCCAAAGAATAACTGAAGCTCGGATACCACTTGTTGTGATTCACCGATCACTTTAGAGAAGATTTGAGGAAAAACCGAATTCAGTCTATTACTTTACAAGAATAGATACACAAGTTTACACTATAAACTTAATACAAAAAACCTCAACATTCTCTCTGTTTTTCTACACTCATTTGGGATGTTTTACAATGGTCCTGGATGCTCAAATTTATAGTGTCAAAACCGTGTGAACAATGTCACACGATTTGGCCAACTTGTTTCCAGCAGCTTCGCACGTCTCACTCTACTTTCGGCGCTCATGCATACAGCTGCATGCATGACTTTGTTCATGCTTGTGTAACAAGTTGTTTTCAACATACACTCTAACCAACCAGCACATAGAGTAAACCAATCTCTACTGAACCTTATTGGTTCATCCATTATGATTGTTTGTGGAAACTCATGGTGGATAGGTTGACAAAGTCCTTTTTGTAAGTGTGCTCATCGGACACAATATCTATCATTAGGACCATAATCTCATATTGAACGTCGTAAGTCCGGGTCTGCAGAAAGATTTTCATAATCGATCTCCAAACAACATTTCTTTACCACACTATTATGCTCATCAAGTAATTAAGGCCAAAGCTGAATCCTTTCTCGATGTTTTATTTTGGTAACAAATTTATCAATTGATAGATAAATCAATTCGGTATTTCAATTCTTACCTAAATAAGATTTCGAACAATTAAAAAACTTTCAATGTTTCAAAAATTCCTCATTTCCTTCCATTTCCCAACGACTAAAAAAAACAAACACATTACACACTCAAAGCAATTCCAATAACTTTTCCTCCATTTTTTTTTACCAATCAAAATACAAAAGCAACCTACTTAATTTGTCAGCCTATCATTAAAAAAATAATATACACACTTGTTAATTTTTATGACATTGTTTGCCTCTTTATGTCTAAGAAATGATTGTGAGCATGACAAATAGACTTTTTTTTTTTTTTTTTGGTTTTAATCATATGATTAGAATAATAATACTCATGATGCATTATGATGTAAATATTTACCTGAAATGAATGGTTGCAGATCATCAAACTTGCAAGAAAACTGCGGACAGGAGATTTTGATGCACTGGAGAAATTTATTTGTTATTGACTTAAAATAAACCCTAAAATTAGACTCTAAGTTAATTTTAAAAACAGACAAAAAGAAACTGGTTGGGCCATTAAATGATCATTTTAATATTTTACGTCGAATTAACTTTAAATATATATGATCTAATCAATTTAAGCTCTACTTAAATATTCATGAATCATGTTATTTGTAACTAAATGATTAAGTCACATTCACAAATTAGAAGAGGATTATGAGAATATTTTTTAAATTTTAGAATGATATTTACTTAATAATTCTCTTATAGAAGAGGCTTTTCCTGTATGCATGAGTCAGTTGGCAACTTATGGTTGCAGCTTTTACTAACCTGATGTATATTCACGATTGAGTGAGTTGGGTCACTCAAGGCCTCTTGTATTGTTATGCTAGTGGGTCAGACCTTCACCAAAATAAAATAAAATAAAATTAAATTAAATTAATTAAATTAAATAATAATAAAAAAATTAATGTACTGTGAGTGTCTGAGTGATATGAGGACATTGTGATTATAGAGCACACTGTCGGTTGGGTCGAAAATTCATAAAAAATTTCACTAATAAATTATTTTAGGATAAATTTGAAATTAAATATGGATATATAACTTTGGGTTATGTTAGCACTCGTTAAGAATTCATTTAAAGAAAATTTTGACATCATTTTTATGGAAAATTAAAAAAAAAATTATCAAATCATTAATGATTTTTTTCTTTTTTCCTATCAAAATTCTAGTTAAATTGATTCTTAATGAGTGTTATAGGACACTCTCAACATTTCCTTATAAATTTTAGTCAATTAAAATTATTCTAAGTGGAAGTCGTTGGCAGCCAATCATTCGTTCGACCCATTAATTAACAAAGTAATTAGCAGCCTTTCGTTTCCCGTGACCGTCTACTTGTCAGACTGTTAATTAAAATAGTGGCACAACACAACGAACACCAACTACTGCCGCTGCCATTCACATGCATAACACGTGGGACTCAATGTTTTTAATAATTCTATTTATATTTATTTTTAAATTTTTTTAAAATATAGGAATTTCGCTATTTGCTTCCGGATTTATTTCCCGGGTTCAAGCAAACCCAACATAGATCCAATCCAGGCACTAAATAACAAATTTTGGGAAAAAAAACTCCACTTACACAGCAGCCAGCTGGTACAAACCTCCTCAATCCGCGCGTTGATTCTAAAATCTTGACCGCACAATCATTACGTGTAGCCCAAGCAAGGGAAATCCAGCTCAAAGCACCTAGTAGTTAAAATTGCCTTAACTGTTCATCACCGTCTTGACTGATCCAAGCAAAAAAAAGAAAGAGAAAATGATGAAGCAGTTAGCGGCGACGTGGGTGGTGAAGCGGGGTATGATTCACGGCGGTCACGTGAGGAATGGAAACGACATGTCGTTGGGGGTGATGTACTGGAAGAGAATGATGGTGATGCGCACGTGTTCTACTTCGGAATCGTCGAAGGTGAAAGAGAATCAAAGTCACGGAGAAGATAAAGGAGTTGTTGTGTCGAGTTACTGGGGGGTTTCGAGGCCAAAGATCACAAGAGAGGATGGCACCGAATGGCCTTGGAATTGTTTCATGGTATCGTATTATCACCGTCACCTTTTTGATTTCTGTTTTATATAAAATTTGGTTGATTAGGATCTGACTTGATTTTGATTCTGTCTTTTTAATTAATTAATTTATTTATTTATTTTATATAGCCATGGGAAACTTATCGGGCAGATTTATCAATTGATTTGAAGAAGCACCATGTGCCCAAAACCTTTCTTGACAAATTTGCTTACCGGACGGTCAAACTCCTCCGACTTCCCACTGATTTGTTTTTTCAGGTCTGTTCTTATTTTCTTGCCATTCAATTAAGGTCCCACTTAAGTGAGTTCGTCTATACAGATCATTTGATGCCATTGTATTCTATCACGTATGACATTTTTAGTTAATACATATAGATATTTTTATCAACAACTGTAGCTTCGAAGCTTCAGCTATTGTACGGCAATCCCAAACACAGCCTAAGCTTTGTTGTTGTGCTACGCCTTTAATTGGAATATTATTAAGCAATTTGCGGTATGTTGGTTTTAGTAGAAGTGTTTTATGTGTGCAAATATGATCTATTTGATGCCTACTTTTCACAACTGATCAAATAATTCAATTCTGTGTATTGAGAATTTATGTTTTTCCAATAAAATATGCATTTGCATTTTGAAATTAATGTGACAGAGGCGATATGGGTGTCGTGCAATGATGCTGGAAACAGTGGCAGCTGTACCTGGAATGGTAGGAGGAATGCTGCTGCATCTCAAGTCTCTGCGAAAGTTTCAGCATAGTGGTGGATGGGTCAAAGCCCTGCTTGAAGAAGCAGAGAATGAGAGGATGCATCTGATGACCATGGTGGAGCTTGTGAAGCCTAAGTGGTATGAGAGGATGCTTGTTCTCACTGTGCAGGGTGTCTTTTTCAATGGATTCTTTGTCCTTTATCTACTCTCGCCCAAACTGGCTCACAGAGTTGTTGGCTACTTGGAGGAGGAGGCTATACACTCTTATACTGAATATCTCAAGGATATTGATAATGGCACTATTGAAAATGTTCCAGCCCCTGCTATTGCTATTGACTACTGGAGGTTACCTAAGGATGCTACACTCAAGGATGTTATCACTGTCATTCGTGCTGACGAAGCCCATCATCGCGATGTCAACCATTTTGCATCTGTGAGTATCAATACTTTCTTCCGTGTGATGTTGATGCGCCTAACAAATTTTATTATCTTCCTTTCCTATATTTTATTCCCTTTAGTGGAGGATTAGAGAAGAAGAATCAGAAACAACCCTGGCTCTGCCTGATCATGGCAAAAATCAGGGTTTGCACGATCTTTGTAGCTAAACCCAGTTCCCCAGATACAAAATCAGGAATTGGCATATGACGGATTTTTTTTTTTTTTTGGGTTGAGTAATTAACTTTACGTAATTGCAATGATTTTGTTAGAACAGATACTCAAGCTTCTAGTTTTGCTTATTTTGATGTGAGGCTGTGTCCTTCCTTGCAGGATATACAATTTCAGGGAAAGGATTTAAGAGATGCACCGGCCCCTCTTGGTTACCACTGAGACTTCTACAAGGATGGTCTGAGATAATAAGTTTTCTGTATATGCTTAGAATAGTACACTAGCAGTATGAAATGTTTTGCTAGGGTACAGACTTAATAAACCCGTGTGAGATTCTAAATCTAGTGATTGAATTTTATAAGCATTGAAAATAGAGGTGATTTTTCTTTATCTTTTATGGTTTGTCTTTACTTGATCGTATTTTATGAATTTGGAAGACTGCTTGTGAAGTAAGTATATTAAATAAGGAAAAAGATTTTATAAGCAAGTAGTATGTTATCTATAGCTCCCTTACAGATGCAACGCCTTTTATTTTATAGTTTATTTCTGGTTGTGTATTCTATCAGAAATTCAAATCATAGGACAAAGATAAAGTTTCAGGGAGACATCTTGAGGGGGAGGGAGTGGTGGTATCTTAGACGGTATTGCCGCAGGTTCTCTGAAAGCAGCACTCAAAAGGTCAGGATTTCTTCTTGAATTCTCAATATGTGCCGTGATTTGAGTGAAGTGTTGTTGGTGAGCACTAGATGCTTGTTTGAGTTCAGTGAAGTCTTGTTGGTGAGCACTAGATGCTTGTATGAGTTTGCTATTAAATGTTTTATCTATGTAGTAAACCATAGAGTTATTTACATTTTACTACTAAACTTGTGACAAAATAACAATTGGGTACTGCGAATTTTGAAATATTACATTTTACTACTAAACTTATTGCAAAATAACATATTAAAGTTATACAAAATCTAACATTTTACTCATTTTTTGTTAGTTGACCGTGAGTTGACTTAGCTGACCTTAATGTTAAAATATAACGATCAACTAAGATTTTAATGGAAATGTAGTAAAATGTTGTTTTGCCGTAGTTTGTAATAAAATGTAATATTTCAAAATTCGCAGTACCTAATTATTATTTTTATTATTCTGTCATAAGTTTAGTAGTAAAATATAAATAACGCCAAGTCAAATCAAATTTTGGTATGAGTTGCTCAAAAGATTATAGTTAAGATCTCTCTCATATGATGTATCATCATACAATATTTTGAGGCCTTATTTGCTGCATAATTTCACTGAAAAACATATAGTATAGGTTCTGCATAATGTAATTGAAGCAATAGATTAGACTAACTAGTGTGGGCAAAAGCTATTGAAGAAAAGAATCAGATGAATCATGAATGTGCAAGTAATTTGTTTGAAATGTGGTTATGGTGGGAGTGGTGGGAGACACAAGTGATGGCCAATACATTTGGTTGAGAGTGGAGGAGATGAAAGGAAAGAAGATGAGAGAAAAAGAAATTAGAAGAATTGGTGACGGAGTTTAATTTTATTGTGTGATTTGTGTATGGAATTTGAGAAAAGGAAATCACATTTTTTTTGGGGACAAGTTTACTCTTTTTGTATTAAGCTATCAATAATTAATTATAAAATACATCAAAATTAATGAAACGGTATTTTAATTTCAGTGTTATTTTATATGTATTTACTATAACTAAATAAATTATAACATAATTAATTACTGTAATATAATTATTTATAATTATTTTAAATAAATTTCACTTCAACTAATAATCAAGGCCTTTTCATCGTTGGAATTGATTGCCTGGAAAAACTGCAGATTTTGAGAGTTGCAGCTGAGTTAAATTGGAGAATAAATTGAAATTAGGGATTTTGCTTTTTATATGGAGAAGGGTGTAATTGGAAATCAAAATGATTTTAAAGGGTAAATTAATGAAACCATGTTTTTAATAGAGTAATCTAGATTTTCTTCCTCATCACAAAGCAAACTGAATCCTTAACTTTGTAGATTCCCACCAGTACGCATGCACACAGTTCGGCAAACCGAACCGTAGATCAACGGTTTGATTTAGTGTTCGGTTGCGGTTTTGGGTAAAGCCGAACCTTAAATCGGCTGATCAGTTGCGATTTTGGCCAAAGCCAAACAAAAACCGAAAATAAAAAATAAAGATTTACTAAAGAGTAAATAAATAAATTTAAATTATTATAAAAATAATAAAAAATTAAAGATTTACTAAAGAGTATATAAATTATTTTAAATTGTTATAAAAATAATAAAAAAATAAAGATTTACTAAAGAGTAAGAGTAAAAGTATAAATTAATAATTTATTTATTATTTTGGAAAAAAAACTTGTACTTACATAAGTTGCCTATGTATCATCTTGAGGCGTAGATCCTTCACATAGCAGACCCGCTTACTAAGGTCTTACCTCATAAGTTATTCGATAAACATGTGGAGAATATGAGACTTCGGTACCATCCGGATTGACACTAAGCAAGTGGGAGTTTGTTGGAGTTGCTGTTTGAAGTGCCAATCCGAATAATGTATTTTATTATTTATTAATAAAATAACTATTTTTTTCATTTCAACCTTGTTAATGGTGATTATTATGTTATAATGCATATTAGATTGATATATAAATATGCTGAGAATGACATCGATATTTGAATAATCATGTAGTAATACTGTATACTGGGTGGTCCAACATTGAGATAATATTATTATTATAAACTATCCTTAAAGTAAATATTTTTAGTCGTTGGTTTTGGAATACTGTCGAATTCTCATAACCTATGAGAGTAGCACATGTTGTATATTGGAATTGAAGTTCTAATGATTTAACCCAATGTACCATAAGAAATGTAAGCTCGTATAGACATGTGGGTATTCGTTGAAGTGAATATTGAATGACTGACAGGCGATTCCTAATAGTTGGAAGTACACATCACCGTCAATAGGAATCTCCTCGAGTCGAGTAACATATGTGATCATTTGACTATATAATAACATTGATTTTGTGTGTGATCATCCACACTTTGATGACATATATATCAGACCTTTCATGGTCTGACCACTAGATGTTCGTTGAGTGTGGACCGATGCACTCGTTAATCAAGTGTGTATGAAGATATGATCTGTCGGCCCGTATATGAACCGTAAGAGGTTTAAGTATTCATGTGAGTAAGTCACGATCCTTAAGACTTTGGGCAAGGCTGATCACGTAGGGTAGATCACATGTATCAGAATTAGTGTTCTGATTAGTTGTAAATAATCGTGGACATGTCGACATGAGATGTGCGCATCGGAAACTTGACGGTGTAATCTATGTGAGTTGTGCTTAGGAAACATATATTACATCATCAAGTTTCTGAAACACACATCTCATATTGTTGACATGTCTACGATTCTTTACAACTAATTAGAACACTAATTCTGATACATATGATCCACCATAGGTGATCTGCTTTAGCCAAATTCTTAAGAATCGTGACTTACTCACATTGATACCTAAATCTCTTATGGTACACATACGGGTTGACGGTTCATGTCTTCACACAATATTTTGAGGCCTTATTTGCTGCATAATTTCACTGAAAAGCATATAGTATAGGTTCTGCATAATGTAATTGAAGTAATAGATTAGACTAATTAGTGTGGGCAAAAGCTATTGAAGAAAAGAAATGGTGTGAGTGGTGGGAGACAAAACTGATGGCCAATACATTTGGTTGAGAGTGGAGGAGATGAAAGGAAAGAAGATGAGAGAAAAGGAAATTAGAAAAAATGATTGTGGAGTTTAATTTCATTGTGTGATTTGTGTAGGGAATTTGAGAAAAGGAAATCACATATTTTTTTTTTGGACAAGTTTACTCTTTTTGTATTACGTTATCAATATTTTATTATAAAATACATAAAAATTAATGAAACGGTATTTTAATTTCAGTGTTATTTTATATCTATTTGTTATAACTAAATAGATTGATATATAAATATGCTGAGAATGACATCGACATTTGAATAGTCATGTAGTAATACTGGATACTGGGTGGTCCAACATTGAGATAATATTACTATTATAAATTATCCTTAAAGTAAATATTCCTAGTCGTTGGTTTTGGAATACTGTCGAATTCTTATAACCTAGAAGACTAGCATATGCTGTATATTGGAATTTGAGTTCTAATGATTTAAACCAATATACCATAAGAAATGTAAGCTCGTATAGACATATGGGTATTCGTTGGAGCGAATACTGAATGAATTACAAGTGATTCCTGTAGACGCTAGTTTTCGACCGAGGTCCACAATCAAGAATTTATTGGTTGGGGGCATCAGCGATCCTGCAAAACAAGAATGTAGAGTGAGTGGGGAGCACTGGCCACCGGTGTGGTGGATGCCAAAGGCACTCCGACGCTCAAGTCAGTAGTGAAAATGAGTTGTAAAGGCCGTAGTAGGAGGAGCAAGTCTGACGCTCAAGTCAGTAGTGGAAATGGTTGGTCGGTTGGTAATTAATTATTAATTTGACTTAATCAGGATACCGCCTATATGACTGGTTAGTAATTATCGCGCAAAGTTAATATATTATATTAAGGGATATATCTAAAATAGTAGTAATAAAAGTGGATCCTTTTACCTCAGCATTTTCTTTTATTGTATTTTTACTTTATTTACTTTCACCAATTTACTTTCAGCATTTACTTTTCAGCAATTTACTTTCAGCATTTACTTTTCAATATTTAATTTCAGCATTTACTTTCCGTCATTTACTTCCAGCAATTTACTTTATGTCTTTTATTTTATTTAAGCTTTTACTACCCGTAAATATGTGTCGTAACTAAGTCAGTTATCTGGGGTTGTGATGAATTCCAATATCACCGGTTAATAAGGGGTTATTTTATGGTTTGGGTAATATAAAAGTTTATTTATTGAGCCTTAGTATTAATGCTTCTTGTTAACTGGCCATTAATAAGATTGATTCGGTAAACTTGAAATGAAATTGGAAAAGAGATTTTAGGTTTAAACCATAAACTCAATAGCCCACGATCTTCCTTGAGGATAGATAACCCTTTAATAGATTTCCTTACAGGATAGGAATATACCTGTCGGGCGGGGGTAGCCATAATTGGAACTTACTCTTAATGAATTCAGATAACTTGGTTAACATAGGAATATGATTAATTGGGTTGTACTGGGTATTTTTATTTGACCATCGGAATAGGCTTTTACATAATTTTATGTTCCACGTTAATAAACCAATATATTACACAAGCGTAAAATAACCACTTCATCTTTTAAAAAGATATTGGAATGATTCATAACCCTGGATAGTTTTATAAATTTGAATTTTCTTCAATCTACTTTCAAGCAATTTTATTTACTTGTTTTAAGTTTTAAAGTCACCACCCAATCAATCCATTAGATACTTGTAAAAATTTGGTTTCATTAATTAATAGCTTAGGTATTAAGTCTTCGTGAGATCGATACTTTTTATACTACTTGAACGATACGTGCGCTTGCTTTATACGCGTGTGATTACGCCGGTCAGTTGGCACATGGTAGGTTACGATTTGGGTGTGGTGTTTTGCTGGGCAAGGGCTTGTGTAATATCTTTGGGCCGGTATTTACTTCTAAAGTTGGGCTTCCTGCGAGAATCTTTGGTCCTATGATTGCAGGGTATTGGGCCTTTTTGTGTGTAGGCTTGGGCCTGGATCTTATCTTGGGTACCGTTAGGAGAATCTGGGGTGTGTTTAGTATTGTGCTCGAAGCGAAAAATCAAGATTGCCTTTGGCCCAAATTTGGCCCATACAGTTTGTCCCATACTCTCTAAGTCAATGGGTCATTAGCTTGGAGAGTACTCGTTGGGCGTGTCGTCTGAACCAAAATGGGAGAGTCTTCGTTGTTTGAACGTAGAAGCGATTGAGCGTCTTCAATGTCGCCTGGTCAGTGTAGCTAAAGTCTTGACTCTGACTCGACAGAAGTTAGGGGGGATGTCCCCAGTCGACCGAATTGGACGTTGTTCCCGGCCATAATCCATATGACTAGGCTGAGGACCAATGAAGTCTTCAAGTCTGGACTCAATGTAGTCCAAGTCTTCAATTTGCCCAGTCATGTCCCAGTCGACAGATCTGAGCAGTGCTCTTTGAAGAACCATAATTGAGTTGTCAGAGGACCAATAGAGCCTTCAAGTTGCCTGGGCCGAGTTAGGTTCAGGTCTTCAACTCTCATGACGATGGCAGAGAGGTCATTCTAACAACTGGTGCGATATAGGGATCTAGTGAAGTTGCATGTCGTCTGGAACCAGATGAAGGTTCAGATTGATACTTGACTCAATTAATGAGATTCTCGAGAAATGAGCATGTCGACTCACTCATTTGGTATCGAACAGGTACCAAATTGAATCTACATGTCGTCTGGACCAAAAGAAGGTCCCTTAACTGAAATTGACTCCTTCATGAGCCAATTGGGGAGTGTTCCCGTCGACTGGACCTGATGAAGTCCAGGAAACCTTTCACTCGTGAACCGAATATGTACCAAATCGAGGCTACACGTCGCCTGGAACAACAGAGGGTCCCTTAATTGAAATTGACTCATTCATGAGCCAATTGGGGAGTGTTCCGTCGACTGGACCTGATGAAGTCCAAGAAAGCCTTCACTCGTTTGGTACCAAATAGGTACCAGATCGGGGCTACATGTCGTCTGGACCAACATCAGGTCCCTTAACTGAAATTGACTCATTCATGAGCCAATTGGGGAGTGTTCCGTTGACTGGACCTGATGAAGTCCAAGAAAGCCTTCACTCGTTTGGTACCGAATAGGTACCAGATCGAGGCCACATGTCGTCTGGACCAGCAGCAGGTCCCTTAACTGAAATTGACTCCTTCATGAGCCAATTGGAGAGTGTTCCGTCGACTGGACCTGATGAAGTCCATGAAAGCCTTCACTCTTTTGATACCGAATAGGTACCAAATCGAGTCTATATGTCGGCTGGACTAGATGATGTCCATTAACTGAACTTGACTCCATCATGAGCCAATTGGGGAGTGTTCTGTCGACTAGACCTGATAAAGTCCATGAAAGCCTTCACTCGTTTGGTACCGAATAGGTACCAGATCGAGGCTACATGTCGTCTGGACCAGCAGTAGATCCCTTAACTGAAATTGACTCATTCATAAGCCAATTGGGGAGTGTTCCGTTGACTGGACCTGATGAAGTCCAGGAAAGCCTTCACTCGTTTGGTATCGAATATGTACCAGATCGAGGCTACATGTCGTGTGGACCAGCAGTAGGTCCCTTAACTGAAATTGACTCATTCATGAGCCAATTGGGGAGTGTTCCCGTCGACTGGACCTGATGAAGGCCAGGAAATCCTTCACTTGTTTGGTACCGAATAGGTACCAGATCGAGGCTACATGTCGTCTGGACCAGCAGTAGGTCCCTTAACTGAAATTGACTCCTTCATGAGCCAATTGGGGAGTGTTCCCGTCGACTGGACATGATGAAGGCCAAGATATCATTCCCTCGTTCCGTCGACTAGACCTGATGAAGGCCAGGAAATCATTCCCTCGTTTGGTACCGAATATGGACCAAATCGAGACTACATGTCGTCTAGACCAGATGAAAGTCCATGTGCTGAACTTGACTCGATCATGAGCCAATTGAGTAATGTCTCGTCGATTGGACTTGATGAATGCCATGAGTTCACCATCCAGTTAACTGGTCCTGAAGGTGAACCGAGCTGAGCCTTCATGCTGTCTGGAAGGAAGGTCGATTTTATATGTCGTTTGGACAAGGCATCTCTTGTGACAGCATTGAGGAGGTTCTCAGTCGACATAATTATTATTGGGCTTTGAACGAGCCTTGTGTTCCTCGATTTCCTAAACCGTAATAAATGTGTTGTTCATATCGATGCCCCCTCTTTGGCGAGAAAATGAGGCGCCAAAACGTGATTTGAGTATAAAGAGTAAGAAGTGGTTCATTCGCTTCATTTGTAAGATTCTTTCCCAAGTCGTAAGGGTGGAGCTCTCTCTTCAAGTATCAAGGTATTCTTCATATCCTTCTTCATGTTCTTCATTTCTTCAACTTGTTCTTGAGGTAGATTCAAGTTGTTCTTGGCTAGAATAGGAGTTTTAATCTTGAAACGCTTTAGGGTTTTTCATGGTTTTTTTTGTGAGAATTTTGGGTTTGATCTTCTGTCACATTGGTTTTAGGTTGACTCGTTGTTTGTAGAGTGATTTGATATGTCGTCTGAGAGTTGCTCGAGCTCAAGTGATACGCTGATGGAAATGTATGTAGGCTCGCCTTTGCAGGTCGTCTCCCCTTTTAGTATGCATGGTAGGGACACATTAAGTGGGGGTGATGAAGATGTGCTGACTGTTGCGTCGATGGAGGCTCCGCTCGGTATCCCTAAAGATGTGCCACCTCTTCGAAAAGTCCTAGCCGAGTTGGGTTAACCCAGAACCAGTGAGCTGACCAACTTGTTAACCAAAAATCCTCCTAGTAGACTAACCGAAAAAACCATGAGGGAGATAAAAATAAAGTACTGGTTTCCTGAATCGGTTCGAGTGAGATTAGCTTCTTCGAGGGAACGAATCGACTATAGGATCCTTGGGTGGATTGGGTTTTATGAACGCCCATTTGCAGATAGATTTAGGTTCCCCACTCCAAACCTAGTGTGAGAGGTACTAAATCACTATGGGATAGCCCCCTCCCAACTAATGCCAAATACATGGAGGGTCTTGATGTCGGTTGAAGTGCTGACGTACGAGTTAGGAGTTAGATTTTGAGTAAAAGACATTCTTTACACATACTACATGAATGAACACGTGGTTGAAAATGGGAGATATCATCTATTCCTTCGGCAAAAGAGGGAGCATTTAATTTCAGGGTTGACTACAAACGATAGAAGGGGTTGGCAAAATGCCTATTTTTTGTTAATGGAGATGGTGTATTTGGGTCGACTAGGTCTGGTCGAATACATGAGTGTTGGGAAATAACGAGTGAGTGTTAGTCTCGTTTTCTTTTATTGTTTGTAGAGTCGATGTATCTCTTATATCCTTCTCATGTCTCTTTTGTAGGTTCAAATCGTAATCGTAGCTTTGACGTGTCACCTGGGGTCGTAGTAAACACAAACTACCTATTGACCATTCCGGTGCCTGAGAGGAATTGGAGGGTAGTGTTGGAAGAGAGAAGATTAAGGTTAACTCCGTTGTGAAAGGAAGTTTTCTACCCGGAAGGTACCTCTCTGCCTATGACCAAACATATATTGACAGTCCTTCTAATTACCTGGTCGTGTCGGCTCCTCAACGAGGGAAATTTCTTTTTGCGGACTCTAACTCCCGAGGAAAATTTGTGCGCAGTGGAAAGGATGAGCCAATTCAGACTCCTTACAGTCGAAGAAATGCTCGAACGGAGGAAGAAGAAAAAGACTAAGGGGAAGGAAATTGAAGTAGTCCTCGAACCTCAACCTCCCAAGAAGGATGCGCCAACCATTCATCCAGTCGAAGCTGCTCACAAATCGTCGATTGGGTCAGGTCATTCTTAAAGGAAAAGGAAGCAGTTGATGGACCTTGATGAAGTTCCTGAAAATGTTGTGATCAAGATACCGAGAAGCATGACTGTTATGTAGGATCCATCAAGTTTGTCCGGGTTTACCGATGAATTACTGCTAGAGGATGATGAATGTCGAATGCTGACTCTAGGACCGCTGGAGGCTGCAAATAGAGTTGTCACCCGAAACTAGGGATGGCAAATTCCGAATCCGGACCCGGATCCGCAAGTTGCTTCATGGACCCGGGTCCGGATATGGACCCGGTTAAATGTTTCCGGGTCCGGACCCGGGTAGACC
>SKCR01028638.1:0-244929 GCA_019454045.1 Zanthoxylum bungeanum
ATACCGACCCGACCTAGAGAATAAGTGTTAGATTTGGCAGCATTTGAGTGTTTGTGAAAGCCAACCTGAAGCAGTCGTTGTGTGTAAACTCGACCTGGTTAGAGAAGCCGGGAAGTTTGTATCATTCACCTCGGTATGCTGACCCAAGGAGCAGAGTTGGGACCACGAGTTTTTTGCTTAAAGATATGTGACATATGCCCTAATAGACATGATGAGTTGCTGAAAGGCTTGTGATGATTAGGGGAAAAGCAACGGTTTTCATTGGAAGTAGCCCCTGCCAGCCGCCATAGGACGGTGCAATGGCAGGGAAGTGGCATATTAGGGCCGCAAGAGGCTGCCATAGATCAGTGTAATGACAGTGAAAAGGGAGTGTTCTGATTGGCCGAATTGTGGGTAGTTGGGAGAGTTGTTACTACAATAATAGTAGTGACATGAGCTGATGTCATGGGCAGTAGAATAGTGAATCTGGAAGCTTATATAAAGGGGTTAAATCCACAGATTCAGGAGAGCAATTTTTCATATCTTACGACTGGGAAAAAGCAAGAGCTCACAAACTAGCGATAGAAAGAGAAAAAGTTCGTCGGCATCCGATCATTTGAGAGATTTGTAACAGGCTTGTGTAAGACCCGATGAATTGTAAACCTTTTTGTAAGTCCACCACACCACTTGTAGCTCGGATCGGTTTTGACCCCGAGCAGATGATATAGTTCACCCCTTTCTCCCGTGGACGTAGGTTGAACTCACTCTCCGCCGAACCATGTAAATCCTTATCTCTTTGATTATCAGTCTGCCTGCTAAGTTTGTTTTGGTTCCCTACTAACTAAACAAATTCACTGTTGGGGGAGGTTTGTTCGAGGGGCTGATTTCCCAAATTACTCCTGGAACGAAAAACAGTCGTCCATATATATGTAGAGAAGAGAAAAGTAAAAGTAAATGGGTTCAATCTTTTGACTCTGGATGTCTTGGCTTTGTGTTTTTATGTTGATTGGTTCATTCAGGGCTGCAATTGTTTGAATTTGAGGCAAATCTGTTTGGTTTTGTTTGTTCATGTTGCTCTACAAATTAGATGTTAAAAGAGTTCAGTGATTGGAAATTAGTTTTGGTGGCTTGGTCTTAAGAAGACTAAATGGAAAGAAAGACTTACTTTGCAAATGTGATGTAGTTTAGACTCAAGTGTTCTATTGCCTATGGGGCTATTTTAATGTATGTTTTAGATTTGATGTTGATCTTTAGAACCTGAATATGAATGTAATGTGCCAGTCTCATTGGTTTTTGTTTCCTACATTATTGTGGAAACAAAAATGAAGTATTTTGCTTCCCTTGTTATTGGTTGATAGTCGACTAAGGTCATATCAATTATGTTATGATTTAGTTCAAATAATTGGAATTGCTTGTTTTTTCCATATCATACTTGGTTCTTTAGAAAACCTAGGAAGATATTTCTGTATTTCGATTTTGACTGTTCAAACGGTTAATCAAAACTGAGCCATATATTATTTTAGTAGGATTCATGCAGTGAGCTATTTTCTGTAATGAAACATCAAAGATTTCAAACGTTTGATTACTCTTCTTCTTTGCATTTTAAAAGATGTGAAATCATAACTCATTCCAATGAGATTGCAATTTTTTTTTTAAAAAAATTCTGACATGATTTTAACCACTTGCTGTCTTGCAGATTGACCTTTGAGATTCTTTCGAAATGGCGGATAGCAATGGATCTCCTGGAGTCCCTGAACCTGAAGAAACTGAAAACCTCAAGCCTGAGGAAAATCCGTCCTCTGAGAGTGACATTTTACTCATTCTTGCTTGAAGGAGATTGACTCTGAAGAGATGTGCGCAGAGGTTTATAATCTTCTCACTAACAACTATGCTGAGGATGATGAGAATTTGTTCAGATTTAACTATTCAAAGGAGTTTCTCCACTGCGCTCTTTGCCCTCCAGGTTATTTCAAGAGCTGGCACATCGGTGTCAAGCTAGTTGCTTTCATCACTGGTGTTCCTGCAAGAATCCGGGTACGTGATAGTGTTGTTACAATGGCAGAGGTAAATTTCCTGTGTGTTCATAAGAAGTTGAGATCGAAAAGGCTAGCGTCTGTCATGATCAAAGAAGTGACTAGGAGGGTTCATTTGGAGAATATCTGGCAAGCGGCTTATACGGCTGGAGTGGTCCTTCCCACTCCAATAACTTATGTCACTTTTTTCATAATGAAAATAAAGAAGAAGAAAAAAAGAGGATAAGATATATATACACTCCAATTTATATATTCTAATTATTCTACATAAAACACTGTTTAAAATTCTCTCATCTCATTTATGATATTACTTATTAGCTTATGATAGTAGTTGTAATCTTTGGTATTGTTTATAGTGTGTTCTTGGTCTTTAATTAATTAAATAATATATGATGCATAAGATATGCCAGAGAAAGCATGTGGATAATGGCCTCCTGGCAATGAAGGTGGATGTGAGTAAGAGCCTATGATAGGGTGGAATGAGGTTTTCTTATAAAAAATTTTGGACGCTGTCGATTTTGATAAGTAGAGTGGATTGATTTGATAATGAGATGTATTTCTATAGTGAGCTTTTTGGCTTTGATAAATGGGACAGAAAGGAAGTATTGTGCCATAGAGGGGTTTGAGACAAGGGTGTTCCCTATCATCATATCTTTTCATTTTATGTGTGGAGCCTTTTTCGAGACTTATTCAGGAAACAAAAAGCTCTAAAAGGATCCAAGGCGTCCGCTTTAGGGCCAATATTATGATATTTTTTTGCCAAATGATTGTATTTTTACGCATAGCATGATGATACGTCTCCTATGACAAAATTCCTGAAAGTTTGGGAAAGTTGTAAGGTCTAATATTGGAAGGGAAAAAAAACCCTAAAATAGTCCAAAAGAAATAAGGGTGGCAACGGGTTGGGCCGGGCCCGGGCCCGACCAAAAAAAATTTGGCCCGGGCCTGGGAAAAGCCCGGCCCGATTTTTTTCAAAAAAAAAAAAGAATTGGAGAGAGACGAAGTAACGAAAGTCACTGTGAGTGTGTGAAAGAAATTAGAATTGGAAATGTCAATTACTGAGTTAGGTTACTGGGTTAGGGCTGAGGCAGTGAGGGCGTGAAGCTGAGTGAAAATGTGAAATGAATTTTGTGAATTTTTTTTAATAAAAAATTTAAGCCCGGGCAGGGGCCAGGCCCGGGCTTAAATCGCTGAGCCCGGCTCGGACTTTTCTGCCACCCCTAAAAAGAAACGGTCACATCAAGGATGAATGTCATCTATATCCGTACCCGGCCGGATGTCATCTATTTTCAGCCGGACATGCCTTAAAGTTAGGCCGGGCATGAGTCGTGTTTTCAGTTTTACAGAAAGATTTGATCTCTTTCCTTCTAATTGCTTTCCATAAAAAACGATTTCCTTAAACAGATCGTTTCCTTATTAACCTAAACCCTACATACTATAAAAAGAAACATGACTCACATAACAAGGTGGACCACTAGGGATTTTTGGAACAACTCTCTCTTTAGGTTGTAAAAAACCACCTAAAAACAGAACCCTAAATCTCCTACTCCCAGCAAGATCCAGTAACCAAAACGAACTTTCAAAGGTGTTTTTAGAGCCAACTTACGCTTGAGGTATGATCTGAGGGCCCTAAAAACCTTTTACTTTCGTGTTTTAGTTTACTAAATTGATGCCATATATCCGACCGGACATACATCTGTCATACAGAAAATCTGGCCACTCTACTGGCTACATCTGGTCGTCTATGCTTCTGTGGTATATAAGATGGAAACTCATACGTAAATTCCATAGCCGATTCTGAATGGACGGTAGTACGGTTTGTGTTGGAAATTTTTTAAATATTCATTAAGGATATATATGTCTTTTGGATGCAATGAGTGCATGAGAGGGGTACAACCCTTTGGAGGGTTGCACCTAGGGATGGCAAGAAGATCCGGATCCGGCCCGGGTCCGCATGGACCCGGAAGACCCGGATCCGCTTAAAAATTTTGCGGATTCGGGTCTTATTTTAGAGGACCCGCATCATACCGGGTCCGGACAATTCCGGACTCGGGACCCGGTATAATTAAAAAAAAAAAAAAAAAAACTTAACAAATTAACCCTAAACCTAAATCCCTCATTCGGTCATTTCCCCGCTTGAACAAACCCCCTGTTCAAAGCATCAAGGTTTGTTCTTTTTCTTCTTCAGGTATTCTTTTGTCTTTAATTTATTTTCTCCCTCCAAAAGTCTATATCTTTTCTTTTTTTTTGCTGTTTGGTTAGTCGGAAAGTACATGAAAGTGAAAGAAAATGCATTTTCTTTCAGGTTTTGTTCATTTTGTTGTCTCTGGGTACATTAATAAGTTAAAATATCAATCAATATTGTATTTTTTTATTTTATTTTATCTTCTTTGTTTGTGCAATTTTGAATTAATTAAAGCTAAAGAGAAAGGAAAAGAAAATGAGTTCATAATGACAAGTCCAATTTCTTTTTATGATTTGTCAGAGGCCAAGTAGATTGTGGATCCCGGTATAATTAAAAAAAAAAAGTGTGCAGTTGTGGATCCCGGGTCCGGACCCGGAAGGCTTAACCGGGTCCATATCTGGACCCGGGTCCACCGAATTGCTTGCGGATCTGGATCCGGACCCGTACGGATCCTGGTCCGGATCCGGAAATTGCCATCCCTAGTTGCACCCCACCCCAAGGGGTGCCCCATTGGCACCCTTCCATGCCTTTATAAACGAGGCTCTATGTCCAATTAAGAGAAATAAAAGACAATCCGAATTTAAGAGTCAAGTTTTCCATTTGTTTTGAGAGAGAGTTTCACCATATTCCAAGTTCAAATACTTGTTAAAGAGTGCTCATTGAACAAGAAGCAACCAAGTTATCCTGGGAGAACATTGGCCAATTCGAATTCGCGAAGCACCTGTGACGGAGGCTAATAAGTTATTAAGGACAGAGAGATCTCGACTTGGATTCGCCATTACTTTTTCCAGGTTTTCTACAGTTTCCATGTTTTAGGGTTTATGATAGTTTGATTGGTATTTTCTGGTTTGATTTGTTTTGAAGCATGTTGTTTTGACGTTTAATGACACTATTTGGACCACAATCTTAAGAACTTATTAAATCTAGTGTTGTTAGATAGTAATTCGCATGCTAGGTTAGAACGTTCGAATGCGTCTTCAAACGCCACTCGAGCGCAAGCCTTCTGCCTAAGAACGTTCGAACGCGTCTTCAAACGCAACTCAAACGTAGACATTCTGACTTAGTTCGTTCAAACGCAACTCGAACGCAAACTCTCTGGAATCATTCCGTTCGAACGCGTTCTCAAACGCTACACGAACGTGAACTCTCTGGAAACGCTTCGTTCGAACGCGTTATCAAACGCAACACGAACGTACACACACTGGACAGTCTCGTTCGAACGTAGATACGAACGTGACACTAACGAAATAGTCCTGGAATTGTTATAAACTGCAAAGACTTATATTAATATTAACTTAGTAAATCATATACTGAAACACATTAATCTTGGTAGTATAGATTCAAGTTATTATTAGGTTGTTCAATTATCACAAGCATACACATAGTGATAAAGTTGAAATTGATTGAATGTTGCATACTTGGGTGAGAATTTAAAGTGTAATCATACACAAGTAATTTCATCCAATCTTGATTGACACATACACATATATCTACACATATTGTATACTGTTTGTGCTATTGAATAAGTGTAATTCTGGGTTTGAATTGCTAAGAGATCCTATTGAAAAAGTGTTTAAAGAATATTCTGTCAAAAAAACGATAAGAGCCTAAGTGGTCAGGGATTTAAGTGGTTACTCCGGACCCCCATCGTCCTCTGGGAATATTCGTTTATTCATTTTTCTAAAGAATCTTTAGTTGAAATTCAAGGACTTGTGTTTATTGGAACCACCGTCCAATAGAACAACAAGTGGTTACCTAGTATATCACTTTGAACAAGATCATTCGTTGATCGTTGTGCAATTCGTCTTTTGTAGACTAATTGACCCCTGTTGGTTTTTCTAGTTACAAATGGCTAGCGGAAACATCACAGTACCGGTTTCTCATGGAGAAAAGCCGGAGAAATTTGGTGGGGCAAATTTCAAACAGTGGTAGACAAAATGTTGTTCTACCTGACAACTCTCCAGTTGGCTAAATTTCTCAAAGATCCTTCGGGTCATGTGGAGGGTGAATCGGAAATAGCCAAGGAAGAGCGAGAACAGACGTGGATGTCTGGAGACTTCCTATGCAAGAACTACCTTTTGGGTGGTCTTGACAATACCCTGTACAATGTGTACCAAGGCATGACTTCTGCGAAGATTCTCTGGGAATCTCTCGAGAAGAAGTATAAAATCGAGGATGCCGGACAAAAGAAATTTATCGTGGGTAGGTTCCTGGACTACAAGATGGTAGATTCAAGGACGGTGATATCTCAGTTGGGTGAACTACAGTTGATCATTCATGAAATACTGGATGATGGTATGAAACTCTGTGAGACGTTTCAAGTTGCCACCATAATTGAAAAGTTGCCTCCATCATGGAAGGACTTTAGGAGCTATCTGAAACATAAAAAGAAGCAGATGAGCCTTGAAAACCTTAGTGTTCGATTAAGAATCGAGGAGGACAACAAAAAGTCCGAGAAGGCCAGCTACAAGACTATGGAGTCTAAGGCCAACATCGTTGAGGGTGTAAAGGGTAGCAAGAAGAGAAAGAACATTGGAGCTTATTCTTTCCTAGCGAACAAGAAGTTCAAGGGGAAATGCTACAATTGTGGAAAGAGCGGTCATATGTCAAGGGACTGCAAAAACAAGAAGTTTCAGGACAAGGGCAAGAAAAAGAAAAATGAGGCCCATGTCACTGAAGGTGAGCAACTGACTGATGAGATCTCAGAGATGGAACTATCAGCAGTGGTAACCGAAGCCAACATAGTTGGGAATCCGAAAGAATGGTGGGTAGACACTGGGGCTACTCGTCATATCTGTGCAGATAGCAAGATGTTTTACTTGTATCAGAAGGTTGATGGCGGCGATCATCTGACAATGGGAAACTCGTCTACCTCTCAGGTGGTTGGACAAGACACAGTGGTTCTGAAGATGACATCCGGAAAGGAGCTAACATTGAAGAATGTACTGCATGTTCCAGATATTCGGAAGAACTTGGTCTCGGGCTCTCTCCTTAGTAAGGCTGGTTTTAAGCTTGTGTTTGTTTCTGATAAGTTTGTAATGACTAAGAATGATATGTATATAGGAAAATGATACCTAATTGAGGGCCTTTTCAAGCTAAGTGTAATGACTGTCAATCGTGCTATTAATAAAGCTAGTACTTCTGCTTATATTATTGAGTCACAAAATGTATGGCATGGGAGGTTAAGACATGTTAATTATGATACCATGCATAAATTAATTAACATGGACCTTATACCTAAGTTTGCAATTGATAGCCAACATAAGTGTGAGGCATGCGTTGAAGCAAAAATACATAGAACATCATTTCATTCTATAGAACGCAGTTCTGAACCTTTAGAACTTGTACACACTGACGTGTGTGACATGAATAATGTGCAAACAAGAGGCGATAAAAAGTACATTGTCACTTTTATCGATGACAGCACAAGATTCTGTTATGTGTACTTGTTGAGGAGCAAATCTGAAGCTATTGAGAGCTTCGTACACTATAAGAACGAAGTTGAAAATTAACTTGGCAAGAAAATCAAAAGAATCAGGAGTGATAGAGGTGGTGAATACGTTTAACCATTCGGTGAATATTATTCTGTGCACGGAATTATTCACGAAACCACTGCTCCTTATTCTCCGCAACAAAATGGGATTGCTGAGCGCAAAAACCGAACGTTGAAGGAAATGATGAACGCCATGTTGACAAGTTCTGGTTTACCCTAGAACTTGTGGGGGAAGCCTTGCTTTCCGCGAACTACGTTCTAAACAAGCTTCCTCACAGAATATTGGACAAGACACCATATGTGTTGTGGAAAGGTTTCGTACCTTCCTACAAATATCTAAAAGTGTAGGGGTGTCTTGCCAAAGTAATGGTTCCATAGAGGTGGTGAATACGTTTCACCATTCGATGAATATTGTTATGTGCATGGAATTATTCACGAAACCACTGCTCCTTATTCTCCTCAACAAAATGGGATTGCTGAGCGCAAAAACCGAACGTTGAAGGAAATGATGAACGCTATGTTGACAAGTTCTGGTTTACCCCAGAACTTGTGGGGGGAAGCCTTGCTTTCCGTGAACTGCGTTCTAAACAAGCTTCCTCACAGAAGATTGGACAAGACACCATATGAGTTGTGGAAAGATTTCGTACCTTCCTACAAATACCTAAAAGTGTGGGGGTGTCTTGCCAAAGTAATGGTTCCTAAACCTAAGAAGGTTAGAATATGACCCAAAACTGTTGATTGTATATTCATTGGATATGCTCGCAACAGTAATGCGTATCGATTCTTGGTACACAAGTCTGAGATTCCTGACATCAATCCGAATATGATAATTGAGTCAAGGAATGCGACATTTTTTGAAGAGACGTTTCCTTGTAAGGAAAGACAAAGAACAAAGTCTCTCAAAAGAACAGTTGATATTGTCAAGGACAGTGATCAGGTTGACCAAGAATCAGATCAACGTGTAAATGATGAGACAATCGAGCCTAGACGTAGCAAAAGAGCTAGAACGTCTAAGTCGTTTGGTCCCGATTTTCTGACATATTTGTTAGAAAATGAGCCTCAAAGCTATAAAGAAGCTATGTCTTCTCCGGAGGCACCACTGTGGAAAGAGGCTATTAACAGTGAGATTGATTCAATCCTACAGAACCATACTTGGGAGTTGGTTGATCTTCCTCCAGGTTGTAAGCCGCTGGGCTACAAATGGATATTCAAACGGAAGATGAAAACGGATTGATCAATAGATAAGTACAAGGCAAGACTTGTCATAAAAGGTTATAGACAAAAGGAAGGTCTTGATTACTTTGACACCTATTCACGAGTGACTCGTATCACTTCGATAAGAATACTCATAGCCATAGCAGCTATATTTGGTCTTGAAATACATCAAATGGATGTATTTCAAGACGGCATTCTTGAATGGTTAATTGGATGAAGAGATTTACATGGAACAACCAGAAGGGTTTAGTGTTTCTGGACAATAACAGAAGGTGTGCAAACTTGTAAAATCCTTTACGGATTAAAACAAGCACCTAAACAATGGCATGAGAAATTTGACAAAGAGATGTTGTCAAGTGGGTTCAAAACCAATGAGTGTGATAAGTGTGTGTGCACCAAATCAACTCAAAGAGGATATGTCATTGTGTGTCTCTATGTAGACGATATGCTGATAATTGGTAGTAATCATGAAATGATTCAGTCTACCAAAAACGTGTTATCCATCAGATTTGATATGAAAGATTTGGGAGTAGCTGATGTGATCCTAGGAATTAAGATTTCTAGGACATCAGACGGATATATATTTTCTCAGACTCATTATATTGAGAAGATACTTGATAAATATATCAAAGGGGATCTAAATGTGGCTAGAACCCCTGTGGACCTAACTCATCATCTATCAAAGAATACTAGCTCAAGCGTATCGCAGTTAGAGTATTCGAGAATTATCGGAAGTCTGATGTTTCTCATGAATTACACACGACCTGATATCGCTCAAGCTGTGAACCGGCTTAGCAGATTTACAAGCAATCCAGGACATAACCACTGGAAAGCCATAGTAAGAGTTTTGAGGTATCTGAGAGAAACTTCAAAATATGGGCTACATTATGAGAGATATCCTGTTGTACTAGAGGGATACAGCGATGCTAACTGGATATCTGATACGGTGGATTCCAAATCTACGAGTGGATTTGTTTTCACACTTGGTAATGCAGCCGTGTTATGGAAATCCTCGAGGGAAACGTGTATTGCCCGGTCTACTATGGAATCAGAGTTCATAGCGTTAGACAAAACAGCGGAAGAAGCATAATGGCTTAGAAACTTCCTGGAGGATATTCCTAGTTGGCCCAAATCGGTGTCAGTGATTAGCATACATTGTGATAGCCAATCGGCTATTGGGAGAGCCCAAAATACAATGTATAATGGTAAGTCTCGACACATACGTCGGAGACATAATACTATACGTCAAATGCTCTCAAGTGGCATAATAACAATCGATTATGTTAAGTCGAAGGAAAACCTAGCGGATCCACTAACTAAAGGTTTACCTCGAGAGAAAGTTGAGAAGTCATCGATGGGAATGAGCTTGAAGCCTATAAATTAAGAATTGTCACTGTGGAAACCCAACCTAGCTGATTGGAGATCCCAAGATCTAGGTTCAAAAGGGACAACTGAAACTTTGTGCAATTCAAAACAAGCACTGAAGAGTTTTGTACTCTTTCCCATTCCGATAATGACGCTGAGTGCTGTCTGTCATTGGTTAGGATAAGCTAAAGCTTTTAATGATCACTATATTAAGAGATGAGTCCTAATGAGGGTAAAGACAGATTACCTCTTGATAGTAGATCACCTTTTTCAAGTAAGAAGTGAGGCCGCTTCCATGGGAACTTTTAAAAGCGAGTTACCCTAAAGTACTTGATGAATCCAGGACCGTTGTTCAGGGCCAAAATGAACACAACCGTAGAACGGGAAAATGGTCGAATTAAAGCTGTGTGTTGGCAATTGTCTTGGTTTACACCAACGGCAGAACAGTTCAAGACTATTGGTCACTGGTTTGCTAAGTAAATCCGATTGTCATTCACTAGGAAAGGTTCAAGGCGAAAGCTACCTATTTCGATGCAGCTTTAGTTCATGGTAACTCTCTCAAGTGTCTACATGAATATTTGAAGAATTATGGGGGATTGTTGGAAATTCTTTAAATATTCATTAAGGATATATATGTCTTTTGGATGCAATAGGTACATGAGAGGGGTACAACCTTTTGGAGGGTTGCACCCCACCCCAAGGGGTGCCCCATTGGCACCCTTCCATGCCTTTATAAACGAGGCTCTATGTCCAATTAAGAGAAATAAAAGACAATCCGAATTTAAGAGTCAAGTTTTCCATTTGTTTTGAGAGAGAGTTTCACCATATTCCAAGTTCAAATACTTGTTAAAGAGTGCTCATTGAACAAGAAGCAACCAAGTTATCTTGGGAGAACATTGGCCAATTCGAATCACGAAGCACCTGTGACGGAGGCTAATAAGTTATTAAGGACAGAGAGATCTCGACTTGGATTCGTCATTACTTTTTCCAGGTTTTCTACAGTTTTCATGTTTTAGGGTTTATGATAGTTTGATTGGTATTTTTTCGTTTGATTTATTTTGTAGCATGTTGTTTTGACGTTTAATGACACTATTTGGACCACAGTTTGCACTCGTGATATAACTCCACGTACCACACGAAGACGGTCGTGCGCGATTTTGCATCTATATTTATCATTTTGAATGTTTATTTACTGTTTTATTGTTGATATAGTTGCTTCTGATGTTCCCATGACTTATCTTGGATATTATTCTGTGTTTCTGATCTATCTGGTTTACATAGCAAATTCGGTCAGACATCCAGCATGTCCGGCCGGACATAAAAATATATATCCGGTAAAAAAAATTATTGATTAATAAATGTATGATTCAATTTTATTCCATGATTATTTATGTAACTTTAAATTAAATATATGTCTTATGTAAAATATTACATACATGTATGTATGAATAAAATTTAAAGAGAAATAATCAAAATTTGTCCATGATTATGATTTGAAGTTGAGAATCTTCAAAATCCAAAGTCATAAATACAGTTCATTATGAATAGTATAGTTCTATCCGGACTATAATATGTAGAGACATAAAAATGAATGTATTTTATATAATAAAATTATATTGGACATGATCATATGAAATTTTAATTTTAATACTTTTCATTAAATAATGAACATCGATTTTATCATTATGATGGTCATATATGTGATGATCTTAATTCATTTTATTTAGCAGACTTCTTTATCATTTTAACTTATTCTTTAATTTACTCGACATGATTTTATATTTATTACATTTCGTAAACCTTGTATTTTGGGAATGAGTTGAATAAATAGATTGGAATGCTAACCTGATACAATGGAATCCGTTCCTAAGATTCACTTGTTTTTAGTTCAGAACTTGAATGATTAATGCACAAATTCATAAAAGTTATGAATTAATTGTTCACTTGAGAACTAATGGAAGTCAATGATAAAGATATAATTGGAAAGATTAACATATTTTATACTTGGCTCCTTTACGAATCTTTTATGGAGGATCACTGCATAGGTAATGACTATATCATTGGACAAATACTTTGAGTAATTAATTCAATAATTCTGAGAGTGCAAAGAATCGTGATTCAAAGAGATCCAGATTTACATGTATATTTTCTTCCAAAAATCTAACTATTATTTCATTAATGTATTAGAAAATACGGATCAAAGTTTTTCAATGTTCATGTAAATAATTTTTTTTTTTGGTTAATGAACATGTTTCCGCAGTGCATGAACTCTGAAAATCCATAAATGGTATCATGAGCGGTCGTATTTATTCTAGTATATTAATAAAAATGATTTATTATAAATCATCATAATACGTATGTAAAAGAGTAGACAATGCATTTTTTTCGTTATATTCTTTATCATGTGATTATGGATGTATGAATATTAATCGTTAATTAGATGGTTGACTTTGTGTTAGATTTTTAATTTTTTATGTATTGAATATGTAAACCCAAAATAAATGGGTATTTTTTTTCATATAATTATAAAATTATTTGTAATTTATTTTCGTTGGAGATCAAGATCAAACAGAAGGACGAAAATCGAAAGATGTGTGTAAGACATAATAATAATAATTTTTATTATGTGTTACTACACAGTGCAACAACTAATGCTGGACTGTGCCACAATGCAGCAACTGCTGCACTGTGCAGCGAGCTATACTGTGCGACAATAATACTGCACAGTACAGCAACAACAACAATAATAATAAAAAAAATAGTCACATGATGAAGAATTACGATCACCCCAGATTTGAAGATTAATGTAATTTATTTCTAGTTTGTAATTTAGAAATATCAAAATTATCAACTCGGTTAATATCCAATTTATTTTTTGTGTGAATTATAAATTGTTTATACTCATGCATATTTTAAATGTCATATATAATTAGCACAATGTCTGCTCTTGCATTATAACATGCCATACATACATGTGCATTTCATAAATTTATTTATGATATTAAATAGTTTATAATTAGATTAAAAACTATTTAAAAATTTTATCAATTAATCGATTAAATTTAATAAAAATTTATATTGATTTTAAATTGTTAAAATGTATAAAATGACAAAATTTAGTTCTAAGCATCTCTAATAAATCGTTTATTAAGTATAGCTTAAATGTTTCATAATAAATTTTATGTTTTGTTGATAGAACATGTAGTTTTATTATGAAATAATTAACTTGGTAATTAGAGATCTTAAATGTTAATTTCTTGATCTTTTTACGAGGTTAACAAAACCTTAGATGTTTTACATATAAAATCACCAAACTTAGAATAAAGAGTAGGAGCGGGTAGTTTGTCAAAACGTCTATTGGTCTCTACCGTTAGTGCAACATCGTGAAATCTAAGTGATGCAACATCGTGAAATCTAATTGAGGTTTCGTGATGACTTTAGTTTCAACCTCCCTAAGGAGACTGTTCGCTTAGGTTAATATCAATGTTGTACTTCTTACGATAGGATTTATAGAATGTATTTAATAATTAACTTACCATAAGGTGGTTATTATGAGTTAAATTTTAAGAAACTGAAACGGTGGGTTATACTCATAAGAATGTAGTTAATCGTGTTAATTACATTTAGACCAAAAATCGGTTATTAATAAATTTTGAAAATATGAGATATTTTGAATAAATTTATTAATTGAGATTGTCTCTATTTTAATAAGGTGTTGTGATCGATCCTAAGGCAACACAATATGCTTATTAAATTTCTGAGGCTATAATAGTGCATTGTTTTTAGAGTTCTTCATATGCATCGTGCATCATGATTATTATGCCAAATTAAATTTTGAATTTTATGCATGAAATAATTTAGAATACTTTTGATTATTTCAGAAATATGTAAAACTCAATCCAATCAATGCTCGCTACTAAAAAATTAACTGGTGATAATTTTGCTAAGTGGAAGAATGACATGAATATAACACTTGTGTTGGATAACCTGAAGTTTGTCCTAATAGAGGAATGTCCTCCATAACCTGCTAAGAATGTCAACAAAAACATTAAAGATGCCTATGAAAATTAGGTTCGAACAAATGACAAAGCTCGTTGTTATTTGCTTGCCTTAATTTCCCACATGCTTAAAACGAAGCTCGAATAGACAGAGATTGCTTATGAGATAATAGAGTCTTTACAAGGAACATTTGGTAGACCTTCTGATCAAGACAAACATGAAATAGTCAGGAAAGTCATGAACTGCAAAATTGAAGGTGGAACCCCTGTTCGTCAACATGTGCTAATGATTATTAGTACGATTCAAGAAGCTGAAATCAATTGGGCAACTATAGATGAAGGCATACAAGTGGACATGATTTTGGAAAACCTCAGCTCACAATTTCTTCAGTTCAAAAGAAATTAATTTATGAGCAAGTTGAGTTATAATTTGACTCGGTTGCTTATTGAACTCACAACCTTTGAGTCTATTTATGTGGAGAAGAAGGTAGAAGCAAATGTTGCTGAACCTTATTCCTCCAACTCTTCTTCAAAGAATAGAAAGATAAACAATGACAAAGGTAAGAGTTCAGGAATTGGAAAAACAACAGGAAACAACGGCAAAATGGACAAGCCAAACAACAATCAAGGTAAATCATATTTACTTATTACTCAATCTTATTTAGTTGAAAATGATTTACCACCATGGATAATTGATTCAGAGGTGACTAATCATGTTAGTTGTTTCTTACAGACACTTGATTCTTACACAAGACTTGCTGATGGGGACTTTACTTTGAGGGTTAGGAATGACACTTTAGTTTTAGCATCAACAATTAGAGAAATAAAGCTCTATGTTGAGAATAATAAATATTTATTTCTGAATAATGTTTATTTTGTACCGGGATTTACTAGAAACTGTACACACTGTAATTTTACGCATAACCCGATGATGAGTCTTTTAGGAGAAAACTCTAAAATATTTGGAAAAGAAACGGTCAAATTTAGGACGGGTGTCATCTACATCCGTACCCGGCCGGATGTCATCTATTTCAGGCCGGACATGCATTAAATTCAGGTCAGTCACAAGTCGCGTTTCCAATTTTACAGAGGATTTGATATATTTCATTCTTAATTACTTTCCATAAAAAACGCTTTCCTTAAACTGACCATTTCCTTATTAACCTAAACCCTACATACTATAAAAAGAAACATGACTCACACAACAAGGTGGACAACTAGGGAATTTTGGAACAACCATCTCTTTGGAACGTAAAAAACCACCTAAAAATAGAATCCTAAATCTCCAACTCCCAGCAAGATCTAGCAACCAAAATGAACTTTCAAAGGTGTTTTCGGAGCCAACTTATGCTTGAGGTATGACCTGAGGGTTCTAAAAACCTTTTACTTTCGTGTTTTAGTTTACTGAAATGATGTCATATATCCAACCGGACATACTCTATGTCCGACTGGACATACATCTGTCATATAGAAAATATAGCCACTCTACTGGCTACATCTGGTCGTCGATGCTTCTGTGATATATAGGATGGAAACTCAGACGTAGATTCCATAGCCGATTTTGAATGGACGGTTGTACGATTTGCACTCGTGATACAACTCCACGTACCACACAAAGACGGACGTCCGTAGTTTTGCATCTATATTTATCATTTGCATGTTTATTTACTACTTTATTGCATTATTGTTGATATAGTTGCTTATGATATTCCCATGGTTTATCATGAATTTTATTCTGTGTTTCTGATATGTCTGGTTTACATAGCAAATCCGGCTAGACATCTAGCATGTTCGGCCATACATAAGAATATATATTCGGTAAAAAAAAATATTGATTAATAAATTAATGATTCAATTTTATTCCATGATTATTTATGTAACTTTAAATTAAATGTGTCTATGTAAAATATTACATACATGTATGTATGGATAAAATTTAAATAGTAATAATCAAAATTTATTTATGATTATGATTTGAATTTGGGAATCTTCAAAATTCAAAGTCATAAATACAGTTCATTCCACTATGAATGGTATAGTTCTATCCAGACTATAATATGTAGAGACATAAAAATGAATGTATTTTATATAATAAAATTATATTGGATAGGATCATATGAAATTGAAAAGTTCTAATAAGTTTCGTTAGATAAAGAACATCAATTTTATCATTATGATGGTCATATATGTGATGATTTTAATTCAATTTATTTAGCAGACTCCTACATTATTTTAACTTATTCTTTAATTTACTCGGCATGATTTTGTATTTATTACATTTCGTAAATCTTGTATTTTAGGAATGAGTTGAATGAATAGTTGGGAATGCTAACTTGATACAACGGAATATGTTCCTAAGATTCACTTGTTTGTTAGTTCAGGACCTGAACGATTAACTCGTAAATTCATAAAAGTTATGAATTAATTGTTCACTTGAGAACTAATGAAAGTCAAAGATAAAAATGTAATTGGAGAGGTTAACAGATTTTATATCTAACTCATTTACGAATCTTTTATGGAGGATCACTGCATACGTAATGACTATATCAATGGATGAATATTTTGAGTAATTAATTCAATAATTTTGAGAGTGCAATTATAGGTATTTAGTGGAGTTAATTTAGAATTAATAATTTCATTTGATTAATAAAATAATTTATAATTAATTAACGAAATTGTTAAAGCTTAGAATTATAGGTCCATCGGTTCTCTCATCTTCTTCTATCATTGTTCGAACGGTAATAATTACGAAAAAAAACTAATTGTGAATAATTTAAAATAATTATGAATTATTTTACACTATAATTATTCCATAGAATTATTGTTGAAAATTATGACAAAAGTTATCCTAATATATTTATAGATAATGTATCTATTTATTAATTTATGAAAATATTTTAAAAATTATTTGATTAATTAAATGAGATAATATTTTCAAAAGTTGAAAACTTAAAAAAGATCATTTTTTATAATTAGAATTCAATTATCTTATTTTCAAAAGTTGAAATTATGATAAAAGAATTTGAAATATAAAATATTAAAATTTTCATAAAATAAAAGATAAATATCAAATTATTTTATCTTTCAAGGTATAAAGATAAAGTGGCTTTGTTTTTGGTATAAAGAAAAACAAAAGCCATCCAGAGAGTAAAAGAAAAAAATTGAGAATCATCGAAGCCATCCAAGAGAAAAATTTAATCAAGAAAAACGTCCCCCTAGAAAAGGGGAAAAAAGTTTTTTTGTTTTGTTTTGGTTTTAAGAAAGCCAAAAAGAAAATAATAATAAGGGTTTGTCTCATATGGTGAGTACACAAATCCTTCACAAAAATTAAGGTGTTTTTCGTAATAATTTTCACGACCACACGTACCGTTGGAGGTGAGTGTTAAAGTCAAATATAGTTGACATCGAAAGGTGCTAATTATTATGTGGGTGGGTCCCACATATAAAAAATAATAAAATTAAAATTCATAATTTGTACAGTGAATCTCATGCCTATAAATAGAGGTTTAATTTCATTCACAACCAAATCCTTTGTATTCTAAGAGAGAAAAATATTGTTTCTTCTTAAGAGTTTGTGAGAGAGTTGTAATTCTCATATTCTAAAAGAGTGTGGGATTGTTCACTCCTTATGTTTAGAGAAAAATTGTAAAATTCATTCCACTATAGTGAAATCATTTTACATTTGTCATTGAGGGTTTTACCACGTTAATACATATCTCATTGCTTTATTTTATTGTTAATATTTATGGTAAACTAAACCTCATAATTATTATTGTATTATTATATGGTAGACAACTCCTCATAAACTAACAATTATTCTCAATTTCACTTTACTTGCGTGTCAGCTTAAGCCCACGATCCCCTAACAGTGGTATCAACGCTTTAGGTTTAGGGTTACTCTTCACAGAGACTGTTCACATATACTGTATAATAATATTCACGTATATGAAACTATTCACGTATATGGTACTATTCATAGTGAAATAGTAAAAGTCGATTCAAATGAGAAGCTTATCGTCATCAGAAACATGGCAGGAAAGTTCGAAATTGAGAAGTTCAACGAGAGCAATATTTCTCTATGGAAACTTAAAATAAAAGCAATCTTAAGAAAAGACAATTGCTTAGCGGCAATTGGTGAGAGACAATATGGAATGACAAATGAAAAGTGGAAGGATATAGATGACAATGCTATGAGCAACTTGTTTCTAGCCTTAGCAGATTTTGTGTTATCCAACGTTGCAGAGAAGATAACGACAAACGAGATTTGGGATGCATGTTGGAGTTTCTACGGTCCCGAGGATCGATTAACAAGCATGAAACAAGTGCGAATACAATCGAGGAAGTTGCGGAATACTTACATCGAGCGGTTGAGCGACGCGGTGGACAAAAAAACTTCAATTTCTGCCCTCTATCAAGCTCGGTAGTGAGCTGTGTGGAGGTAATACACATTTTGCTTCCTCCAAGCTCCAAGCTTTGGTTCCATGCTCATGGGTGGACTTCCCTATCACCTTCGCATGTCTCTCGGAGTGCTAGCTCTTGATGATTTTGCCACAAAATCACCACACTTTGCTTCTATTTTTCCTCCATTTTCACGGTCAAACCAGTGAGTTTTTGAGAAGAAAAATGGCCAGAAGAATTTTGGCTCCAAATTCTTGAACCAAGGAGAGAGAGAGAGATGGATAATGTGTTGTAATGTGTTAAGTGTATCTAATACATTTCCTTTGATTTCAAAAATCAAAATAAAACATATACAAATAATTAAAATAACAATAAATGTCATTCAAGCTTTAAAAAAAGCTTTCCATCAACTCACATCACTCATGAATAGTGACTGGTGTCAATCACTCAAAGTGAAAGACATCTATCACTTGATTGACGAATGATGTGACGCTGGATGCGACTAGCGATTTGACGCTTGATTTGACTTGCGTGCCGCACTCGAATTCGAAATGCGAATGCGCTCGCAAACAATCCCGGGTTCGGGTTCGCTAATTCCAAATTAACGAATTTTCCGTTGCGACGCAATTAAATGATTATGCCTAGCGAAATCACTATTCACGTCGCTAACGAATTAATTCTAAATTAACTCGTTCGCCCAAATTAAAATCCAATTTTAATTCCGCGTCGAAATCCAATTTCGTATAATATATCGAATATATTATTTTATCGATTAATTCTAAATTAATCGTTATCTCTCTTTAATTGATATTTTATCCCAGATAAAATATCTCCGCAATTAATCCCATATTAATTTTCTCTCTCATCTAATTAATCCTAGATTAGTTAAAAGTACGAGTCATACGTCATCGGTGAATCTTCGGGAAGCGACCCATGAGATCCCCGGATATGTTGGCAGTAAATTCGGTCGTCGGACTATCCGAACACGTAAGTACCTAGTACGACGTTTATACCGATTTACAAGACAAGGTTGGCTTCTAGCAAAGCGCCATGCCTACCCAATTCTCTAGAAATATCCTTACAGGATTATAAGGATCTATATCAGGCGTAGTATACGTAGTATTGCGTATTTCGATCCAGTATCAGATGTCACGTGCTAGGCTTGGGGCTGGAATTGTGTCTGCCCCGTACGAAGCACATGTCGGATGTTTGGTAACTAGTCTCTATAATCGGATATACATGACCTTGTCATAATATCCCGATAGCGGCAGCATATAAGTGCACCAGTCCCGTATCCTACGTGACATCATCTTCATTATGACTGGAGTGATACTTCTGTCTTGACATCACACCCAACACACTACGATTCTCGATATACCCAGAAGAGGCGTACACAGAAACCAGTTAAAGCCCTGGAAGACCAAAACCAAAAGTATATTGATTGTCGTAAGTATTAGCGGTGCAAGTCTCAAGTTAAGATCAAATACACCTACCCTGATTTCGGACTTCCATAGACATATAGTCATACTACCAATGGAATTCCGAGGGGGTCTATCCAGAGCGAAGCTGTTTCCCATACCATCGGTAAAACACAACCTCCTATTACACTTGCATGAGTATCTTATACCCAAATATATGAGAACTATGCCGTTATGCCCTCACAATGCGCACAATTGTAATACTAGTCTTTTACACATTATCGATGTCCAATCTCGATAATACTCTGACTATGGATATTTAATGATTAATCCTTCGTGCACTGATATTGTCTCATATCATTCTCAATCCAGGAACTAATCATATGGACCTCCTATCATTTATATATCTTGGTGATCTAATCATAAATGATAAGAGAGCAATCTCCTTTGTACATAGTTAATTTGTACAACAACACCATGATCTGTACAAATAGTGACGCTATGGGTCATAATTGTCCAACAATCTCCCACTTGGCCTATAACCAGTCACTCGAGTGTCTTACACCGGAACTATGTACGGTTGGCTCAAACTGTTGAGAAAGGCTTTCGTCAGCGGATTTGCATGATTATCGTATGATGCGATTTATTCGATCATCACATCACCACGATGTATGATCCGAACGGATCAGATGAATATCGAAGTATGTATCTGGATCGTTGATGAGACCATTAATTCTTTAGCCTACGCTGTAGCCTAGCTCAGCTGCTAACATAATTATATCTAATCTAATTAGATTTATATCGACCCAGAAGGCTTCTATTGCTGCCTCAGCTGCAGCAATAACCCACATTTGTTGTTTATTCGGTAACAGTATCTTGCTTGGAAGATTTCCAGCTCACTGTACCGTTATTCAAACTGTATAGTACCTTTTGCGACTTTTAGTCGTATTATCGGTGTAGGAAACTTGCAGCAGTGATCCCAGTCACTTCAAGTTCTCCATCTCCATAGTATAAGACAACATCATTAGTTCTCTAAGATACTAAAGGATGTTATTAACTTTAATCCAGTGACTATCACTAGGATTGGCCTGATTGTGTTTCCATATGCTCAAAGCGTATGAGACACCAGGTCGCGTACATTTTTCAATCGCGTACACCAGGTCGCGTACACCAAGCTTTCGCCGATTATTTAATGGGAATTTCATTTTCAAGAAATGACATATTATCATTATTTTATAGGACATTTATTGTCAGTGCGCTCCCACTAACCTCCTTATATACACAAGAATCATATTCGTTTTGAATTAAATCATAAACCATTATGATTACATCAAAACGAAAATTCCAAGAACCTATGCTTGCTTCAATCCAAACATGGATCGAATAACCCGCAAACCTTGTTTGCGTTTTGGTACGACAAAACCGACAGGATGTTGTAAACATCCTCCGAAAGGTTTCCTTTTTAGGAAAGCGATTTTCCCATTAAGCTGACATATTTCATACATGAAACATGCAGCTTAAGCAATCATTATCCAAATGGATTTACCGTGGCAACAGGTAAAAGATTGAATCGTAATCAACACAATGTTGATAACGATACCTTTCCGCTACAAGCCTAGCTTAGTACGTTGGTATGTTGCCATCCACGTATGTCTTCCTTGAAGACTTATATAGTACCAATAGGCACAATGCCTTGTGGTACAACAACTAGTATCTAAACATAGTTGGTGTACATGGAATCCATTTCGGACATCATGACACTTTGTCATAATTGGGAGTCGATACCTTAAATCACTTCCTCATACGAAGTCAGTTGGTATACCTCAATAAGATTGACATCTTTATGAGGTGAGATCAGAAACCCATACCCCAGGTTGTTTTCTGACTCTCTCCGACTTACGCGGTTCTAGTGTATTTGAAGATTACTTGTATAGTTTCATACTTGATGAACTATTTGTGTTCCATTAATATTCAATGCCTGGAATAGTATTACTCTGATTTTCATCGAGTTTTACTATCCTCCCACTTACCACTGCATATCGGTATTCCTCTTAGGAAAACCGCATGGTGAGCAACAATCTAATTGTTCTCTGGTGAGATGTTTAAGTACTATACTTATGGTTTCCCTAGGATAACCTACAATTGGCACTTATCCAATTTGGGTTTTAGTTTGGTATTATCCAAACATATGCCTAGCATACCCAAATGTTCAGGATTGAGAAACCTGGTTTCTTTCCTGTTCATATCTAATATGAACTCTATTAAACAGATTATTATGGAACCTTTATGATTAGTTCCGGATTGAGATGATATGAGACAGTATCAATCCACGACGGTTTAATCATTAAATATCCCTAGTCGTAGTATTATCGAGACTGGACATCGATAATGCGGAATATACTAGTATCGCACTTGTGCGTGTTATGGAAGCGTAACAACATAGTTCTCATATATTTAAGTATTGGATACTTATGTAAGTGTGATAGGAGGTTATGTTTTACCGATGGTACGGAAAACAGCTTCGCTCTAGATAGACCCCGCGGAATCCCATTGGTAGTATGACTATGTGTCTATGGGAGTCTGCATCAGGGTAGGTGTATTTGGTCTTAACCTGAGACTTGCATCGCTAGTACTTGCGACAATCGATACGCTTTAGTTTTGGTCGTCCAGGACTTTAATAGGTTCTTTGTACGCCTCTTCTAGGTTTATTAAGAATCGTAGTGTATTGGGTGTGATGTCAAGACGGAAGTATCACTTCAGTCATATGGAGATGATGGTCACACAAGGATACATAACTGGTTCTCTAAGGGTTACAACCATCGGGATAATATGATTTGGTCATGATTATCCGATAATAAAGAGACTAGTTTCTAGTGATCCGATATATGCTTTGTACGGGGCAGACATTATACCAGCCCCAGGCCTTGCATGTGACATCCGATACTGCATTGCAATACGCAATACTGCATATACTACGCCTGATATAGATCGTATATTCCATTAAGAATATTTCTGGAGAATTGGGTAGGCATGGCGCTTTGCTAGAAGCCAACCTTGTCTTGTAAATCGATAAAAACGTAGTACTAGGTACATACGTGTTCGGATAGTCCAACAACCGGATTTACTGCCAACATATCCAGGGATCTCTTGGGTCACTTCCCGAAGATTCACCGATGACATATGATTCAAGCTAAATTAATCTGGGATTAATTGCGGAGAGATTTTATCTGGGATAAAATAATATTTGAAGAGAGAGAAAGATTAATTTGGAATTAATCATTAAAATAATATATTTGATATATTAAACGAAATTAGATTTCGATGCGGAATTAAAATTATATTTTAATTCGGGCAAACGAGTTAATTTAGAATTAATTCGTTAGCGACGTGAATAGTAATTTTACTAGGCATAATTATTTAATTAGATTCGATTTAATTACGTCGTGACGGAAGTTCGTTAATTCGGAATTAGCGAACCCGATCCCGGGAGTATTTGCGGGCCCAGTCACATTAGGAATCGAGTGGGGCCCACATGTCACATCAATCATCACATCACTTGTCACCTTTATTCACTTTATTGTGATGGGTTTAGGTGAGTTGGTGAAGGTGTGTTATACACTCCAAATCAAAGCAAGTGTGTAAGATATACCAAATCCAACTTTTGGTAAATATTTATTATTGTTTTTGAAATAAATACACATCTTATCATTCTCTCTCTACTTGACCGAAACCAGTGAAGCCAAAAACTCTCCCCATTTTTCTTCTTTTGCCGTGAGGTTCATAAGAGAAAAATACAAAGGATTTTGTTGCAAAATCTTTCATAGAGGTAGCACTCATCAAGGATTCATACAAGGTGATAGGGAAACCTATTCAAGAGCTTGGAAAGACAAAGCAAAGCTTGGAGCTTGTGGATCTCTCTTGGCCGAATTCAACAAGCATCTTGGAGGAAAATTTTATTGATCAACGCATCCATAAACCGATCAATGTAAGTGTGTTTCTGCCACTCTTCTTTGTTATTCATTCATCATTTTATGCTTATTTGATCTTGGGACTAAACCCAGAAACCCAACAATGATAGTAGGGTCAGTGAGAGCGTACAAATTACTTTCTAGTGTTATATATCCTAACGACATTATCATTATTAATGTAATAATGAAATGTATGTGAGGTAAAAGGTTTACCTAAGTCTTTTTTTATCCGTGAAAGCAGTGTGAGTAGTCTCTGTTATATTTGATATAAATTCTTATATATGATATAAAATAAGAGACTTATGAGATACTCTCATTAGTCATGCATTAGATATGATCTAATAAAGGACACAATAAATCTATTTGTGTGACCGTTAGTATAACTGTTTGACAGTTAGTGTGTCTCTTGTATATAGTATTAATCTTTCATAAATGATGATTCCTTTGTCGAAAGAGAAATTGATTAGAATGTCTAGTCAATCAGATGCATAATATGATGATAGCATAATGAATACTATATTATGTGCGATTAAAGATATCAATTTAATCGTAATAGTTACGAGCTATTTTGATACGCTGTAGACTATAGGATGTGTCTTGAAACATGTTCTTTGTTACCTTTGAGATATTGAAAACAAGTTTCTTATTCATGGAGAATATAATCCGCAACCATTAGGGTCAGATTAGTTTTGAGTCCAATTATGACGTTAGATGGTCTACGTCATATAAAGTCAGAAAAGATGCAGTGAGAGTGTCACCGTTGATTCTACTTAATTATTAGAATGAGTTGTAACTTATGAAATATTGACTTATGAAGTTGCATAATGACCTTATAGATTAGAAGATTTGATATTAGTATTATGCTTTCGGTTGTCTGCAAAGTATTTTGGATTTGATCTTTAAATAGATAGACAACTTTATAACTATAGCACAATATTTATATCGCATCTGAGTCATATTGATGTAGAACTTGGGTTCTACAAAATACGAATGATGATGGTTAAGGGAAACGATTGGGTTTGTTGGTCAAAGTCAATTTGTTATAGCGAACTTACTTGTTGTTGCCTACATTTTGAGTGCTAGGTGAGCTCTTGAGGGCCATGAGTATGTGATACACATTTAGATGTGTATATGATATTGTGGATTGGCATTAGAGCAAGTGGGAGAAATTGTTAGGGTTGGTGCCCAGAGTGCCAATCCGGATATTATTTATGTCCGATTCATGAATACGAACAATGTCTTTTTCCATAATATTACTTATTTAATGGTAGCACTTCTTGTCTTTTATATAAATATTCGATCTAATTACGATTAGATATCTAATTATGATCAGATTGAAACTAAATCTGATTTAGTGATACGTGTATACTAGACAAAGACCCTAGGATTTATAATGTAGTGCGCAGTTACAACGTAGTTTGTAATTGACATTGGGAAGCGTCACTATAAGTTGTATATCCTTAAATAAAATTCCTGGTCAAGATTTACTAACACGGGTCGGTTAGTAAAATCTGATGAGACAAGTACATTTCGTATATCGTGACTTGGTCCGATGGTTTATCCCAATGAACCATGAGTCTCGGGAGACTCGTATAGACATGTAGGTGTTTATTTGATAAACACTGAATGACTCACTAAAGATTTCCTAATATATGGTACACCAACGTCAATAGGAATCTTCTCGAGTTGAGCGAGCATAGTGGTCCTTCGACTTGAGATACCACAGTGGATATATGAGTTATCCTCCACACTTTGATGGTAGTCACGTCACCGATCTATTTAGATCAGACCTCCACATGTTCGTTGGGTGTGGACTGATGCTCATGATATCTAGTGCGTATCAAGATAGAATCCGTCAGTCCTGTGTACAGGGCATATGTATCCTACACGTGTTTGTGATCTAGTAAATCCACAGCCATGGTATAACAGTTTCGAGTGTTATTTAGAGATCGTAAATTTGAAAGTCGACTATATTATACCATAAGAATTTGACGTTTTTATCTATATCCCACATATAATATGGATAGCCTGTGACAGATGGATTATACGTATGCAATGACCTCGACTTGCATAGTTTAGTGAAATTATCCGTGGTCGTCATAATTCATGAGTGAGTGAATTATGGACACGAAATTGGATTTTGTGACGAATAAACCTAAACTTAGAGAGTCCCACAACATGAAGTGTACTCATTGAGCACTTGGGCAACACATTATGAATAATACAAATTATTCATAATATTTCATCGGATTAAAAGAGTTAATTCGAATCGTTTAAACGGTTAAACGAAAAGACATGCTTTAGGGGATTTTGGTCAATTAATAATTAATGTGTATTTGTATTTGATACATATTAATTAATTGTCAAATGAGACTTTGGCACATGCCATTAATTTATGTATTTGTTATTTAATGTAAATAAAAATACATATATAATGATAATTAAATTAATTATTTATTTATATGTCTAAAAGTTAAATATTTGAATAAATAAATGATATTCTTTTTCATAATTGTTATGAAAAATGTTTAATTATTGGTTACATGTGGCATGTTGTCATTAAGCTTTAGGTGTGCAAATTTGAATTGTTAACATAAAGCTTGATTTTATTTAATTGAATTAAATTACAAATTGACCAAAATACCCCACCTTAAGTCAGCATTTGGCTTTTTAAAAGGGAAATTTTTTTATTTTCTCTCTAATGGCTAAGCTTGGCCAAAACTTCATCTACCAAAAACACTCTCCAATTTGCTTGATGATTCAAGAAGGAAAATGAAGAAAATCAAGAAAAAACTTTAGGAAATTAAGAGAATTAAAGGTAATCCTCAATATCCCTAAGCTTGAAAAGCATGTTTCTTGGTCTCGATCATCTAGATAGATTATAGGGTTTCTTCTTTTCTTAAGAATTTGGGTGTTTTGGATTTGGAAGATGGAATGAAAGGCTTGGTGCATGTGTGAAGTTGAATTGAATGATATTATTGTAATATTAGTTCAATTTGATCATTTGATGATATGTTGCCGTTCTAGAGTGTTATGACCACTCTTATATTGCCTAGAGTTTTTCTTTGGTGCTTCATTGGTGTTGACTTGGATTGATGTTGTGATTAATTGGATTAATGTTAAGAAAATTGGATTAAAGCATAAAAATTTGATATTTTTGCTTTCTGGATCAGATCTGAAAAACATGTTTTTATGGTGATGAAAATTATGTCACATAAATATATTGGATGTGTTTTGGGTGTTGGAACAATTTTCGGAAACTGTTTCGGAGTTGAAATATGCGAAAACAGCGAAAAACGGCATTACCGGATGACTTTTGAGCCATCCGGGTGACGGTTGTCCAAACAGTGAATTGATCGCTATTCGGGTAGCCCATGAACTGCCCTATTACTATTGGGGCTGACCTGGGCAGCCCTCATGTGCATTGGGTGGTTGTTTTGGTCAAAAACACGTTTTATGCCATTTTTCGAAAAAAATATTTTCGTAAAAATTTCGCGATGTTTCTAAACTATTTATATCATTATTTGATATCGAATAAATATGTTTAGGTGAAATATGAATTAATTATTCATATTGAATATTGAATAATTTATTTGGTAATTTAAAAAGTTTTAAAATTACGATTTCACCCGAATCCCGAGCTTCCGATGCGCCAGCGCCAAAACCCCAACATAATCAACACTCAACACAAGTGAATTTCAGACAAGTGTTTTATAATGAAATTTTTTTATATAAACTATTTGGAAACTCACAAAAGATTACAAAGATTTGAATTGTGAATGTATTACCGAAATAAAACTAAGCTCACTAAATGAATGAGAAGATATAAATTATGATATTTTGCTTTTGAGAGTCAAAAAATCAAGAAAATGTAATTCTCTATTTGTTTTCTTTGCAAGAAGATATTTAAAAGTGTAAGAATGGAAGAGTATTCAAGAAAGTGTTAAGAGAGATCAAGAGTACTCTTAAAATGAAATAGTGTCCAATTTCTTGGTGAAAAAAATGAACACACTCGTTTTTCTATGCTGAGACTGGTATGTCGATCTTCAAAAGTCGGTATGTCGATATTTGATTCAAACGGCTACTGAATAGTTACCGTTGAGTATTTAGTGCATTACAATAATCAGATTACTGACCAGTATGAAGACCGGTATGGTCAATGCTAGTTCCAATGACTTGTGCAAAGTGCAGGATCACCATTATAGGATCGGTATGCTGGGTCCAACAACTTAATTCTCAATGCTGACCTGTATGAGACTGGTGTATTGGCTCCAATGACTCTGTCATATGATCATACATCAATATACCAGGTCTAATTACTAGGCCCAACTGCAGTTTAGTTTAAGAACTGAATCACGACCGAACTGATGATTTCGGTTCTTGTTGAAGGAGGAATCGGAACCAAATCGTACAGTGTACCATTCGGTTCGATTCTGGTTCTGGTTCAAAATTAGTTCCTAGAACCGGTTCCTGAACCTGAAGTGTATTCTAATCTTAATCTTTCGATGATTTGCTTACACTGGCATATTAATTACAAGTGTTTTATACTCTAATTTTATTATTACAGTTGTGAATCTATGGTAATATCTATGACAGTTTGGAATAAACGATTGACTTTAAAAAAAAATTTAGTCTTATGTTATCCCGACTACATGTGAATCCAAAAGCTGCTGAACCTTTAGCTGATTCTGAAGAGTATTCAAATTTGTTTGATGATGGGAAAGTTGCTCTTACTGCTGAGTCTAAAGTTGCTGAGATCAAGTACTAATATTGGTTTTATATCTCTGTGTGCAAATGGATTATATTTTATTGTGTTCATGTGCTTTCTTTAATATTAGCAAACTCATCTCATTATATTTGTACGTAATTGATTTAATCAATTGACATACAGCTGAGGTATGTTTAGTTCATTAATGAGGAAGAGTCGAAAGGGGATGAGTAAAGTTCCAAATTTCTTATGAGGTAACTCATCAATTTATGTCATGCTTATCAATCCCAATGTAAGAAAGTTATGTTTTAAGGATGACTAGCTTTTATCCTTGATACCCTAACCATGTGCCCATGATTTCTTTTGCTAGATAAATTTATTGCTTCTGAGTGAGTCATGACGTGGGGGTATAATCATTTGTTCAGGATAGAGAGGTTATCACTATAAGGAAATGGTTACTGTCTAGTGAGCCGGAAAAGAATATTACTAGGAGGATGAGAACACTATATATGTTTTAGATTCATAGTGATTTCAGTTCTGCTACTAGTGTGTCGGTATTTCCATGATATAGCATCTGGGCAATACTAAGGCCACCTTTACTACTTCCTTATCTTAGGCAACTAATATGCCTATAGGATTCTTCCATTATTCTTTTCTTGAACAGTTTCAGCTTACTATTTCATCACTTATCAATACAAAGCTTAGCTAATTCTTAGCCTAATTCGGCACCATGTCGTGTACCTTCATATCTTGTCTCTTTCTCTAGATGGAAAGTTAATTATAAATGAAAATGATGATGGATATGATAGCCATTTTGATACAATATTCTAAGGTAGAGCAAGATAAGACAAATTCAAAGATCGAGGATTTTAGAGAGTAGCACCTTATATATGGGTATCTTGGGCATACCATATATACAAGTCATGAATACTCTCCTACTGTAGTCACTTACCCCAAGACCATGCTCTGATACCATTTTTGTAACACTCTCAGTCTGAAAATGTCATTGGCATGTGATAGATCCTCACTACACCTTGAGCCTCTGACTATTTATAAACTTTCTTGATTATTCCTTTTATTATATTACCATAATTGACATTTATTAAACTATTTCATGTTATAAGAACATATTCATTGATATTCTATAAGTACCTGAACATTGTTCCTTTAGTTATATACACCTGTAAACTTGACTCACACTAGCATATATGTATTATATTTGAATGCGAACAATAAATTTTATATGACGGATCCACACACTAGTGAATACAGTGACAACTCCTCTCCTCAATCCATGTCTCTAGATCAACTATGGCTCACCAGATAGAGCTACCTGTAAAATTTATGGAGTGGGGAGGTGAGTTTATGAAGACCTAGCGAGTAGATACTATAAAAAATTAACATAAAACAATGAAAATTATAAAAAAATTAACATAAAACAATGAAAATCAAATAAATAACAATGATCATAAAACTAAGTTTAAAACTTTCTTTTAAAATATCATGTCAAAAACTATACATGCGTCAATTTCTCGAGTCGGGCGCAAAGACTGGACAATGTACGAATCAAGACCAGATCGACAGAGGGTAGCAAGTTGACCATTTTTAGATTGACAGAACCCTAACAGGTGCCATGAAAGTTTCAAAATCCATCAAAAAAATCATCATATAAGCACCTTGGTGAAAAATACATCATATAGCATCCAATCAAAAATATATCAAACTTAAGTTATAAGAAAAACTTGTCTAGACAAAACAGAATGTAACGAGTTGCACGGTGACTTCATGTTATGTCAAAAAAATCTAATTTTTGGATATGTTGATTCATGATGTGCCTAATTTACACAGAAATTTAGGGTTCATCAATCAGACATCTAAAACACAATTTATAGCCTATTTATTACGACTTGTCCAACATGAGATTTCATTAAAACTTACTGCCCAACATACTAATTTCACCACTCTCTTAATTTTATTTAATTTGGCATTACCACTAGATTTTTCGGCATATAAAACACATATTATCTTTTATAAAACTTGCTCGACTACTATTTTTTTAATCTAACCTTTAATCGAATACTTAGTGCGCGTTAAGTAACATATTTCTTATATTCTAATCCATGTTTTCATAGCCTTATCCAACATCACAATTGCACATCTAAACATCAACGACACTCCCCCAAAACAAGAAAAACATCTCTCTTACTACAAGTGGCTGAAATTCATCACCATGAAATAACCAAAATTTTGCACATTTACTTACACCAATCCATCATTTCATCATTATCGCCATCATTCCTAATCTAAATAAATATTCTCACCACTCTACCATGCATCATTTATCATAATCAAAACTTAGGGTTTTCAACATCTTTGATAATACAACAAAATCACCATATTAAGCTACTTATTTATGCATAATAAGTTCAAACCTATGCACAATAACTTAAGATTACAATAATAATGAAAAATCCCAAATTTCAAGTTCTTGAATAAGATTTCTTTTAACTTAAATCAATTTGTTTCTTCACCAAATGAGTTCTCTAAGCTTGTTTTGTGTTGGATTTCACTTTTTGTTTTTTGTAATTTTGATAAGAAAATGAAGAAAATCAAGGTTGTTTTGCTTAGGCTAGTTTCGGCCAAGGGTGCAAAAGAAAACGTGAGGGATGGTTTCTTCTTCTCTAGTTTATAATTATTCTTGAAAATATATGGATATTTCTAGAAATGGAGGTAGGTCAAAATCTTGGCTTAAGAATGGGTTGAGTTAAATTTTTTTTTTTTTTAAATTGAGGGCTAGAGTTGTCTTATTTTTAATAAGGGGCTTACTTGATTTGGTGTGACACCCCGGTCAGATCAGTTATATCCGACATAGTAAATCATCATGCATAACATCTTAGAACTTATACAATAATATTTAAATAGGTTTCGCACCTTAGAAATCGCGTTCGGAGGTCCCCAGATAAATTTTTAGACTCAACACCTTTACTATTCATCTGAGTCAACAAGTATCTCTTCCATATTTCAACCATAACTTTTTTCATACGAACTCTGATATTTATGAATTTTATACCGTCAAAAATTTAAGACCAAGACCTACAACTTTCATGTTGAATAATTTCTCAAAATAAGATCAGAACCAAGTCAAAAATTAATATGTATATGATTGCTATAGTGGAAAACGTGACTGCTTTAAGATTTTGACACTTGGCATAATTTTAGTCAATCATTCTAAAAAAAATTAGCCATTGCTATATAATCCTATCACTATTCACTCTATCCCTCACCAAAAACGTGAAGAGCAAAAAAAAATGGAGGAGCTCCTCACGCCATTTTCTTCTCCCATATTGTCTTCATTTTTCAAGCATTTTTGATCTATTCAAGCACATTTCCAAGCATGGTAAGCTTCCTTTCTCCTTTTCTCTTCTCATTTTACAGTTTAGAGCTTGATTAAAGAAAGCCCCAATTCTCCCAAAGAACCGTAGACCTTCACTTTTGCATATTAACTTGATTATGGTAGGTATCATGCATTTGTGAACATTCTATGACATCTTAAGCATGCTTTAAGATCATTCTATGGAAATGCCCAATTTTCCCCTTTTGAGTGAGGACTGGCCGAAACTTATAAGTAGATTGAGGATGATTATTTTTTGTTTTTGGTGGTGGACAATGCTAGTTCATGCTTAAGATGAGGTATAACATGAGTTTGTATTGATTTTGGATTGAGAAATTCTAGTTCCATTTTCCTTATGTTGGGCAAATACTACCTTATGTATAAGGACTGTTTTGTTGTTTTTTTTTTTTTGAAAATAATGATGATTCCTGTGGTGGAATAATGTATTAGTATGTGTGTTTGTGTTTAGGAAATGAAAATTTCCAAGTGTGGTGAAATGAGGCTTTGGCAGAATATGGGCTGTTTTGTTGTTTAAATGATGATGATTGATGATATTTTGTGTTGGTTAGGTGTTATGTTATAGATTATGCATGAGTATAGTTTAAAAAACTTAAAAGGGTGGAAATATACACTTGGCCGAATCCTTTATATTGCATAGGAGTTAAGTTTCTCTTATTTTGATAATAAAAGATTATGATTCATGTGCTTTAAGATAATTTAGAATGATACATGTATAGTGATATTTAGAATGAGTTATCATGTTTAACGATGGGAACTTTAAGGTTATAAATGTTTTTATGTTGGCCGAATTTCATAAATGGTGATGAATGATGATTGTTATGTTTTGATATTGATTAATGATAGATTATGCATAGGTAATGTTTAACATGATGTTTAGGTTGTTGGGTGTTGGAAACTTTCAATGTTATAAATGTTCATGTGGGCCGAATTCAAGAAAGGTGTGAAAGATTAGGTTATCATGCGGTTAATGGTATGTTTATGATGTGTCTATGAGTGTGAACATGTTTGAGATAATGCCTACAAGGTAGTATGTATAAATAGAACTTAGAATGTTAATAGAGAATATACAAGGCTATGTATAAGCTTATGTTTAGCTTGCATAAATCAACATGAAAATGTAAATGGTTAAGTTAAAGATGTATAATATATAGACCAAATGACTATTTATTAAAGTTGTTGATATGTTTGATGGTTGTTTTATAAGTTCATGTATGTATGCATGATAAGCGTGAAAAATGTGACAGACGTTGATACTAATAATCATGTAAGGTGAAAATCATGATTTTGGTTTAGATATTGAGTTTGTGTGAGAGTATGTGTTATAAGACTTTATTAGCGGGATTCCAGAAAGTTTAGTGGAAAACAGGTTTTGCTAGTGTTGTAGGTTCGTGTATGATGAGTAACATGAGTTGAATGATATTATGATATACTTGTAATGGTCAAACTGTAGTTGTTTGGAATGATAAGTTTGTTGATGGACATAATAAGGCAAAATTGGGCATTTGTAGATAGCCAGTATCGAGCATTTCAAGTGGCTATATCGACTACGCCGAAATGTCCCATCAGCATTAACAAAAGCATGTCATGTAGAATTAGTAGCACAGTCAGTTAAATAGCATATCCATGCATTCATGAATCAAGATCCATATTTTTAGTTCATGTATGCTAACCATACTTGAACACAAGTTTAGTTAGCATCTTGCAGGAAATCCTTTAACAACATTCCAACACACTGGTGATGGAGTGTCACTCAGTGAGTCAAAATTATCCTTTCATTTTGTTTCTCTATGGTTTACGTTATGTTTGATTCTATCTCTAAACTTGTGCGATCAGCTTCTTATACTTAGTTTATAATTTCTCTTATGCCTTCAACTATGTTAATTCAGCTTAAATTATCTGATATCGTTAATGCCTTTAGTTTACAAGCTCAATTTTGGTGTTTTTTTATTATGTATTTTGGTTATGCAGCCATACCACTCTTCAGTTCATCTGTCAGTTTATGTATCACAGCTTAAATATTAAATTCTTGGTTTTAAGTTCAGTTATGCTATGTGTTTCACACTTATATCCCATGTCTCAACATGGATTGGTTTTAGTTCTTCATAATTCACAGTTAATCCATAAACTTACAATTCAATAATTCAATATCTTCACTAGTTGTGTTATCAAACTAGACCTATCAGTCCCAAGCTAGTCATGAATCATACATGTCAGTTTTGAGATCTTATTTTTCAACTTTCAAAAGTATGACATGATTTATCTTTTATTTTTGGAATTGACGGATACAACAGACATGTGCACATGTAGTTTTGGGACTAGGGGGATGGTGCTACATGACTCCCCTAGGTCCTAGTTTCAAGGTTAGGATGACAACATTGATCAGTGCTCCTGACTCTAGTTCAGTGACTTGGGGGATAACGATACGTAATGCCCCAATGCACTAGTTTGGGCGTATGAGGGGATGGCGATACGTAACGCCACCATGCGTCAGGTTTTCTACCATATACAACAGCTATGTGCACATGTAATTTCAGGACTAGGGGACGGTGATACATGACTCCCTTAGATCCTAGTTTCAGGATCAAGATGACAGCATTGATTACCGCTCCTGACTCTAGTTCAGTGACTTGAGGGATGATGATACGTAACATCCCAAGACACTAGTTTAGGCATATGGGGGGATAGCGATACGTAACGCCTCCATACGTTAGGTTTTCAACAGATTCTCCAGTTACTTGAGATTTCAGATTTTCACACCATGATTTCCATAAAGATTTTTGAGAATGAACTTATTTTTTGGTTTTATGAGTTCAGGTTTTCTACAGATTTTTCTGTTACTTGAGATTTCGGATTTTCACATCAAGATTTCCACGAAGATTTTTGAGAAGGAACCAAGTTTATATTTTTATGAGTTCAGAAGCAGTTTTTACAACACTATTGATCTTAATACTAATTTTCATATATGAATTTCATGCTTTCATAATTAATTACATTCTTAAAAGTAATGCATCCACGTCATGTTACATTACAACTTCAGCTATGCATGTCATGCTTCCCAATAGTCATGTCCAGCTCATGTAGAATGTAGATTTAGGTTATTCAGATTCGGGTCAGCATATAGCATTTTAGCTCATGATAGTTTCGAGTTTATAGGTTGTGATTCAGGTAGTCAGTTCCAGATTTCATGATTCATGCATAGGCTGGATTAGATCTAAGCCACCATGGGTTTGGGATGGCTTTTGCCACGGGTATGAGTGGTTTGGTTATTGCATGTATTAGTTCTATGATCACGGTCTATATGCAATTTTTAGTTCATGCAGCCAACATATTAGCTCATGCGTCTGTAGTTCAGATATTTAAGTGTAACTTATGCATTCAGATCATGGATTCCGAGTTAGATAATCAGATCAGTCTATACATATCTGGTTCAGTTTTTAGGTCCATCAATTCCTAGTTCAGGTAGTTAGACCTGCATTATAGTTCAAGTAGTTAGGCGCAGTTCATGCTTATCCAGCTTAGACATTCAGGACATATATATTCAGGTTAGATATTCAAGTTAACTCATGCACCCTCAGATAGGTAATCAGGAATAACGCATGTATATTAGTTAGTATTCTGATTCAGTTCACATATTTACAAATCAGAGATGGGGATATGGTTTATGCATTTCATGTTCAGTTCAAGCATATTCAGTTTAAGTATTTAGCACTTAGTCATGCAGTTTCAGTTTAAATTACAGATTCAGCACATGCACTTTCAGTTTAGGTAATTCCAGAAGAAGTCAGTTAGGATTAAGTCATGTTCAGTGGGCATCTTTCATTGAAGGTAGATATAGTATAAATCATGTAGATTTCAGAATCAGGTTCAATTCATATAGTTTCAAGTCAGATCACGTCGGTTCCGCCCACGTTAGCAGATTTGGATGTAAATAGTTAGTTCCCAGTTCATACAAATATCTCAGTATAGTTCATACAGACTCGGGTTACCATACAACATTTAGGCCATGACATAAAGCATATGACAACTCCAGGTGAGGTTTAGGGCAACATCTCTAAATAGTAAAGGTAGGTTCAGTCATGTACCCAATTATCAGTTAGATTAAGTTCCAAATCTTTATGTCATGTATTCAGATTTCAATTACCTTCTTGGATTCCCATCTTATTATTTATGTTGTCATGATTCAGTACTTTAACACTCTCTTATACTATGTTTATGTTTAATAATGTATTTCACTTCAGATTATTTTATTGGTCCTACAGTATTCACTCACCAAGTCTTTCAAAAGACTTGACCCGTGCCATTTTAGAGTTGTTTTTCTGGCACAGGTTTAAATATTGCTTGGAGAAGAAGAGACCTAGCGGAAGTCATTACACACCTTGGCGTCAGTTCAGAGTCGAGCACAGTCGTAAATGTAAGATGATATCAAGATATGCTATAAGGCAATGTATATGTATCAAATATTATGTCAATTCTTTTTATGTGTGAACAAGTTTATGACATGAAATAGATAAATTTTTCAGGTTTATGATGTATATGTGTATATGATTGCATGTTGTGACTCAGTCATTTCAGTAAAGCTAACAATGTATATCAAGGGTTTGGGTGATGGCTAAGCCGTCTCTTGCCCATCACATGTCCGAAAATACCGGGATGTGACAAGTTGGTATCAGAGCAGAGGTTTAGGTGTAATGACAGTTACGGCTCCGTCGACTCTACGTAAGTCCTCTCACTTAGTTGCATAGCATTGTTGCATTTCTCGTGATAATGGATATCACTAACATGACATACATGATAATATCATAGATAACATATAATGCATGATAGTTTAGTTACACAATTTACATGCAGAATAGGATTCGGGACGAATCCATTTTTAATGGGGGGGTGAATGTAACACCCAGGTCAGATCGGTTATATCCGACATAGTAAATCATCATGCATAACATCTTAGAACTCATAAAATAATATTTAAATAGATTTCTCACCTTACAAATCTCGTCCGGAGGTCCCCGGATAAATTTTCAGACTCATCACCTTTACTATTCATCTGAGTCAACAAATATATCTTCCGTATTTCAGCCCTAACATTTTCATACGAACTCCGATGTTTATAAATTTTATATCGTCAGAAATATAATACCAAGACCTACAATTTCTGTGTTAAACAGTTTCCCAAAAGAAGATCAGAACCATGATAAAAATCAATAAGTCCATGACTACTATAGTGGAAAACGTGAATGCCTTAAGATTTTGACACTTGGCACAATTTTAGCCAATCCTTCTCAACAAAAATCAGCCCTTACTATATAAACCTATCACTATTCACTATCTCCCTCACCAAAAACGTGAAGAGCAAAAAAAAATGGAGGAGCTCCTTACGTCATTTTCTTCTCCCCATCATGTCTTCATTTTTCAAGCATTTTTTATCCATTCAAGTACACTTCCAAGCATGGTAAGCTTCATTTCATCTTTTCTCTTCTCATTTTTTAGTTTAGAGCTTGATTAAAGAAAGCCCCAATTCACCCAAAGAACATAGACCTTCACTTTTGCATATTAACTTGATTATGGTAATTAGCATGCATTTGTCAGCATTTTATGACATCCTAAACATGCTTTAAGCTTATTCTATATAAATGCCCAATTTTCCCCTTTTGAGTGAGAGCTGGCTGAAAATTATAAGTAGATTGGGGATGATTATTTTTTATTTTTAGTGGTGGACAATGCCAGTTCATGCTTAAGATGAGGTATAACATGATTCGTATTGATTTTAGATTGAGAAATTCTAGTTCCATTTTCCTTATGTTGGCCAAATACTACCTAATGTATAAGGACTGTTTTTTACTTTTTTTGTGAAAATAATAATGATTCGTGTGATGGGATAATGTATTAGTATGTGTTGTGTGTTTAGGAAATGAAAATTTTCAAGTGTGGTGAAATGAGGCCTTGGCCGAATAGTGGCTGTTTTATTGTTTAAATGATGATGATGGATGATATTTTGTGTCGGTTAGGTGTTATGTTATAGATTATGTATGCATACACAGTTTAATAAACTTAAAAGGGTTGAGTATACTCTTGGCCGAATATTTTATATTGCATAGGAGTTAAGTTTCTCTTGTTTGATGATACAAGATTATGATTCACGTGCTTTAAGATAATTTAGAATGATACATGTATAATGATATTTAGAATGAGTTATCATGGTTAACGGTGAGAACTTTAAAGTTATAAATGTTGCAGGAAATCCTTCAGTAGCAATCCAACACACTAGCGATGGAGTGTCACTCAGTGAGTGGATGCTATCTTTTCCTTTTGTTTCTCTATGGTTTACGTTATGTTTGATTCTATCTCTAAACTTGTGCAATCAACTTCTTATACTTAGTTTATAATTTCTATTATGCCTTCAGCTATCTTAATTCACTTTAAGTTATCTGATATCATTCAAGCCTTTAGTTTACAAACTAAGTTTTTGTGTTTTCTTATGTATTCCGGTTATATAGCCCTACTACGTTTTAGTTCATATGTCAGCTTATGTATCACAACTTAGATATGCAATTCTTAATTTTAAGTTCAGTTATGCTATGTGTTTCACACTTATGTCCCATGTCTCAGCATGTATTATTTTTAGTTCTTCATAATTCACAATTATCCATAAACTTGCAGTTTAAGAATTCAGCATCTCCATCAGTTGTGTTCTCAAACTAGACCTATCAGTCCCAAGCAAGTCATGAATCATACATGTCAGTTTTCAGATCTTATTTTTCAATTTTCAAAATTATGACATGATTTATCTTTTATTTTTGGAATTGACGGATCATTGGAATTGACAGATATAACAGACATGTGCATATATAATTTCAGGAATAAGGGGATGGTGCTACATAACTCTTCTAGATCCTTGTTTCAGGGTCAGGATGACAACATTGATTAGTGCTCATGACTCTAAATTAGTGACTTGGGGGACGACGATACATAACGCCCCAATGCACTAGTTTAGGCGTATGAGGGGATGATGAGTGGTATTTATATCACTATTTCCCACTCATTTGACCTAATATTTTGTAACGTTTCTTGAGTTTTGTGAACGTTTTGATGTGTTTTATCGTTATTTTACAGATAAATAAAGTTTGGGAAGCATTGGAAGTAATTTGGGGCCAAAATAGACAAAAATGACGCAAAATGGCATTTTGGTAATTCGGTGCGTCACGACGCGCTTCCCGCGTCGCGATGTCTAAAGTGCGCCGCAACATGCTAACCTGCACCGGGGACACGTGTCAATATCTGAGAAATTTGACTTGCTAACGTGCGCCATGCCATGTGTCATCATCACAGAAGATCTGCTAGCATGCGCCGTGACACGTGTCATAATCTTATGGTGCCGACAATACGCGTGCCACGTGTCAGCTTCCTATTTGACCGCATTATCGCGTGCCACGTGTCTGCCACGTGTCATCTACGTGTCCACCACGTGTCCGCCACGTCAGCTGCAATACCGAGTCAATGTGCCACGTGTCGCCACATCATCATCAGCCAATCACCGGTAGCCACGTGTCAGCATCTCAGTGGACCGAATCTTACGCGTGCCACGTGTCACAATTTTATTGGACCGATAGATTACGCGTGCCACATCAGTAATTAACAAGTCAAACCGCGTGCCATGTCAGCAAGACAACATCTCACACGCGTTTGACCAAGTCAACACGGCCTCGCGTCGCGACGCAAGAAGGAATCCCACGTTGCGACGCGAGCCAGTTCTGATGCCTATAAATTGAAGCTTTCTGCACCTCATTTGGTGTGCTTTCCTTGGAATTTTTCCCTGATTTTATAGGATAATATCTATTTTGTAAATTATTAATAATATTTAAATTATGTATTTTTATTTTTAGTTTTATTACATCATTTTATTATTTATTTACTTTTATGTTTTGTAGTTAAAATTCCGCTAGGGTAAAAGGTGAAAACATTTAATATAATTATCTAGGTTAATCTCACTTAATTATAATATTAAATTATAATTTACCAGAAAAATATTAATGGCAAACTTTATTACCGCCTTTATGGTCGGTTTAATATAAATTACTTTACCGCCTATATGGCTGGTCTTTATGTGACAGATAATTACCGCCTATATGGCTAGTGTAGTTGGACTAAATGGATTACTGCCTATATGGTTGGTTTTAAATGTTTAACATTATTAATTCATGAGAAAGTAGAACAAAAAATAATTTATATATTATAATAAATGAGATTCCTAGATATGAAATATTAAATATGGATCCTCTAACCCCAGCATTTTATTTTTATTCTAGGGAAGTGATGAAATACAATAGTCATAGGCTTAATAATTGATTTAATTATATATTGGGTAATTCTTTAGTTTGTTTATTGAGTCTTAAGCTTAATGATTCTTGTTGTCTGATCACAATTAAGATTGATGTGGTAAAACTTAAAATGAACTTGACGAAGGGATTTTAGGTTTCAGCCTTAGATTCAATAGCCCACGATCTTCCTTGAGGATATATAACTCTTTAATAGATTTCCTTACATGATAGACATATACCTGTCAGACGGGGTTAGCCACTATTGGAACTTGAACTTAATGAATCCATGTAATTTGGTTGACATAGACATATGGTTCAATTGGGTTATACTGGGTATTTGAATCTGACCATCGACATAGGCTTTTGCATAATTTTGTATTTCAGGTTAGCAAACTGATTTATTACACATATATAAGAGAATCAATTCATCTTTATAATAATATTATGTGGAGTCACAACCCTAGATCTTTGAGTCTTTTGTTATTTTCCTTAGTATTTTCTTTTATGTCCTTAAGTATTTTTTTATCAAATCCACATTCAACCAACCAAAAGCAATCATTCTCTTCTCCCTATAAGAATACATGTAAATAAATAGTATCAATAATTAATAACAATAGTAGGAATTAAGTCATCGTGGGATCGATATTTTTATACTACTTGAACGATACGTGCGCTTGTATTATACGTGTGTGTTTACGCTGGTCAGGGGACAGCGATACGTAACGCATCTATACATCAGGTTTTCTACCAGATACAACAGCCATGTGCACATTTAGTTTCAGGACTAGGGGACGGTGATATATAACGCCCTTATATCCTAGTTTCAGGGCCATGATGACAGTATTGATTAGCGCTCCTAACTCTAGTTCATTAACTTGTGGATGACGATATGTAATGCCCCAATGCACTAGTTTAAGCGTATGGGGGGGGACGACGATGCGTAACGCCTCCATGCTTCAGGTTTTCTACATATTCTCTAGTTACTCGAGATTTCAGATTTTCACACCATGATTTCCACAAAGATTTTTTAGAATGAACATAGTTTATGTTTTTATAAGTTCAGGTTTTCTATAGATTTTCCTATTACTTGAGATTTCAGATTTTCACATCAAGATTTCCACATAGATTTTTGAGAAGGAACCAAGTTTATATTTTTATGAGCTCAGAAGTAGTTTTACAACACTATTGATTTTAATACCGATTTTCAGATGTGAATTTCATGCTTTCATAATTAATTACATTATTAAAAGTAATGCATCCACATCATGTTACATTACAAATTCAGCTATGCATGTTATACTTCCCGATAGTCATGTCCAGCTCATGTAGAATGTAGATTTAGTTCATTCAGATTCAGGTCAACATATAGCATTTTAGCTCATGATAGTTTCAGGTTTGTAGGTTGCGGTTCAGGTAGTCAATTCCAGATTTCATGATTCATGCACAAGCTAAATTAGATTCAAGCCACCACAGGTTTGGGATGGCTTTTGCCAAGGGTATGGGTGGTTTGGTTATAACTTGTTTTAGTTTCATGATCACGGTCTATATGCAGTTTTCAGTCATACAGCCAACATATTAGCTCAAACATCTGTAGTTCAGATAGTTAAGTGTAACTTATGCATTCAATTAGATATTAAAATCAGATCATGCATTCCAGGCTAGATAATCTGATCAGTCTATGCATGTCTGGTTCAGGTTTTAAGTACATCCATTCCTAGTTCAAGTAGTTAGACCTGCGTTCTAGTTTAAGTAGTTAGGCACATTTCATGCCTATCCAGTTTTGACATTCATGATATATATGTTTAGGTTAGATATTCAAGTTAACTCATGCACCCTCAGTTAGGTAATCAGGAATTGTTAGGGTTGGTGCTCAGAGCGCTGATTTCTTATGTATTTCCCTATAAATACTTATGTAAATATTTTACTATAAATAAAATACATAGTTTCTTTAATATATCTTATTTTATTATATGGTAAAAAGGTACATGACCATAGAATGATTAGTTATGATACTGTTGTAAAAGCGTCAAAATTGACATTGAATTGTATCATAACATTATCATTCTTAATCTGTTCCTGGTCAAGGTTTATAATTGCTTGGTCAATAAGTAAACCCACAGAGACTGGTACATATCGCATATTAGAATATTAGATTCCAATGGTTTCTCAATGAATAATGAGTCTCGGGAGACTCGTATAGACATATGGGTGTTTATATTGGATAAACACTGAAAGAATCACTGATGATTCTGAATATATGGTACACCAACGTCAAAAAGAATCTTCTTGGATCGAGTAGCATAGAAATTATTTGACTTGAGATACCATTGTGATATATGAGATATCCTCCGCACTTTGATGGCAGTCATGTCACCGACCTTTTAAGGTCAAACCTCCGCCTGTTCATTGGGTGTGTACTAATTCTTAGGATATCATGTGTGTATCAAGAAAGGATTTGTCAGTTCTATGTACAGAGCATATGTATTCATTTTGAGATTAGCAATATGTTTAATCCATGGTCCCGTGGTACACTGGTGTAATATCCCACCCGAATCCAAAATGCTACCGGCATGAGACAGGAAAACCCATCTCCATAAGCCTCCGATGTTACTAGAATTTCGGCATAACCTCTACTAAAAATCATAAAACTTGGATCAAGTCCAGCACCTCGAGGTGTACTGATATCAAAGACAAACCATTATTCTCAATTCATAGGCAAATAGGCCTCCGGCCTGACATAATATCAACTCATAAGTAAATAGGCCTCCGGCTTGATATAATACAGAATAACTATAAACAACTACATGCTCAACACGATTAAAATTTCACATATGATACAACTAAATAAACTAAGGCTGTGGGAGCCCATAGCACATCCCAGAACAACACAACGACTCAAGACCAACTTGACTGCATTTGGGTGATCCGCTGTCTTCAAGACGCTTCTAGAATCTTCTAGCACTATATGTCCAATCCGAACCTGCAAAACTAGCAAACAGTCGGGGTGTGAGCTATAAAGTTCACTAAGTAACTCATGTTTTATGTAAATATATCAAGTAATAATAAGAACTTAAATAGAAATCATATGTGTAAGTACACAAACTTATAAATCTCATATTTACCCGATGGCCGTTTACTTATATTAAACCTGGATAATTTACTCATTGTACTGAATGTAACACTGTAGTAAACTTATCATCTTGATTCCACACTATATTTCACATCTACGGAATTCTGGTATCTCTCATACACAAATCTAGAAGTATTCATCTACATACATACATACTCTTTTTCCGCACTGTAGTTATACTTTATATATTAGCAACATCAAATTTCTCCAAATCGGAACTAACTTATTATCTACCAAACCACCCAAACCCGTGGGTAAGGCCATCCCAAACCTGTGGTGGTTTAGTTAGCTTAAATTATGGCTGGTTAAATCATATGAGTTACGTGAGCTAAAACATAAAAATTTGTTAATTATGAGGTGTAGAACTCTTACTGAAACACTGAGCTGAAACCTCAGACCTCTATACAATGTAAGATACCGACGCTTGATTCCATCCATTGGAATCCTCACAAACTACATTCTAAATGTGATAAACCCCCAACACTCAACCCTTACATTAATATTACAAAATCAACCATGTATCTCAACAAGAAATTTATACAAGGTACATACTTATAGCATATTATGATCTTACCCATCAAATCAGAATTAGGTATGGCTGAACTTCCATATCAAGGAAAATATCTCTACATGAAATTCCAATTTGGTAGTCTGTTGGAAATCAATTCTTTTATAAAAGTAAACAGTTATGCACAAGGATTATAATGAAAATCTCCATGTATCTAAAATTGAAATCGTCTTTTCTGAAATCTCTTTTCTTATTAGAAAACAGGTATTTTTCTATAAAAATTCCTCAGAAACTATGTTCTGTCTGTAAAACTCTGATGCTTTTCTGTAAAATTTTATTCTCGTGAAAACTCCTTTATAAAATTTATCATTTCTGAAAACTGCATCTCTGAAAACCTGTCACTGGAATCTATCTTTGAAAAACCTGACACATTGGGACATTACATATCGTCGTCCCCCCATACGTCTAACTAGAGCCAGGAGTGCAAATCCATGACATTAGAGCGTTACCTATTGCCGTCCCCCAAAGTATGCCACTACCTGTCTATGAAACTATTGGTATTGGGGTATTACGTATCGCCATCCCCCAAGCCACTGAACTAGAACTGGGGGTTCGAATCTATGCTACCCTTCAAGCTCTGAATCTAGGATCTAGGGGCATCTGTCATCCTTAGTCCTGAACTAGGATCTAGGGGCGTTACATATTGTCGTCCCCCCAGTCCTCTACATGTGCACATGTTTTGTCCGTCAATTCCATATCTGAATCAAGTTACATACTACGGTGGGTTTTTCCCCCATGCCTCGAAAAATCTAAAATCTCATGCTATTAAAATCAATCTTTCTAAAACATCATTATCTGAAAAGTATTTGTAATAAAATTCTGGCTAACACCCTATGTGAAGAAAAGTAAGTATGTACTTAAAATAATACAAAGAAAAATCAACTTAGAAAGAGAGTGTCCACTCACTATAACTAGGATCCAGGGGTGTTACGCATCGCGTCCCTCTGGTCCTGGGTCTGTATCTATCAATGTACATTGTGTCTCCCTCTGGGTATGCAAAATGTATATGCATCATCATATCAACCATATGATCATGTAAGTCATGCAGTGAAATGCAATACAATATGATGACATTATTTATATACACAACAACAAAGTCAACCATAGTCCATTACGAGCTGGTGACATCTCACTCATCCAATACATACAAAATGGGCCCGTACCCCATTTCAACAAACGCATCCATATGGAAAATGCTCACACGTGTCATTAAACATATCAATATATTTCATACATTGGTCCACACTCATACCAAAACTAAACTGAAGTCTGGAAACTTCGTTAAAACTCATTACAAAATTTTTACATCTCGCGTACAGAAAATACATTCTACAAGGAGATATGTTTAACTATGAAAACGTAACGACAGCTTGTGCTAAAATTTTCATGCTGATACTAGCTTGCTATCTAGAAACTCGACACTATGTATACTTTTAGAAAATCTATTTCTATACGTGCTCTTTTACGAATCTTATTGACAATACCTCTGCAAGCTCTCATTTCATACTTTCTAAGACTCCATAACTACTGCTACATATTTCTACGAGTCTGAAATCTACACTCATATCTATATACATATATAAGTATACTGTTAGGGATATGCCCTATACCCAACTTGTGGATGGGCTATATGTACATGTATTTGTAATATTTTCATTAATTAATAGAATGGAAATCTTTATTATACATGTCTTACATAACTTATATGAATCAACAACATTGTAATAAAGCCCTTGGAGTAATAAGACGATGGCTTCCACACATTATGAGAATCATTACTCTTAAATATTCCTAGTCATAGTTTTGGGAATAATCTGGGCGTTCACAAAACGGAGAGACTAGCATGATGATATGATCTACCCTTAAGTGGGGTAGCCGATCTCATAGGCTAATAGCGGAGATCCGTCCTCTTGGTGTATCACATGGATGCATGAGTTGCTCGTGTCCATCGAACTGACCGCCGAAAGTTTTCATATGGAGTGTTTATCCCATGTGTCTGTGAGAACTTTCATGTATCGATTATATGACTAGTCCTTAGACTTGAGGTCTTTACAATCTTATGTGTGGATCAAATAACTTTGACATTCTCCTTCCCCGGTTCAAAAGATCCGGTCATAAAGGTATGATTGGGTCATTTGTTGAAACACATGAAGTTTGTAAAGATACAACAGAGAATCGCCACTCTCTCGGATAATATTTTCTTATAAGAGTAGTATTTCAGTTCGCGGGTTGATATGTGCGATCAGTGCTTGAGACTGTGGCCACAGCGAAAGAATCATGTGAGATTCTTGGGTTAGCACCATTCATGAAACTATCAACATCATACCTTTGACCATATGGGTAGACACTTTCCATACTCTAGGTCAATAGGTGGGGATACAGTGAGGCGAGGGACCGTATCATATGTAAATCGCATACAAAATGGGTATATATATCTTTCCTTCTCATTTGGGGGCAGTGGCATGTTGCTAGATGTCAACCTTGGTCATTGAAATTGAACGACCATCTGATTGGAGGATAATTTATGTTCGATTAGATTATCACGATTCATTTCATGTCCAACTTGAGGGGAACCCAAAAGGTCATACACAACAAAGTCGAAATCAATGGTTAACAGTGCACAGTACAAATATAACAGCATATATGATTGCTGTAGGAATTTTTCATAAATGGTTCAATGTGTTTAATTATTGAACATATCATTTATGAGGTTCCATAGTGGCTTAAGGATTGGTGAATGACGATAGGGGCACTTTGGGAATTGGAATTTAAAAAAAAAAATTACTATTCACGTGAATAATAATTTTTTTTTATTTGTTTTGAATTTAATTCGGCCCAAACTCTTATTAGGATTTTATAATCTCATTAAACCACTAAATTAAGATCCAATGGCTAAGATTAAATTAGATTTTATCCCACATCAGAGTCTTCGGTTCAAGTAAGTCTTTTTCTTTCTTTATTTTAATTAGAGTTCTTATGATAGTTAGCATGTTTAGGTTTATATTATTTGCATGTTTTATGAGTTTTATGCTTAGAATATATAGTAACATGCCTAGGCTTGTAGAATAATAAAAACAAATGGGTCTTGGGCAAAGGGAAAACGTCATAATAATTTTTATTTTCCGCTGCGCACTCGAGGCCACTTCCCAACATATACAATCAGCTATCATACCTTATCTACCTAAGGCAAGATCACAGTGAGGTACTTACCTCGAGTTCATGCTATTCTTTCTCTCTTTCTCCATCTGTAACACAAAATACGGACGGTTAAGGTCGTTAATCATAGAAACTTACTTAGAACATAAACTCCTCAAATTTTTGGGAAAACCCAAATGAAATATATTTTCAGTGATTTTAATTTCATTACATATAATACATCATTATACATTGTTCTATATCCATCCAGTAGCTCAAATATGCAAAATAAGCGTTTCTAGAAAATCCTCCGAAAAGTTTTTGAAAATGATTCGGAAAGATCTTAAGCCCTCCGAACCTTTCTGGAATTACTTGAATACTATTTCATTATCATAATTAACCTATATCCTTAATTACGTTCATCAAAGCGTAAATGCATGTGAAACCCAATTTTATCGGAAACTCGCTTTACTTATAGGAACGATCGAATTAGCTTCGATTTCTCTCGGATTCTACCAAATGCACATATTCAATATAGTAATACTAAAAAAACTCAATTTATGTCATTACGTTATTCTACGAAGCTACTGATCTCAAAGAGCAGTGTCAAGCCATAACCATCAGGAGCGGAAAATAGACAAAAGATACCTCTCAGGACCAAAGCATTCATATCAAATAAGCAGCAATTCAAGAGGAAACAGTGATGAAAGAAGAGAATAATGAAGTAGTTCCTCTATATAAGCCACCTCATATCCCGAAGACACATTTTCCATATCCTCAGTGTATGAGTTTCTACGATCCCGAAGATCAATAATCAAGCATAAAATAAGTGCGAATACAATCAAGGAAGTTGCAGAATACTTACATCGAGCGGTTGAGCGATGCGGCGATGAAAAAAAATCAACTTTCTGCCCACTGGAAGTCACGGCAGTGAGCTGCTGGATGTCCTTCATTTTCGGCCATCTTGGTCCTCCTCCAAGCTCCAAGCTTTGTCATGGTGATTCCAAGCTCATGGGTGGACTTCCCTATCACCTTCGCATGTCTCTCGGAGTGCTAGCTCTTGATGTTTTTGCCACAAAAACATCACACTTTGCTTCCCTTCCTTGCTCACGGTTTTTCCCAGAAAACAGAACAAGAAACAGCCCCAAGGGAGTGTTTGAGAGGAAGAGAAATAGAGAAGATGAGAGAGAGAGAGAGAGATTTTTGTATTCGATAAATTGATTTCTAAAATCAATTATCATATACCATTTTTTATTTTCAAAAATTCAAGCCATTAAGGCTCCAACCACTCATCAATCAATCAATGAATAGTGACTGGTGTCAATCACTCAAAGTGAAAGACATCTATCACTTGATTGATGAATGATGTGACGCTAGATGCGACTAGCGATTTGACGCTTGATTTGACTTGCATGTCGCACTCGAATTTGAAATGTGAATGCGCTCGCAAACAATCCCGGGCTCGGGTTTGCTAATTCCAAATTAACGAATTTTCCATTGCGACGCAATTAAATGATTTTGCCTAGCGAAATCACTATTCACATCGCTAATGAATTAATTCCAAATTAACTCGTTTGCCCGAATTAAAATCTAATTTTAATTCCGCGTCGAAATCCAATTTCGTTTAATATATCGAATATATTAATTTTATTGATTAATTCCAAATTAATCGTTTTCTCTCTTTTAAATGATATTTTATCCCAGATAAAATATCTCCGCAATTAATCCCAGATTAATTTTCTCTCTCAAGATTAATTAATCCCAGATTAATAAAGTGCGAGTCATACGTCATCGGTGAATCTTCGGGAAGCGACCCATGAGATCCCCAGATATGTTGGCAGTAAATCCGGTCGTCGGACTATCCGAACACGTAAGTACCTAGTACTACGTTTGTACCGATTTACAAGACAAGGTTGGCTTCTAGCAAAGCGCCATGCCTACCCAATTCTCCAGAAATATCCTTACAGGAATATAGTGATCTATATCAGGCGTAGTATACGTAGTATAGCGTATTTCGATCCAGTATCGGATGATCACATGCAAGGCCTGGGACTGGTACAGTGTCTGCCCCGTACGAAGCATATATCAGATTACGAGCAACTAGTCTCTTTATTATCGGATAATCATGACCAAGTCATATTATCCCGATGGTTGCAACCCTTTAGAGAACCAGTTCTGTATCCCTACGCGATCATCATCTCCATATGACTGGAGTGACACTTCCATATTGACATCACACCCAACACACTACGATTCTCAATATACCCAGCAGAGGCGTACACAGAACCTGTTAAAGCCCTGGACGACCAAAACCAAAGTATATTGATTGTCGCAAGTATTAGCGGTGCAAGTCTCAGGTTAAGACCAAATACACCTACCCTGATTTCAGACTTCCATAGACACATAGTCATACTACCAATGGAATTCCGAGGGGGTCTATCCAGAGCGAAGTTGTTTCCCGTACCATCGGTAAAACACAACCTCCTATTACACTTGCATGAGTATCTTATACCTAAATATATGAGAATTATGCCGTTTGTGCCCTCACAACGCGCACAAGTGTAATACTTGTCTTTTACGCATTTATCGATGTCCAATCTCGATAATACTCTGACTAGGGATATTTAATGATTTATCCTTCGTGGACTGATACTGTCTCATATCATTCTCAATCCAGGAACAAATCATAAGGACCTCCTATCATTTATACATCTTGGTGATCTAATCACAAATGATAAGAGATCAATCTTCTTTGTCACATAGTTAATTTGTACAACAACACCATGATCTGTACAAATAGTGACGCTATGGCTCATAATTGTCCAACAATCTCCCACTTGGCCTATAGCCAGTCACTCGAGTGTCTAAAACCCGAACTATGTACGGTTGGCTCAAACTGCTGAGAAAAGGCTTTCGTCAGCGGATTTGTATGATTATCGTCTAATGCGATTTATACGATCATCACATCGCCACGATGTATGATCCGAACGAATCAGATGAATATCGAAGTATGTATCTGGATCGTTGATGAGACCATTAATTCTTTAGCCTGTGCTGAAGCCTAGCTCAGCTGCTAACAGAACTATATCTAATCTAATTAGATTTATTATTGACCCAGATGGCTTCTATTGCTGCCTCAGCTGCAGCAATAACCCGCATTTGTTGTTTATTCAGTAACAATATCTTGCTTGGAAGATTTCTAGCTCACTATACCGTTATTCAAACTTTATAGTACCGTTTGTGACTTATAGTCGTATTTATCGGTTAGGAAACTTGCTACAGTGATCCCAGTCATTTCAAGTTCTCCATCTCCATAGTATAAGTGAGCATCCTTAGTTCTCTAAGATACTAAAGGATGTTCTTAACTTCAATCCAGTGACTATCACTTGGATTGACCTGATTGTGACTCCATATGCTCAAAGCGTATGAGACACCAGGTCGCATACATTTTTCAATGTACGATTTCTCGGAGAGTTTAACCACTTAAATCTATCCCAGTAGATCTTTATTCCTAGAATAAAGGTTGTTTCTCCCAAGAATCTACGGAGAATTTTCTCGAAAGCCTAGCTTTCGCCGATTATTATTATGGGAATATCATTTCCAAGAAATGACATATTATCATTATTTATAGGACAGTCACTGTCAGTGCGCTCCCACTAACCTCCTTATATACATAAGAATCATTTTCATTTTGAATTAAATCATAAACTATTATGATTACATCAAAATGATAATTCCAAGAACCTAATGCTTGCTTCAATCCAAACATGGATCGAATAACCCGCAAACCTTGTTTGCTAGTTTTGGTACGACAAAACCGACAGGATGTTGTAAACATCCTCAAAAAGGTTTCCTTTTCAGGAAAGCGATTTTCCCGTTCAGCTATCATATTTCATAAATGAAACATGCAGCATCAGCAAGCATTTTCCAAATGGATTTACCGTGGCAACATGTAAAAGGTTTCGTCGTAATCGACACAATATTGATAACAGTACCTTTCCGTTAAAAGCCTAGCTTTATACGTTGGTATATTGCATTCCATGTATGTCTTCCTTGAAGACTTATATAGTACCAATAGGCACTATGCCTTTTGGTACAACAACTAGTATCCAAACTTAGTTGGTATACATGGAATCCATTTCGGATTCATGGCACTTTGCCATAATAGGGAGTTGATACCTTGTATCACTTCCTCATACGTAGTCAGTTGGTATTCCTCAATAAGATTGACATCTTTATGAGGTGAGATCAGAAACCCATACCCCAGGTTGTTTTCTGAATCTCTCCGACATACGCGGTTCTTGTGTATTCGAAGATTACTGGTATAGTTTCATCATCGATGAACTATACGTGTTCCATTAAGGACTCGATGCCAGGAATAGTATTACTCCGATTTTCATTGAGTTTTACTATCCTCCCACTTACCACTGCATATAGGTATTCCTCTTAGGAAAACCGCATGGTGAGCAACAATTACATTGTTCTCTTGTGAGTTATATAAGTACTATACTTTGGTATCCCTCGATTACCTACAATTGGCACTTATCCAATTTGGGTTTTAGTTTGGTATCATCCAAACATATGCCTAGCATACCCAAATATTCAGGAATGTGAAACCCGGTTTCTTTCCTGTTCATATCTAATATGATATCTGTCAAACAGATATTTTTATGGAACCTTATTCAAAATAAGTTCTGCACTAAAAAGAGGAAGCTGGCTAATTTTAAAACAATAGCACTCACAGAAAAGTGTAGTGTCATTATACAGAAGACCCTCCATCCAAAGCTAAATGATCCTGGCATCTTTACCATACCGTGCACTATTGGGAATCGATATTTTGGTAAGACGATATGCGATTTGGGTGCAAATATCAATCTCATGCCGTTATCCATCTACAAATAGTTGGGCATAAGTGAGGCAAAGCCAACCACAATCATATTGCATCTAGCAGATAGATCTATCACTTATCCACGAGGAATAGTAGAAGATGTGTTGGTTAAGGTGGATAAGTTTTACTTTCCTGCAGATTTCCTTATTCTTGATATGGATGAGGACCATAACGTCCCAATCATCATTGGGAAACCTTTCTTGGCAACAGGTAGAGCGATCATTGATGTGCAGAAATGTGAATTGAAAATGAGAGTTCAAGATGAAGAAGTAACCTTCAGTGTTTTCAGAGTCGTGCTAACTCCCCAAGGTGATGAAGAATGTCACAAGGTAGATATTGTAGAGAATGGAGTTGCAAACACGCAAGGTGAACCAGCAGTTAAGCAACCAACGAGCATAATGAAGCGATGCGAAGAAGATTCTTCGTAGCCAATCCTGAACCCACTCCCAAAATGGCACAAAAAAAGGAAATCAAAAGTCAATGCTCACTTGAAAATGATCCATGGGAAGCTTAAAAAGTGGTCAAGTTAATTTTCCACATATGGAGTCAAAAATTTCAACCATTAGTAGACCATGGGGGACCATCCATGGATAAACTACCACAGCCTGCCAGACTATCTTTCCATGTCATAACAACCGATGGATACCAAAAAAGAAGGCATATGAGACTTCCAGATCCGCTACATTTAAGCCATCATGACCACTTGGGTGGTTGCGTCTGGCTGAAAATGTTAAACTTAACGCTAGTGGGGAGACAACCCTTACATTTGCATTTGTTTATTTTTATTTTCTTTACTTTATTTTATTTTATTGTGTTATTTGTTTGTTTATCAGTTTGCATGTTATTTATGTAGGTAGCACGACCCACACAACCTGCGTAATCAAATTCTGACCAGCATGAACCTGATAAACTCCATGCACGGTAATGATAAGTTCCCAATTGATTTTTATCTGATGCCTTGATTTGGTGATCTAGGTTAGACTCGTAAGCACTTAACAGTAGGTTTTTAGTATTAAAAACCTAGGTAGTTGGCAAAGTGACTAGTTGAAGAAATTTTTTACCGATGAATAACCATTTGCTTAGATATCTATTTCAATATGCTAGTGTTATGATGTATATATGGTATGGTTAAAAATAAAAGAAAATTGAAGAAATTTTTTTTTGAAAGAAATAAACAAAAAAGAAAAAGTTAAACCACCTATAACCGATAAGAGTGAAGCTACCCATAGGCGAGTGTTCGGACCACCATGAAGAGAAATACTACCTTAAAGGGTATGTGTATTGAAAAAAATGAGAAAAGGAAAAAGAAGAAAAAAATCATATTATACTTAGCAACGAAAGGCAATTACAGAGTAATTTTGAGATATCTAGGTTGGTTTGACCCATCAGATCTCCATTTTTTAGACGAAATCATTGAGTTGGCTTACTTAAGAGTCGAGCTGTGAATGAAACTTTACACACACACACTGTGAGTCTGGCTTAGATGATTTATTCAAGAATTTGGATTTAAGTTGCACTGAGTACTTTGAAGGTTCTTTGATTTCATCGGTAGGCATTCTTTGAGGATAATATTATGTGTAACTATCGGGACTATTTTCTTTACTTTATTATTTTTGCATGATTGCATGTTTGTGAATGATGTTTCTGGGTGTCGTCTCTATAAGCCCTCATTAGACTATAACTGGTCCACTAGGGTTGCTTAGGGGTTTAAAGGCTTGTTGCATACGCTAAATGCAATCGTGATCCCTACGAAAGTGGCTTAGTTAACTTTATTGCTTCAGTTTGTTTATTTTTTATTTTTTTTTATTTAGTCTTTTTTCTCGGGACTAGCAAAACCTTAAGTTTGGGGGTGTTTGATAAGTGTGATTTATACAAACTTATAAATGCATCATCAGCTTATTATTTTGTTAGATTCCATGTGATTTAATGTATTTTGGAGTTGTTTAGTGTTTTATTGATATGGAGCATTAGAGCATGGATTTGGAGTAATTATACCGGTTTTGGGAGCTTATGGATGCAACGGGAGTACGCGGGAAAAGCGAAAACAAGCTGAAAATATGCATCATGGGAAAAGAAGCGGCGTCGCGACACCCGACGTAACTCAATACAATTATCCTGAGGATTTGGCGCTGCGACGCTAACTTCTGGTGTAGCGATGCTGTGGCGAAAATTCAGACTCTTCAGAATAAGCAGTAGCGTATGTGCAGCAGGACTCTAAGGTTTCCTATAAATATAAATTTACGTCCAAAACCCTAAAAAATGAGGCTAATACATAACTCAAGAGTTCAAAACATATATTTTAGAGAGATCCAAAGAGAAAGATTGAAGAGCGATAAAAGGAGACGAAAGCTGCGATGTCCGAAGATGAAGGGATTCGATTCGAGTTTAATCTTTTAGTTTTTTTTTAAACTCTAATGATGTCCATTAGATTCATGACCATATTTTCATTGTTATTATCTTTAGTCATGAACTAACTCTATTGTTCTAGAGAATGATGTAGCCTATACTTGAACTTATGTATTATTTACCAATTTAATTGTTATAAGGTTGTGATTCAGTTTATTTAATTGATAATATATTCACTCGGCACTCGGGAGAGGGAGTTAGAATAATTTAGGGTTCTTGGCTTATAAATAATGTAACTGAATAAGAATTGATTGGCATGACAAATACATAGGGGATAGTTAGGTGAAATCAGACTCTAGAATCTATCTCTTATCTTAGTTTATCTTTATCAAAAGTTTTTTGTTTCTTAATTATTTAGTTTTTAATCTAAATTTATTTGCTTTCTAAATAAAGTTAGGTTTAATAATTATAGTACTTAGTGTGAGTTGAATACAATTCATGTGGCTTCGACACTCTTTCACTTATCTTTACTAAAACTTGACACCATACACTTGCGGTACGATATAAAATATCACATAGCTTTATGTAATATCGTAATCCTCAACGGATAACAGGAATTCAATAATTAAATCAAATTCCATAGTGAGAAGTGGGCCTCATGAATATATTTCGACTCATAGCTTTGGCACATTCTCGCCAACGTATATTCATAGGTAGACAAATCATTGTCAATCACACTCGTTGTGACTCCTGATTTTGGTCCTGAAAGTTTCTCGTTGTGACAACTTTGGGAAGTTCAGAGGAGGCGTATCAAGGCTACACTTGTCAATGACAAACTCAAGCTACCGATAGTCCTGACAGCTTTGGCATGTTCAGGATTTCCACTTTCACTTGAATTTATCTTTTATAATATAAGTTCTACCGGTGCAAATCAACTACCATCAGCCATAACTGCACAGCTTTAGCACGATACAACTACAACATCAAGAAATCATTCGCATCCGTACTGACAAGGCGGACCAAGAAACAATATAGTTACTATAAAACCTTATTAAACGGGGATATTCCTAAAGAGGGTATTACTCTACATCAAATGCATATATTTAATCTAGATCAATTTTTCAATAGTTTAATTCTACCCGGGAAAACATAACTAACTTAACCATTTAATATCTGTTACGTTTCCCGTTAGCGTAAAACTGAAAAAATCATGAAACATATAGATTACAAGCATGTGCAAATATCAAAATTGGATTATAGATCATATATAAAGTATGAAATATGTAATGGATGTAGGATCATACTCGCTCTGATATCATTTTGTTAGGGTTATTTGCTGCGAAAGCGTGGTTATGGTGAAATCGTAATTTTAAAACTCTTAAAGTTACCGAATAAATTATTCGATATCATATATCTATAATTTATTCATATTTCACCTAAAAATATTATTTGATATCATATAACGACCTAATTAATAATGAAAACATTATGAAATTTTTACAAAATGATTTTTCGAAAAATAGCATAAAACGTGTTTTAGTCAAAACGACCGGCCGAGATTACACGGGGGCTGTCTAGGTCAGCCCCAATGGTATTTGGACAATTAATGGGCTGCCTAAACAGTGACCAATTCATTGTTTTAGCATCCGTTACTCGATAAACTCAAAACTCACCCGGTAACGTCATTTTCACCGTTTTCACTTATTTTCACTCTGAAATAATTTTCGAAAATTATCCTAACTCCAAATACACATCCAAGTGATATATTTTTCATCATTAAATTTCCATAATTTTTAAGTTTGAAATAGTAAGCAAAATTTTGTAGGAAACGCTTTCCTTATGCTGCGGAAACGTCTTAGGCACATGGATCGGACTTGAAAATTTTTCTGCCCTTCCCTTTGAACTGGCGAATGTTATTGCCACCACCACTGAAATTTTTCTTCAGTTTTAGATAAAATTCTAGCCCCGAAACAGTCCCCGAACAGCCCCAAATATCCGGACAAAAACTAGACTGTTTTGGACTCGATTCGCCCCCAACGCACTACAGAAACATCCCCTGAAATGCGTGGACTAAGGCTGTGTTACGGTTCTGATTTTTCACTTGAAAAAAGCCCCAACACAGCCCCAAAACACCACAAAATATTCCCCAAAAAAACTGGATTAAAACGAAACTAAATCGATTTCCGTTTCATCAAGTATAGGGGCGACAATGAGCAAAACAAAGCCTCACTGCCGAGTACAACAAGAATAAGATGAAGAAGATGATTTGTTCGACACCACAAGGTCTTCCAAACTATATCTTGTTACCAACGGAAACTTAGTCCACACATTTCATGGATAATTCTGTAGTATGTTGGTTGCGAATCGAGTCCAAAACAGTCCAGTTTTTGTCCGGCTATTCGGGGCTATTCGGGGACTGTTTCAAGGCTAGAATTTTGTCTAAAATTGAAGCAAAATTTCAGTGGTGGTGGCAGTAACATTCGACAGTTCAAAGGGAAGGGCAAAAAAGATTTTCTAGTCCGATCCGTGTGCCTAAAACGTTTCCGCTGCGCAAGGAAATTGTTTCCTACAATTGGCATCAAGAGCGAGGTTGAAAAGCGTTCTTAACCCTTCGTTTTTTCATTTAAAGTTACTGTTTTTATATGTTTATATGGGTTTTAAATATTGATATGCTTGTTTAGATGAGTAGGCACAAAATAATATTCATATTCATATGATGAATGATTATTGTTTTGCATGTGATGAATGGATTTTGCATTGGTCGTAAATTTTTCCAGCTCTTATTTTCGTGTCGGTTTTATTTTTGGGATGTAAGGCCATAATGACATTGTTTACAATTGTTGTATTTTTATTTTCTAATGTAAAATTTCAATTGTTGTAATTTGGAGCACCGAAGTCGCAAAATGAGCCAACACCACCTTGGAGCGTGATTTGAAGACCAATGGATGCCTTGGGTATTTTTTGTACTAATGAGATTAGTATAGGAAAAATAATAGCCCAGTCAATGCAAAATATGTTCTATGTTATATGTATGTTTAATTCGAATTATTTGAATAACATGATGTCATATAGCTTAGGGTGCCTACTCTTGCATTTCACATGCCATAACATGCTTTAGATGCATTATCATTATAGACATGAAATATGATTTTATGTGATTTAAAATGTTTAAATTAGAATATGATATGCATGGAAAAACAATTAATTGGATTAATTGGTTTTAAGGTTTAAAATTTGAATTCTAATATATTGGGCTTAATAAGTGTATAATAAATTCCATCGGTATATAGGATGGAAACCCGGACATAAATTGCATAGACGAATTCGAATGGACGGTAATGTGGTCTGCACTCGGAATATAATTCCATGTAACATTGGATTTATAACGCACTAAGATTAATTAAATAGTTTAATATAAATCTTGACCATTTTAGGATTTGAAAATTTTAAACCAATTAGTGTTCTAGTATTTTAAAAGTTAAAATATAATAGGCCACTAGTACCACTCTAATTAAATTAGTTTAATTAAGTAATACAATTAGTAGAGACTAATGGAAATTAGTGATACAATTTTTAAGAGTTAAAATTGGTTAGGTCACTAATAGTGTACTCGTGTAAATAAGAGTTATGATTTAGCCGTCATATATTTATACACTAGTTATATTAAAATATTATATATTTTATAAATAGAAACCTTAATTTTAAAATAGTGAGTGGGAGAGGGATATACGATAGTATATCCCGCGATCTCCGTTGTTAGTCCGAAAACGTGAGATTCAAAAGGTGCCTCGGGACGGTTTTGCTTTCCTCCCCCTACAAATGGTGTCCATTTTGGGTCAATATCAGGTTTGGATTCCGAAAGAATAGGGATTCTAGATGTATCTTGTGAACTGACCTACCCTACGTGGCATTTCACTTATTAAGTCCAATGATCCCGAAACGGCGGGTCACACTCACAAATGAATAATTAACTGTTAATAAAATTCCTTGATTGAATCAAACAATAGTTGTTTAATATATGAATAAGAGTTATTCCCATATATAATAATCGACTGAGATTGTCTCAATCTATCATGCAAGTACTTGGCCTACCCTATGGCGACACTTACTTACGGGATGATAGATTTCCATGGCATAGTAATTCTCTTAGGTTTCTAATTCGTTATTCATGGTTCATGCATCATGTTTAATTTTATGCCAAAATTGTTTGATGATTTTAATATGCGGTGAATGTTAAATGCATGTTTATTTCATTTTTCAGCCATGGTTTCTCCAATTATTTCAATACTCTCAAATGGCAAATTAAAGGGAGAAATTTATATTAAGTGGAAAAGTAACATGAACGCTATCATGGTCTGCAAAGACCTAAAGTTTGTCTTGACGGAGGAATGTCCTCCCGAACCGGCCAGAAATACTGGCCAAGATGTGCGCGATACCTACCAGAAATGGGTCGCAGTTAATGAGAAAGCCTACTGCTACTTGCTAACAGGGATGTCTGAGGTTATTGCTGCAAAGCATGAACCTATGGCTTCAGTATCTCAGATGATAGAGTCATTACAGAGGATGTCGTTTCACCTAGTTAAATGTGACTACACCATAAGGGTCGAGACATGGGATGTCGTTTCAGCAAGAGCAGTGGGAGTTTCTAGTTTAAATTTTACAAATAATAGTTATTTAATTTTTGAACAATATTTTCTTCATTCCTGGTTTTCGCAGGAATTTGATTTCTGTTTCTAAAATTTTGGATGATGGTTACTCAGTTTCTTTTAATAGTAGTTTGGTTATTATTGGTAGAAATGGATTAACCATATAAACAGGAAACTCAGAAAATAACTTGTATGTCTTAAGACCATTATCACATAGGTCACTGCTCAACGCTGAAATGTTTAAGGTTGAGAAACCTAAAACTAAACGGAAAAAGATTTCTCACGATGACATATATCTTTGGCATTTTAGACTTGTTCATATCAACCTTGACCGAATAGATAGATTGATAAAGAATGAAGCCTTAAATCAGTTAAAGCTCGGAACTTGACCAGTCTATGAATCCTGTTTAGAAGGAAAAATGACCAAGAGACCTTTTACTGGGAAAGGTATAAGAGCTAGTCAACCACTTGAGCTAATACATTCGGACGTTTGCGGACCGATTAATGTAAGAGCCCGAGGTGGTTATAAATACTTTGTCACATTCATTGACGATTATTCTAGATATGGGTAAATTTACCTAATGCAGCACAAGTCATATATTTTTGAAAAGTTCAATGAGTATCATGCTGAGGTTGAGAACTAATTAGGTAAAACAATCTAGACTCTACGATCAGATCGTGGAGGAGAATACCTTGACAGAGATTTCGAGGAATTATTGGTTGAGAATGGGATAGTATCCCAACTCACTGTGTCTGGAACACCACAACAAAATGGTATTGCAGAAAGGAGAAATCGGACCCTACTAGACATGATGAGATCTATATTTAGTTATAGCTCACTACCTAGTTTGTTCTTGGGATATACGTTACAAACTAAAATGCATATCCTTAATGTAGTTCCATCTAAGTCTGTTCCTAAGACTCCCTTAGAGTTGTGGAGTGGTCGTAAAATTAGTTTACGAAATTTCTGCATATGGGGTGTCCAGCACATGTGCTGAAGAATAAGACTACAAAGTTAGAGCCGCGTTCTCAGGTGTGCCTATTTGTAGGCTATCCTAAGGAGACTATGGGTGGATTCTTCTATAGCCCTGAAGATAACAAAGTGTTTGTATCGACAAATGCTACGTTTCTAGAGGATGACTATATGAGGGAGTTCAAACCTCGAAGTAAAATGTTACTCTAAGAGTTACTTGTCGGTTCGACCAGCACACCATCATCAACGATAGTTGACAAATACATAGCACCTTCGATATCTGAACGTCATATGCAAGCTCATCAGAATGATCTGCAACCTAAACGTAGTGGGAGGGTTCTATGACAACCTGATCACTATCTTGGAGTTGGAGAGGCACAAGTTATCGTATCCAACGATGGTATAGATGATCCATTGACCTATCGTAGTGCAATAAATGATTCTGATAAAGAGGAATGGCTCAAAGCCATGAACCTAGAGATGAAGTTTATGTACTCCAACTCAGTCTGAGAACTTGTAGACCAACCTGATGGGGTGAAACTCATAGGTTGCAAGTGGATCTACATAGGAAGAGGGGAGCAGATGGGAAGGTACAGACCTTCAAGGTTAGGCTAGTGGCCAAAGGTTATACCCAGAAAGAGGGAGTTGACTATGAGGAAACTTTCTCGCCAGTAGCCATGCTCAAACCCATCCGCACTCTTCTATCCATTGCTGCATATTATGACTCTGAAATTTGGCATATGGACGTCAAGACTACATTCTTGAATGACAATCTTGATAAGAGTATCTATATAGTACAACCAAATGGGTTCATAGCCCAAGGTCAAGAGCAAAAGGTTTGCAAGCTGCAAAGGTTCATTTATGGACTTAAGAAAGCATCTCGATCTTGGAATATAAGATTTGATACGACGATCAAGTCTTATGATTTTGAGCAAAATATTGATGAGCCTTGTGTATACAAGCGCATAATTGACGAGAATGTGGTTTTTCTTATTTTATACGTCGATGATATTTTACTCATTGGGAATGATGTACATATATTATCGGATGTGAAAACATGTCTAGCTAACCAATTCCAAATGAAAGATTTGGGAGAGGCCAGTTATGTTCTTGGGATTCAGATACTTCGGGATTACAAGAAACGACTGTTAGCTATGTCTCAGACATCTTATATCGGCAAGATCCTTGTGCGATTTGGGATGCAGAATTTCAAGAAAGGTAATTTACCTTATCGGCATGGAATTCATTTGTCAAAGGAACAATCTCCTAAGACACCTCAAGATGTTGAGGAAATGAGACATATCTCATATGCATCAGCAGTTGGTAGTCTCATATATGCTATGCTATGTACGAGACCGAACATTTGTTTTACAGTGGGAGTAGTCAGTAGGTTTCAGTCTAACCCATGATTGGATCATTGGGTGGCTGTGAAACATATTCTCAATTATCTTAAGAGAACGAGAGATTATATGCTTGTATATTCCGGTGAGGATATGATCTTAAGGAGATATACAGACTCTGATTTTCAGACAGATATCGATTGTAGGAAATCAACATTTGGATCAGTATTTACCCTAGGTGGTGGGGCTATAGTATAGCGGAGTATAAAGAAATCTTGCATTTCTGACTCCACCATGGAGACTGAATATGTAGCAGCTAAAGAAGCAGTCTAGCTCCGTAAATTCTTGGGAGATCTGGAAGTTGTTCCAGATATGGATAAAATACTCACACTTTATTGTGATAATAGTGGTGCAGTGGCAAATTCAAAAGAACCAAGAAGCCATAAGAGGGGAAAGTATATAGAGAGGAAATATCATCTTGCCAGAGAGATAATGTAGAGAGGAGACGTTATTGTCACAAAGATTGCATCCGCAGAGAACCTGGCTGATTCGTTTACAAAGACCTTATTGGTTAAAGTGTTTGAAGGTCACCTAGATGGTCTAGGATTACGTGACATGTCCCATTTGCTCTAGTGCAAGTGGGAGATTGTTGGGATGTATACCCTAGAGCTATATGTAATGTAAACGGCTTTATATGTTTTCAAATAAAATGATGCATTATTCATTTATCAAAGTGTTTGTTTAATTTTCACATATTATAAATTATCTAGATTACCCTAGATTACTTATGTGCCTTCAGACTTAGTGTATGAGTGTCATACACAAGAGGATTTAAGTCTGAAGTTAGTAATCTTAAATAGTCCATAGAGAGCAAACAAAACGGGTACTTTGTTTATGGTTTATCTATAGCTGCGGTCCATTCTATATTGTATGGCGACCTTAATCCGAGATCGTCCATGTAGAGACATGAGAATGAAGACACCTTGTATGATGTGATCATATAGGACTGGACCCAGATGGAAATGACATTTTTATAACATCCGTTAAACAAAAAAAGTCATTTCAAACTATTAGATGGTCATTAATGGATTGATCTTAATCCTAAATGTACTACGAACTCCTGCATGGCAGGCTATGTCCTTTGATTTACAAAGGTGAGGTCGGTGTAGCAGTCCCGACCAATAGCTACGTACTTTGGGGGTACGGTCTGTTGTGTAGCTGGGAAGGTTTTACATAGATATGGAGTTCACTCCTTCTTGCGAGAAGTAGATGAGTATATTCCTTAAGGGTTGATTCGGTACTTGAACAGTTTGAGCGCTCAAGTCTTTCTATTACGAATAGAAATATTAAAATTCATAATGGTTATGAATAAATCATTTATTAGAGAATCAATGGTACTTAAGGTAAAAATAATTAAAGGGGTATAACAGACATTATGACCCAGCTCTAATTACGAGATACTCGTGAAGGGTTAATCTATATGTAGTGACTATATCGATGGACACCGACTTGGTTCAGCTTAATATATCATCTGAGGCAACGAGAGTACAACTTTGGGTTTTTAGTGGAATAATCTGGAGTTAATAATTTGGAATATTTAATTAAGAGCTTAATTAATATTTCGAGATTATTAGAGCTCGGAACCGTAGGTCCATTTGGTCCCCGTGCTAGCTCGATATACTATAACGGATTTAGAATAATTGGATAGTCTAATTATATACTCACAGATGTATAAATATTATAAATATAATCAATGATATTATTTGTCATACTTGAAACTATATATTAAAAGTTAATATTTGGTTTTAATAATTATATGATAATTATTAAATGTATAAAATTAAATTATATTAGATATAATTTAATAAGGCCATTATTGGAATTTCAAGCATTGGGTTTTGGAAACCCTTGATTACATTTGGAAGTTATATTTTTTCAAAAGGTTAATTGAACATTTAATTTTGTAACATTTTCTCATTATGGTAATTAAGATTGTTGTTACAAAATTTTTTATTTTCACACATGCTTGGCCAAAAATTCCATATGGTGGGAGGGGAAATGATTTGTTTTATTTTATAAAATTAAACCCTAAGTATAAAAAGGAAAATATGATTTTTCTTTTAAAATTATCATTTTTCATGTTTTAAATCTAATTTTCTTAAGACTAATCAAATTAATCTTACACCAAATCAAAGTCACCACTAATGAAGAACTCTAGAATAGTTTTAGGCATAACAAGAGTGGTCATTACTGATAGAAACCTACCTGGAAAAAAGCCAAGCAAACCCCTCCACGTGTTCTAAGCCCCAAGAACCGCGAATCTTGATTTTATAAGAACAAAATCCTTCCAAGATCAAGTCCAACCCTTAAAGAACTTTTCCCTTAAGAACCTTTCTTTATTTCTTTGGAGAATCTTGAACAGCGATACAGCGCCACAACGCTTGCCACACGTTGATAAGCTTTTGTTCCATAGAACCAAGGAAGAATCCACTCCATCAGGATGACACAAGTCACTTTGTTTTGTAAAAAAAAAATGTTCTTAGTTAATTCCTAATTACAATGAATAATGTCACTTTAAATAGGTGGTTAACCCTAATTCTACCCAAATATAATAAAACCCTAGTAAAATAAACCCAATAACACATAAAATACTTTAAAATTTCGTGCATGGGCTTTGTAATATAATTAAAGTTCAGCCCAGCACTTAAACAACACATAACCTTAAAAAAATTTAAAATATAAAAACTATAGGGATATCTTGCGTCCTAATTTTGACCAAGAAAACATCCTACCTAGACTTTTATATAAGCTAAAAAGTTGTAGACCTACGAGTTATCTTTCCAATGCAACTTGAATCACCAAAATCGGACATCAAACGAGAAAGTTACGTCCAAAATACGAAGAATGTGCAAATCCTGCCACTGCTAATGCACCATTCGGAAATAAAGCCCAAAATCAATCAAGGCAGCCCATGCATGTCCAAGACCCATTACAATATTGCTTTAGACATAATAAAGCCTTCACATAAAGTCTCATGCATGGACCAAACTCCACAACCCAAGGAATCTTCCAAATCCACCAAAATGGCCCAAATACACCAATTTGACCAAGCCATGCAATCAGCCACAACTTTAAGTTAACTTGGCCCAACAAACAGAGCTCATTCTGGATCACATGATTCTCCCTCTCTTGAAAAGGTTTCGACCTCGAATCCAAACCCGGGTCATAGATAAAAATGACAAGATCAATGTGACGAGAATCTTGGAATAAAATAAAATCATAAGGAAAAAAATGGTCAAGGTGAACAAAAGTCAATAAAGCCAATGAATGATTTTTTGTCCTCATGTCATCACAACCAACATCAGATTGCTCCATATGATATTCACCCTTAACAGTAACGTCAAGCAGGTCATTGGTATCATAAACAACCAAATCATGATCACTAATGTTATCACGCACATCAATATCATCACTATCATCGACACCATTAACCACATCACTCTTATTTATTGAAACATCAACATGTTTCATTTCATTACTTAAGGCTACGCTTATATCCTTCTTTAACTCACATTTTGCTAATGTCTTTTTATCTATCAATTCTGGAAGCTCTCCTAGTAACATTCCAAACTCTGCAATTGCACTTTTCTTTTTAGCCCACTCTTATTCACTCCTCTGCATGTACAACTCTTCGTTATAGAGCACTTGTAGGGTTAAAGGAGCAAGCTTGATAATTTTTCCATTATACCTAAATTTGTACATATTCTCATCCATATCAAAAACTACTTTATTGAATTTATACCAAGGCTTACCCAATAAAAAATATGTATGACACATAGGAACCATGTCACAAACTACTTGGTCAACATACTTCCCAATTGCAAAAACCATAACCTGCTTAGCAACCCCGAACTCTCCAAAATCACTCATCCACTTATAAGGTCTATCAAGAGGTATCAATGGTAATCACAATTTTTCCACAAGGGTAGTGCTAGCTAAATTTGTGTGATTTCCTCTATTAATAATCATACTACACACTTTACTATTGATAAAGCATCTCGTGCGAAAGATAAATACTCTTTTGTCCATCAAATTATTTATATAAATCAACACCTTACTTGAATAACACCAATAATGAGGAAAGACTCAAAAGAATCACTAAGAAAATATGAAAACCAACATAAAGAAAATGACTAAAAAAACACCAAAAGTAAAACAAGAACACAAACTGAACTGAAACTGGACAGAATTCGTAACTATTGTTTGAAAGAGATTTTGAGACTCAAAACTTAAACGGACAGAGTGTGGACAACCACTAACGAATTTCTCTCCTCGAGTACTTATAAATCGATATATTATGGGTCTCGTAACGCTTTCTAGATCAAAAGTTACAGCCGTTTTAAAATCAGTGCGCGGCTGTAAAATTCTGACCGAACTGATCCGAAAATTACAGATAAATTCGACCCTAATTAACTCAAAAACTACAAGAATTGAATCCTATATTCTATTACCATGCAAGAACATTATAATAACATCCAAGATTCAGTCATAAACATGAAAAATACAAAGGAAATAATAAAAGGAATTGAAATGAGAAGAGACCAAAAAAGAGGAGAAAAAAAAGAATATGAAGACTTCATAAAACGATAAAGATAGAGAAAATCTTGACCTTTGAACCCTGAACTCCTGATACGAAATGATAGAAACCTACCTGGAATAAAGCCAAGCAAACCCCTCCACGTGTTCTAAGCCATAAGAACTGCGAATCTTGATTTTGTAAGAACAAAATCATTCCAAGATCAAGTTCAACCCTTAAAGAACGTTGCCCTTAAGAACCTTTCTTTATTTCTTTGGAGAATCTTGAACAATGATACAGCGCCACAACGCTTGCCACACGTTGATAAGCTTTTGTTCCGTAGAACCAAGGAAGAATCCACTCCCTCAAGATGACACAAGTCACTTTGTTTTGTAAAAAAAAAACGTTCTTAGTTAATTCCCAATTACAATGAATAATGCCCCTTTAAATAGGTGGCTAACCCTAATTCTACCCAAATATAATAAAACCCAAGTAAAATAAACCCAATAACACAGAAAATACTTTTAAATTTCGTGCATGGGCTTTGTAATATAATTAAATTTCAGCCCAGCACTTAAACAACACATAACCTTAAAAAAATATAAAATATAAAAACCGTAGGGATATCTTGCGTCCTCATTTTGACAAAAAGAAATCCGAACTGGACTTTGATATAAGCTACAAAGTTGTAGAGCTATGGGTTCTCTTTCCAATGCAACTTGAATCACCAAAATTGGACATCGGACGAGAACGTTACGTCCAAAATACGAAGACTGTGCAAATCCCGCCACTCCTAATGCACCATTCGGAAATAAAGCCCAAAATCAATCAAGGCATCCCATGCACATTCAAGACCCATTCCAATATTGCTTTTGACATAATAAAGCCTTAAGATAAAGTCTCATGCATGGACCAAACTCCAGAACCCAAGAAATCTTCCAAATCCACCAAAATGGCCCAAATACACCAATTTGACCAAGCCATGCAATCAGCCACAACTTCAAGTTAACTTGTCCCAACAAACAGAGCTCATTCTGGATCACATCAATTACACTCTAGAATGGCAACCAAGTTGTCCAATAATAAATTGAACATTAATTAGACTAATTTAGTTCAAAGTATATTTACACATGCTCAAAGCAACTCAATCCATTATCCAAATCAAAAAGCCTCAAATTTAGAGACTAAAAGAAACCCTAGAACAATTCAAGAAAAACCAAAAATAAGAAAATATATTTTCTAGGTAAAGGAAATAAAGATTACCTCACAAATCTTCAAAAATCCTTAATCTTTTTCTTGATTTAATCACTTTCTTTCTAGTCTCTCAAAATGAACTTTGGAAGCAATAAAAAATGGAGTTAATTTCGTGCACCCAAAGGAGAAAGATAAAATATTTTTATTTTTATATTTGGTAGTGGTGTTAGTTAGGGGGCAAAATAGATAATTTGATTATTCAAAATAATCAATTAAAATTGCTTGGTAAATAAGCCATCCACATGACTAAAAGTTTAACATATATTACAATTAATATATATTAAATAAAAACTAAATATTTATACATGTAAGTCAAATAATAAAAAATCAAACATTACATTTAATAAAGACAATAATTATTTACTTTACATGTGTCAACATACAATATGTTAATGAATGTATATTTAATCTAATTATGTATCTAATACAAATGCACATTAGAACGACCAAAATTACCCCGACATGTGTAAATTTGTTTACTGATTAAACGATTCGAATTAACTAATTTAATTCGATAAGATATTATGAATAATCAGTATTATTCATAATACGTTGCCCAAGTGCTCAACGAGTACATTTCATATTATGTGACTCTTTAGGTTCAAGTTTATCCGTCACGGAATCCAATTACGTGTCCTTAATTCATCCACTCGTAAATTATGACGACCACGAATAAATTGATTGAACTATGCAAGACGAGATAATCACATACGAATAATCCTTCCATCACAGGCTATCCATATTATACCAAGGATATAGATGGGAACGTCAAATCCCTAAGGTATATAGTCAACGTATAAATTTACGATCTATAAATAACACTCGGAAGTTGCTTCCGTAGTGAACCACAGCCATGGATTGAATGGATCGTAAACACGTGCAAGATACTTATGCCATGTACATGGGACTAGCGGATTCTATCTTGATACACACCGTATATCATGAGCATCAGTCCATACCCTACGAATAGGTGGAGATCTGACCTAAATATATCGTTTACGTGACTGTCATCAAAGTGTCGAGGATAACTTATATATCCATCGTGATATGTCAAGTATAATGAAAACTATGCTACTCGACTCGTGAAGATTCTTATTGATATTAGTGTACCATTTATTAGGAAATTTTCAGTGATTCGTTCAATGTTTATCTAATAAACACCTATTGTTGGGGTTTTGGGCGATGGGGCGCGGCGAAAGCGCGGGTCCGGGCGAAATCATATTTTAAAATTTTTTTCAAAAACTAAATAAATTATTCAATATCTAATATGAATAATTTATTCATATTTCACCTAAAATTATTTATTTAATATCAAATATTAACATAAACTATGTTGAAAACTCGTGAAATTTTTACGAAAATCATTTTTCCGCAAAATTACCTAAAATACGTTTTTGACCGAACCGACTATCTGAAACTTATGGAAACTGCCTAGGTCAGCTCCAATAGTGTCGGGGCAGTTCATGTGCTGCCTGAACAGTGACAGATTCACTGTTAGGACAGCCGTCACCCGATTGGCTCAAAATCCACCCGGTAACACCGTTTTTGGCCGTTTTCACTTATTTCAAGTCGGAAACACTTTCCGAAAATTGTGCCAACTCCCAAAACACATCTAAAACATTCAAAAGACGATAATTTCATCCCCAAAACAGAAACTTTTCCAGGTCTGAACAGAAAACGAAATTGGCCCAAAAATCATGCTTTAATCCAATTTTCACAAAGATTAATTTAATTAATCCATCACCAAATGAGTCCCACCATATATGAAAAACTCTAGAAAAATTCGAGGCTATCTAAGAGTGGATTAATAACTCTAGAATGACAACTGTTTTTTCCAACAACAATTTGAACAAATTGGAACAAAATTACACTAATTAGCTCCAATACCAACTTCACACATGCTTATTCTTCCTTCTCCATCAACCACAAAAAGCCCCAAATTTCCACAAACAAAGAAACCCTAGAATATTTCTAAGTGTCCAAGAAAACATGAAACCAAATTATAAGCTTGGGTTGTAGAGGATTACCTTTTAATCTCCCAAATTCCAAGCCTTTTTCTTGAATTTCTTTGTCTTTTATTCATGGATTTTGAAACTAATTTCCAAACCCATTTTTGTAAGAACTCTCGGCAGTGTGATGGTTGAAGAAGATGAGAAAAAATAATTTTTCTTTCCTTAAATATAGTGACCAAAAAAGGCATCTAGGGGCCATTTTGGTCCTTTAATAATTTAACAAATTAAATACAATTTAAATCAAATCAAACTTTACACTAACCAATCACAATTGGACAAGTGAAGTTTGATTTAAAATATGCCAAGTGTTACCAATTATAACTCACCATATGTCATAACGATTATGACAAAAAGAATAAGGCTAAAAATTAATTATTTAATTATTTAACAATTAAATAATTAAACAATCAATTTACACATATATATGTATTTTGATTTACATTAAATAATAAATACATATATTTATGGCATGTGTCAAAATATCATTTGACAAATAATTAAAGTGTATCTAATCGTATTATGTATAAAATACAAATACACAATAATTATTAGTAGACAAAATCCCATAATGCATGTGTTATCGTTTAACCGATTAAACGATCCGAACTAACTCACTTAATCCGGTGAAGTTTTATGAATAATCCATATTATTCATATCGAGTTGCCCAAGTGCTCAACGAGTACACTTCATATTATGGGACTATCTAAGTTTAGGTTTATCCGTCACGAAATCCAATTTCGTGTCCATAATCCACCCACTCATGGATTATGACGACCACAGATAATCTCGCTAAACTATGCAAGTCGAGGTCATAACATACGTATAATCCCTCCATCACAGGCTATCCGTATTATTCCTGGGATATAGATCAGAACGTCAAATCTGTTCGGTATAATACAGTCGACTTTTAATTTATGATCTCTAAATAACACTCGGAACTGATTTTCGAAGTTATACCATGGCCATGGATTTACTAGATCGTAAACATGTGAGGATCATATGCCCTGTACATAGGACTGACGGATCCCATCTTGATACGCACAGAATATCATGAGCATCAGTCCACACCCAACAAATAAGCGGAGGTCTGATCATGACTAGATCATTGATGTGACTGCCATCAAAGTGTAGAGGATAGCTCATATATCCACGGTGGTATCTCAAGTCGAAGGATCACTATGCTCGCTCAACTCGAGAAGGTTCGTATTGACTTTGGTGTACCATATATTAGGAAACCTTGCGTGAGTCGTTCAGTGTCTTATCAAATAAACACCTACATGTCTATACGAGTCTCCCGAGACTCATGGTTCACTGGGATAAACCATCGGACTAAGTCACGATATACGACATGTACTGGTCTCAGCGGATTTTACTAACCGACCCGTGTTAGAAAATCTTGACTATGAACTTTATTTAAGGATATACAACTAATAGTATGCTTCCCAATGTCAATTACAAACTACGTTGTAACTGCGCACTATACTGTAAATTCAAGGGTCTTTCTCTAATATACACGTATCACTGAATTAGATTCAGTTTCGATCTAATCATAATCAGATATCTAATCATGATTAGATCAAATAAGTGTATAAAAGACAAGGGTGCTACCATTAAAATTAGTAATATTAAGGAAAATACAATTACCTGTATTTATGAATCGGACATAAATACGATCTGGATTGGCACTCCGAGCACCAACCCTAACACCTACATATCTATACGAGTCTTCGAATACTCATAGCTCACTAGGATAAACCATCAGACCAAGTCTCGATATATGGCATGTATGATGAGTGGTATTTATATCACTATTTCCCACTCATTTGACCTAATGTTTTGTATTGTTTCTCGAGATTTATGAACGTTTTGATGTGTTTTTGTAGTTATTTTGCAGATAAATAAAGTTTGGGAAGCATTGGAGACAATTTAGGGGCAAAATGGACAAAAATGCGTCAACAAGAAAAATTCCATCTTCTGCGCGTCGCGACGCTGGAGCCAGCCTTGCGCCCGCGACGCCCAACCTGCGCCGTTTCTGCTAAAATGCGCCGTGGTCAACGGGTCAACAATTTGAAAAGTTTGACTTTACTAACGTGCGCCGTGCCACGTGTCACCATCACAGAAGACTTGCTAACGTACGCTGCCCGGTGTCATCATCACAACGGTGCCGACAATCATCATCTGTGCTAACGTGCGCCAGGACACGTGTCAACATCTCAACGGCCGTGCTAAAATGAGCCCATGCCACGTGTCAAAATCTGATGCTGCCGACAATCTTCTTCAACGTGACGTAAGCGATGACGTCATGAACAGTGCCACGTCATCGGATCTCTTTGCCGCCTCGCCACGTGTCAAGCCAGGATTGAGCCACGTTTTCACTGTAGCGTGCGGCGCGACGCGCAGCGAGCGTCGCGACGCGCGCACCCCATCCGCGCCTATAAATTCAGAACCAGATTTCAGAAATTTGTATCCCATCATCTCTCTTCAATTCCTTCTAAAGAGAGAGTTTCTCTCTCTAAAAGTCTTTAGTTTTTACTTTTTTTTTAGTTTTGTAAATAATTTTAATTACTTTTTGTAATAATAGTAATTTAATTTTTACTTTTTACTTTCTTTTACAGTTTTTACTATTTACTATTTAATTTTTACAGTTTTTACTATTTACCGTGATGAGGTAATTTCCTTATGTTCGGGTGAAAGGTAATTCTTTTACTATTACTTCTTAGATTATTCTCCCATAATTATAATATATTCAAGTTTTAAATTGGACTTAATCAGGATACCGCCAGATTGGTCGGTGGGTAATAAAATATATATTCCGCTTTATGGCTGGTTATTTTGGTTCCGCCTTTATGGCTGGTTATTTTGGTTCCGCCTTTATGGCTGGTTATTTTGGTCCGCCTTTATGGCTGGTTGATATTAATCACAAGTTTTTATATTATTTTAATGGGAGATATCTAAATAAGTAGTAGTAGAAATAATTCCTTTTACCTTAACATTTTATTTTATTTTACTTTTCAGTATTTTTATTTTATGTCTTTTATTTTATGTCTTTACTAGTCCTAGTTATGTGTTAGTTATCTAGGGGTTGTGATGACTTTTAATATCACTAGTTTATAAGGGATTATTTTATAGTTTGGGTAATTTATAAGTTTACTTATTAAGTCTTAAGCTTAATGCTTCTTATTGTCTGATCACCAATAAGATTGAAATGGTAAATCTAAAATGAACTAGACATAGGGATTTTAGGTTTCAGCCTTAGACTTAATAGCCCACGATCTTCCTTGAGGATAGATAACCCTTTAATAGATTTCCTTACAGGATAGGAATATACCTGTCGGGCGGGGGTAGCCATAATTGGAACTTAGACTTAATGAATCCAGGTAATGTGGTTGACATAGGAATATGGTTCAATTGGGTTATACTGGGTATTTGTAGTTGACCATCGGAAGAGGCTTTTACATAATTTAGTGTTCCAGGTTAGTAAACTGATTTATTACACAAACATAAAATAATCACTTCATCTTTTTAATTGTATTAAAGGAAATCACAACCTTATATCTTTTTATCTGTTATTTTCCTTAGTATTTTCTTTTGTCTTGTTATTTATTTATTAGCAAATCTACAAACAACCAAATCAATCAATCAATTAATTCTATTCTCCTTTTTAATTAGATATTTGTAAATAAATAGATTCAACAATTAATAACAACAGTAGGAATTAAGTCCTCGTGGGATCGATATTATTATACTACTTGAACAATACGTGCGCTTGCGTTATACGTGTGTGTTTACGCCGGTCAAGTTTTTGGCGCCGTTGCCGGGGACTTATATTTCTTGAGTTGTTAATTTTGAAGCTATCTAATTTACTTATATCTAATTTTCTTTATTTTTATCTGTAATTTTTATTTATTTCTTTTGATTTCAGGTGACTTAAAAATGGAACACTACTGGGAGATTGAGAGACTACGTGCTTTACAAGAAGATACACCCCACATCTGGGAGCAACAGTCCGGTTTTCTGTGGCCTGTTGAACAGCCCAATGATTATCAGTGGATGCCAGAACCAAACAATACTACATTTGCTCAACAGAATTCAATATGGATATGTGACATATGTAATGGTGACCACCCAAGCGATTATTGCGAATACAACTACCATCCAGGGTGGCAGAACTATCAAGATCCTTCATGGTATGACGAGCCAACACATTTCACAGAATCACATTTTCCATCTTATCCACCATCTTCCTTCGATCCTTATCAACAACCAGAACCATCCGAGGAAGATCAATTGATTCACATGTTCAAAGAACAGACAACTCAATTTGATGCACAAATTCAGAGTAACACAGAATCCATACAGAGAATGACAGATCAGATCAGACAATTCAAAGAAAATCAGAACTATATACCCCAAGAACCAGTTTCAGATGGCACTGATGAAGCCTTCGAGTACCAATCATTTCAGAATGACACTTCAACAGAGGAGGAGGCTGAGCAGTATCAACAATCAGAGGTATCAGTTCAGGAACTTGAACCGGCAAAGTCTCGATTTGATTTCTATTATTCAGATTCTGACGAGGATGAAGCTGAAATATTTGTACCAACTGCATCAAAAGTTGAGGATGGAATTCTGTATCCTCAAAATGAAGATCTTGGAGATTCCATTTTACAAATGTTTGAAGAAGATCAACTTGAGCCAATCAATTCACCCAAACCAGAGGATGAAGACCTAATGTCTGACTCATCTTTTCATCCTCAGGTGGAACAAGAAGCAGATCAAATGGAGGAGCAAATGTCTGACCTTAATAAAGATCCAGAGCATTCAGGAAAAACATCGCTGTTTTGGGGAGTACAAATCAAAGATATCACCCAGAAGCTTGACAGAATGGAACTTCCATTCCAAGTCAAGCACCATACAAGACCTCCTGATTTTCTTTCTTTCTTTTCAGGAACCACTGGAGCAAAAAGGAGTAAAAAGGTGGCACGAGCACTGAATAGGACAAAATATTTTTTGCCACTTTACCGTTGGAAGAGACCCTTCAAAAGCAACGCTAACGGGAATGTCTTTAATCGGACATCCAAAACGACATTGAAACCTCCTTGACAGATGAATTTCATTCACGTCTGGCTGAAGACGAAAAATTTAGCGCTAGCAGGGAGGCAACCCATGCAATTTTGTTGTAATTTATTTTGTGTGAATTTTTTAATTTTGTGTGTTAGTTTTGCAGGAAAAATAAAAACGGAATTTTTCAGGACAAGGCAAGCCAGTGCAAGCGGGATTTTCAAAATAAAAATTTGACAAAATCACGAAGATACAAAGTTGATCCAGGAGACGGCCAAGTAAGGAGACATCTTTTGAGACGCGTCCCTATGGATTTATCCGTCGCAAAAAAAAAAAATATTTCAGCGTCGCGACGCTGACTCGAAATCAGAGACATAAGCAGGGCGCTGGCAGCATCTCCTTTCACTCTTCATCTTCTTCATCCTCAACCACCCACCACTGCCAAGCCATTCTGTCAAGATCAAAGCTGACCTTCATCACCACACCAAGCCGAGCCCACTGCCGTGTCTTGCCGTGACTGCCAAAGTCGACCTCCGCAAGCCGAGATCTACCAGAAACCAGAAACCCATCTCCACCACCACCTCCAACTGAGATCCACGCCGTGAGCAACCACCGCGAGCCACCCTTGCCGTGACCGAAACCCACCAGCCACCGAACCAAAATCGAGTGCCATCGTGACCGTGAGCCTCAACAACCAAGACACCACCTCGTCGAGACCAAAACTAAGGAAGCAAACCAGAGCCGTGACTCAACCGCGAGTCACCGAGCCACCATCATCAACCACACCAGAAGCCATCACCTGCAACCAAACTGAGACAAATCAGCCCAGCCGCAACCATCGCCACTGTCTCGCCTGAACCGAACCACACAAGACCGACCATTACGGATCTTCAACCCGAAGCCGTGACCATCACTGCCGTCCAACAACCAAAGACCAGAAATCCAAGCCAAAACCAACAGAGCCGAAAGAGTACCACTGCCAAAATCAGAATTTGAAAATACGGTAATGGTTTGATAAAAAAAAATTGATTTGGTAATTGGGTAAATTGAAAAATTGAATTGTGAATTGGTTGACTGTGAATTTTGAATTGCGAAGTGTTGGATTGTGATTAATTTGATTCGTAGTAATTAGGGGCGAAGTGCGGTGATCGATTGATTTGGAGTGTTTGCGGTAATTTTGTTGTTTTGTGTTGTTGAGGATTTGAGGAAAACAGAGGAGATTCTGCCGAAATTTCTAAAAATGCCACCAAAGAGATCCAGAGCTTCAACATCTGCTGAACCCAGTTTTGACACTACAAAATTTGTTTCGGCAGCTGCAGAAGGAGATTCGAAGAGGGAATGACTAGAAAAATTCATATTATGGAGAGGGGTTTTGAAATCCGCCCCGGACTATTCCCAGAGATTGACAGGATCATTGCAACCAGACACTGGCAAAAGCTTTGTTTGCAGCCTCACCCCGCTTATACAGCTATTGTACGGGAGTTTTACGCTAATGCTTATGAGCATCGTGCATATGTAGCAATGGTTAGAAATCAACAGGTAGCATTTGATCCTACTACAATTAACAGATTCTATGGATTACCTGATATGGAAGCTGATGAGTACTCTGCAGTTAAGGAGGAGATTGATATTACACATTTAGAAAGAAACATTGTGTGTTCCTAATGCGGCTTGGGTATTGAGTAGTAATGGGGAACACCAGAAGATAAGTTCAAGATTACTCAAACCTGAAGCAAAGGTGTGGTTTCATTTTATGACCCGATCGTTGTTACCAGGATCACACATTACTTATGTCACAAAGGAACGCATGATCTTGTTATATTACATTCTGGAGGGCTTTACTATTGATGTTGGACAGTTAATCTCAACAAATATAGCCTGGGCTGCAAGATCAACACAGGCAGGTCTGTTATACTGCTACCTGATCACATCACTTTGTACTTTGGGTATGGTTCCTGTTGATCCCAGAGAAGAACCAATGCAACCCATGACAGCCTTAACAGCCCGCATAATCCAGCAACTCCGATCAGAGAGACAAATACCTGCTGGACCATCTTCCTCAGCACCTGCAGCTACTCCACAGCAGCCACCTGCTCAGTCACGCAGAACAGCACAGTCTCGTACCTTGCCTGAGAGAGTCGCCAGAATGGAAACGAAGCTGAGATATTTGGTTCAACTGCAGCAAAGAATGGCACGACATATGGGAATGCAGGAGAATCAGATGCCACCATATCCACTTTCAGATAGCGACGAGGACGAAACTGACGCGTAAACTCGGTACCATTGTTCCTACATTTTGTTTATATTTTGAACGCATTAGGGACAATGCTTAATTTAGGTTTGGGGGTGCATAACTTTTGTGTTACTTTTGTGTTAATGCTTTCCGTTAAAAATTTTTCATTTATGCAACAAAATTCCGTTAAAATCAATGGGAGTTCTTTAATTGATTAGTACATTGTTTTTAGTTTATATGTTTTTTTTTATTTTTAGTCCAAATTTTTCGAAAAATACAAAAAAAATTGAAAAATTTTCAAAAATTACAAAAATATTTTGCTTTTTTGTGTTTTTATTTTGACTAAAAATGTGAAATTGGTGAGAGGTAGCTGAGTAAGGAGTTTTCACTCCTGATACGTATCTAAAACCATTTATTTCAAAACAAGTTAATTTTTGTTTATTTCCTTTTAAATTATTTAATTTGTGAATTCTCCATAAATCTGACTAAAATGAATCTTCATATGTTCAGTTGACAGGTATTATGAACTTACATGGAAACATACAGTCATGAGCTAAAAATTGAAAAGTTTGTAATATTCCGTACTATAGTTTAATTGGAGGAAGCATCTCTAAATAGTGATGGAGTAAAAAAAAAAAAAAAAAAAAAAACGTCAGAGATCCGAGTTATTAAGTCTGTAAGGGTGTTTTAACACCTAGTGCCCTAAAACCAACTGGTTTGGGAGTCATTGGCCCAAAGCTCGTTACATGGATCAAAGATGCGGCAAAAATATATATTCATATCTGAAGTCTGAGTAATTAAGTTCGTAGGGGTGTCTTAACACCTGGTGCCCTAAAGCCAACTGGTTTGGGAGCCACCAACCCAAAGCTCGCTACATAGACGGAAGGTATTGTATATAAATAAAAAATAGAGAAAAAATCAAAGAAAAAATCAGAAAAATCAAAAAATTATTCCATTGCTACAAAAAAAAAGGTGTGAAATCTGATAGAACTTTAGGACAAAAATATTACTCTCTTATCAACTGCACTTATGACTGTTGTGGGCAAAAATAAGTTGATTAATATTTTGTTGGCTGTGTATATGAAGAATGGTAAAAATAATCGGAGAATTTACTTATTCGGTAATTTAGAATGAAACAAAACAACTAGTAACTTGGAGTAGAATTTTCACCTGATTAGTCACTAACTTTCTTTATTCTCTTTTCGCTTGTCTTTTTGCTTTTGTGTGCATTAGTTTTTTACTACCTTTTTACTTTTGTAAAATGTTTGTGGGTATCATTGCTGTAAACCCTCACGAGACTACACTCGTCCACTAGGGACACCAAGGGGTTTAAAGGCTTGTTGCATACGCTAAATGCAACCGTGATCCCTACGAAAGTGGCTTAGTTAAAGTTTATTTTTATCATTATTTTATTTTCTGTTTTGCTCAAGGACTAGCAAAATGTTAGGTTTGGGGGTGTGATGAGTGGTATTTATATCACTATTTCCCACTCATTTGACCTAATGTTTTGTATTGTTTCTCGAGATTTATGAACGTTTTGATGTGTTTTGTAGTTATTTTGCAGATAAATAAAGTTTGGGAAGCATTGGAGACAATTTAGGGGCAAAATGGACAAAAATGCGTCAACAAGAAAAATTCCATCTTCTGCGCGTCGCGACGCTGGAGCCTTGCGCGCCGCGACGCCCAACCTGCGCCGTTTCTGCTAAAATGCGCCGTGGTCAACAGGTCAACAATTTGAAAAGTTTGACTTTGCTAACGTGCGCCGTGCCACGTGTCACCATCACAGAAGACTTGCTAACGTACGCTGCCACGTGTCATCATCACAACGGTGCCGACAATCATCATCTGTGCTAACGTGCGCCAGGACACGTGTCAACATCTCAACGGCCGTGCTAAAATGAGCCCATGCCACGTGTCAAAATCTGATGCTGCCGACAATCTTCTTCAACGTGACGTAAGTGATGACGTCATGAACAGTGCCACGTCATCGGATCTCTTTGCCGCCTCGCCACGTGTCAAGCCAGGATTGAGCCACGTTTTCACTGTAGCGTGCGGCGCGATGCGCAGCGAGCGTCGCGACGCGCGCACCCCATCCGCGCCTATAAATTCAGAACCAGATTTCAGAAATTTGTATCCCATCCTCTCTCTTCAATTCCTTCTAAAGAGAGAGTTTCTCTCTCTAAAAGTCTTTAGTTTTTACTTTTTTTTTAGATTTGTAAATAATTTTAATTACTTTTTGTAATAATAGTAATTTAATTTTTACTTTTTACTTTCTTTTACAGTTTTTACTATTTACTATTTACTTTTAACAGTTTTTACTATTTACCGTGATGAGGTAATTTCCTTATGTTCGGGTGAAAGGTAATTCTTTTACTATTACTTCTTAGATTATTCTCCCATAATTATAATATATTCAAGTTTTAAATTGGACTTAATCAGGATACCGCCAGATTGGTCGGTGGGTAATAAAATATATATTCTGCCTTTATGGCTGGTTATTTTGGTTCCGCCTTTATGGCTGGTTATTTTGGTTCCGCCTTTATGGCTGGTTGATATTAATCACAAGTTTTTATATTATTTTAATGGGAGATATCTAAATAAGTAGTAGTAGAAATAATTCTTTTTACCTTAACATTTTATTTTATTTTACTTTTCAGTATTTTTATTTTATGTCTTTTATTTTTATGTCTTTACTAGTCCTAGTTATGTGTTAGTTATCTAGGGGTTGTGATGACTTTTAATATCACTAGTTTATAAGGGATTATTTTATAGTTTGGGTAATTTATAAGTTTACTTAATAAGTCTTAAGCTTAATGCTTCTTATTGTCTGATCACCAATAAGATTGAAATGGTAAATCTAAAATGAACTAGACATAGGGATTTTAGGTTTCAGCCTTAGACTTAATAGCCCACGATCTTCCTTGAGGATAGATAACCCTTTAATAGATTTCCTTACAGGATAGGAATATACCTGTCGGGCGGGGGTAGCCATAATTGGAACTTAGACTTAATGAATCCAGGTAATGTGGTTGACATAGGAATATGGTTCAATTGGGTTATACTGGGTATTTGTAGTTGACCATCGGAAGAGGCTTTTACATAATTTAGTGTTCCAGGTTAGTAAACTGATTTATTACACAAACATAAAATAATCACTTCATCTTTTAAATGGTATTAAAGGAAATCACAACCTTATATCTTTTTATCTGTTATTTTCCTTAGTATTTTCTTTTGTCTTGTTATTTATTTATTTAGCAAATCTACAAACATCCAAATCAATCAATCAATTAATTCTATTCTCCTTTTTAATTAGATATTTGTAAATAAATAGATTCAACAATTAATAACAACAGTAGGAATTAAGTCCTCGTGGGATCGATATTATTATACTACTTGAACAATACGTGCGCTTGCGTTATACGTGTGTGTTTACGCGGTCAATGTACTAGACTCAGCTGATTTTACTAGTCGACCCGTGTCAGTAAATCTTGATCAGGAGCTTTATTTGAGAATATACAACTTATAGTGACACTTCGCAATGTCAATTACAACTTGTAACGACCGGCAGTTTTTACTACTGTATATGACTGTACTATTACATATTGGATGGAGACACATAAAATAAGTTATGTTGGGACTCAAAATACTCATGGAATGACTTTAGGGATGATCAGAGATTTTCCTCGAAGTCCCGGGATGAGACTGTACAGTGTCCTCTTTGGATAGCCCATGGTATTTTGGGCATAACCTTTTCGTATGAACTCCAATTTTTATGAATTTTATATCTTCGGAATTCTGAGATCGAGATCTACAACTTCTGCGTTGAATAGTTTCCCAAATTCGGACCAAAAGCTGGTAAAAAATGTAAGTCAAAATTTAGATAAATAGTGAATTCGGGGTTAAATTGAGAAATCTCAAACTTTCTAGATTTTTCTACACTTTTCTCTATATTTTCAAATATCATATGACCCCTCCCACTATATAAAGGGTTCACTATTCAATCATCACAAAATTTGGAAAACAAAAAGAATGAAGAAACGTGAAAGAAAGAGAGGGAAAGAAGAATAAGAATAAGAAGAAGAAGAAGAAGAAAAAAAAAAAAAAAAGAAAGAAGAGAAGAGAGAGAGAAGCAAAAGAGCCTTGGTACCCATGGAACTTAATGAAAGAGATGAAGATTCAACAAAAAATAAGGTAATAAAACTAAACCCAAATTCTAAGTTATGAGATTTTGACAAATTGATGATATGGATGTTGTAGAGGCATGATTATGTGTTGCATATTAGTGATTAATTAGTAAAGAGATGAGTTATGGAGTTAAGTGTTGAGTTTGAAAAGTTTTAAAGTTTGATTTAGGAATAATGGATTAATGATTAAATGAGTAATTAATGATGATAAAATGGTAGTTTAGTATGTGTAGAATTGATATGAAGTAATGGATGGTGTATTTGATTGATTACATTTGCATTGGGGATGAAATTGGGTAAAAATCGCATAAGGAAAGAAAATACAGAAAATTGGGAAGCTGGTCTACGTCGCGACGTAAGAAGACCCTTGCATCACGACGCGTGCTGGAATTATGGAAAGTGTCTGGGTGATGCGCATCGTGACACGCAGGACCCTTACGTCGCGACGTGAAGATAAAATTCGGCTAAATTGATTTTAAACCATTCCAGTTCCAACCCAGCATAATTCTAGAATTCATCTCGTAACTTTTAGTCTGATCAAGCTTTCACCTTTAGACCATTGCAGGAATTGCGATCTCCTTCGACAAAGCAGTATAGTTCCAGCCAGTTTCCAAGCACTGTGAGTGGAACTCTTTTCTTTAACTGGTTTTATTTATTAAGTTTTGATATCAGACATGTTTTTTTTATGCATTAGGACGTTAGATTTCTTTTATCATTGTTATTTCATGAAACTTATGCTTTAAGTTATGTTTTAGACAGAAAATTTTTAAAGCATGAGTTTATGGTTTTTCGGGGCATGAGGGAAAAACTCACCCCAGTATGTAACTTGAGATACAGTTTGAATTGGGGAATAGAAGACATGTGCACATGTAGAGGACTAAAGGGACGACGATACGTAACGCCCCTAGATCCTAGTTTCAGAGCCAGGATGATGACATAGGTTCGTGTACCTGGATTCTAATTCAAATCTTCGGTGGGAGGATAGATCCGCACCCCCAGTTCTAGTTTGTGGCTTGTGGGACGGGGATACGTAATGCCCAAGACCACCAGATTCAGAGACAGTAGTGGCATGCTTTGGGGGACGGCGATACGTAACGCCCCAAAGTCATGGATTTTCACTGTTGGCTACAATTAGACGTATGGGGGGACAACGATACGTAACGCCCTCATACGTCATGTTTTTCAGACAAAGACATAGTTTTCAGAAAGAGATTTCAGTTTTCAGTTACAGTTTTCAAAAGAGCTTTTAGAAAAGAAAGTTTTCCAAAACCACAGTTTTATAAGAGAATTTTAGAAAGAAGTTCAGAGTTTTAAAACTTAAACCAGTTTTCTTATAAAGCTATTTTATGAGCTTTCGATTTTAGAACCAGATGTTATTATAAAAGTTTTTCATTTTTAGTCCACTCACTTAGATCGTATAACGATCTAACCCACACTCCAGTCTTTATGTTTTACAGGTTTTCTTGGAGGACGAGCTCAGAATGACGGATACTGATGGCAGTCATTAGTGGGTCTGAGTCCACCAGTTCAGAGTCAGAGAGTATAAGAGTTCAATCAGAGTAAAAGTTCAATCAAGTCAAACAAAATTTAGTTTCTGAAAAGTGTATAAGTAAAGTTGTATTTTAGTACTAAGTGTTGAGTCGAAATGTATGTAATATTAAGTTTATGAGAATTTGTAATTTATGTTAATAAGTTTGGGCAATGGTCTCATGTTCAGGTTATAGTTAAATTAAGACAATAGCAAAGTATACAGTTAGTATTGTTAGTCTCTAAGACATGCCACAAGATCATAATTATGATTATATGTGTGTGAAAGTGGCGGAATCACTTACATTGTTAAAGGTAGGAATTTCGAAATTTCCTCTTGGATGAAGCTCCAAGCTTGTTGTTTGTTGTTAATTCCTTGGGTGAGTTTGCCTATCACCTCATTTGACTCCTCCAAGTGCTAGCTTTGTTAAAATTTTGAAGCAAAAATTTCACAACCATTTTGAGAGGCATTCAGCCAAGTAAGGAGAGAAAGAGAGAGTGTGTAAAAATTCAAGACTTGGTGGTTGTTGTGTTAAAAATGCATTTAATAAATTCAGCCAACTACTTCCATCAAGTTTTGACCTTTGATGTAAGTCATGTGGTCCCACCAAATTTTAAATTCAAAATTTGAGTTGGCTTCTTCAACACACAACTTGACTTGGTCCCACCAAAGTCAAAGATATTTTGTGTTCCCAAAACACAAAAAGACACACGCAAAGTCACATGCAATTTTATCGGGTTCGTTTAATTCCAATTAAACGAATTTACCATCGCACCATAATTAAATCCAATTTAATTAAATAATTATGCCTCGCAAAATTATTACAATAGTCGCTTTCGAATTAATTCTAAATTAATTCGTTCGTCCGAATTAAAATCCAATTTTAATTTCGTATTTAAATTGATTTCAATTAATATATCCGATATATTATTTTATCCATAAATAAATAAATTAAACAGAAAAATCCAATTTAACTATTAAATTTTATTTTATCGATTAAATCTAAATTAATCGCGATCTCTCTTCTATTTGAAGTTAATCACAGATTAATTCTACCTGAGTCAAATATCATTGATGAATCTTTAGGAAGCGACCCAAGAGATTCTTGGATATGTTGGCAGTAAATACGGTTATCGGACTATCCGAACACGTGCGTACCCCGTACCATGTTCTCACCGATTTACAAGACATGATTGGCTTCTAGCAAAGTACAATGCCTACCCAAATCTCCAGAAATATTTTTCGAGGAATATCATCTGTATCAAGCATAGTAATACTAATATTATGTAATACGTAATACGATCCAGTATCGGATGTCACATGCTAGGCCTAGGGCTGGCTTTGTGTTTACCTCATACGAAGCATATATCGAATCCCGAGTAACTAATCTCTGTAATCAGGAAGTCATGACCTAATCATACTATCCCGATAGCTACAACTTTAAGAGTACTAGTTTCATATCATGTGTGACCATCATCTCCATATGACTGAAGTGATACTCTCATATTGACATCACATCCAATACACTATGATTCTCAGTAAACCCAATACAGGCATACACAGAACCTGTTAAAGCTCCAGACAAGCAATACTAAAGTAAATTGATTGTCGTGAGTAATAGCGACGTAAGTCTCAGGTTAAAGATCACATACACCTACCCTAATTCGGATTCCCATAGACACATAGTCATACTACCAATGGAATTCTGAGTGGGTCTATCGAGAACGAACTATTCCCGGTCCAACGACTAACAGAACCTCTTATTACACTTGCATAAGTACCCAATCCCTAAATATATGAGAACTATACCATTAAGCTTCCATAACGCCCACAAGTGTAATACTAGTCTATTCTGCATTATTAATGTCCAGTCTCGATAATACTTCGACTATGGATATTTAATGATTAAACCGTTCGTGGATTAATATTGTCTCATATCTTATTAATCTGATTTAACCATATGGACTTTTATCATTAATATATATCCAAGTAATCTAATTACAATAATGATAAAATAGCAATTTCTTTTTGTCACATCGATAATTTATACAAAAACACAATGTTATTTACAAATAGTGATGCTATGAGTCATAATTATCCAACAATCTCCCACTTGGCCTATAGCCAATCACTCAAGTATCTAACACTTGAACTATGTACATGTCGCTCAAATTTTTGCTGAGATATAGCCTTCGTCAGCGGATCTGCAATGTTATCATCTGATGTGATCTTCTTGATCTTCACATCGCCACGATGTATGATCTCACGAATCAGATGAAATCGTCAAAGTACATGCTTGGATCGTTGATGAGACCGTGGTTCCTTAGCCTGTGCGATAGCCCCATTATTGTCACAATACAAAGGTACGGGCTCAGCTGCTAACGAAACTACTCCTAATCCAATTAGGAATTTATGGATCCAAACTGCTTATTTTGCTGCCTCAGCTGTAGCAATATATTTCACTTCTATTGTTGAATCGGCAACAGTCTCTTACTTGGAAGATTTCCAGCACACTGCTCCGTTGTTTAAATAAAATATGTACTATGATCGTGACTTACAGTCATCTTTGTTGGTTTGGAAACTTGCATCGGCGAACCCAGTCACCTCAAGTTCTCTTTCCCTATAGACTAAGAAAGCATCTTTAGTTCGTCTAAGATACTTAAGGATGTTCTTTACAGTAGTCTAGTGACCATCACCTAGATCGGCCTGATAGCGAATGCACATGCTTAAAGCATATGAGACATCAGCTCGCGTACATATCATGGCGTACATGATCGATCCGACTGCTGAAGCATATGGGATCCAAATCATTGCATCTATTTTATTTTGAGTTTTAGGACACATATCCTTCGATATAGAGACACCATGTGACACCGGAAGCAACCTTCTCTTGGACTGATCCATGTTGAATATTTTCAATACTTTGTCAATGTACGAGCTCTGGGAGAGTGCCAACATCTTTCTAGATCTATCCTGGTAGATTCTTATTCCTAGAATAAAGGCTGTCTCTCTCAGGCCTTTCATGGAGAATTTTAAGGAAAGCCAAGCTTTCACCGATTGTAGCATGGGAATGCCATTTCCAAGAAGCAATACATCGTCAACGTATAGGACAATGAATGTCAGTGTGCTCCCATTAACCTTCTTATATACATAAGAATCATCTTCGTTTTGAATGAAACCATATTCTTTTATGATCTCATCAAAACGATGGTTCCAAGAACGCGATGCTTGCTTCAATCCATGATTGGATCGGTTTAACTTACAAAACTTGTTTGCATGTCTTGGTAGGAAAAAACCATCAGGTTGTTGCATATAAACATCCTCCAAAAGGTTTATGTTAAGGAAAGCGGTTTTGACATCCATCTGCCATATTTCATAATCGAAATATGCAGCAATAGCAAGCATTATCCGAATGAATTTAATCATGGCAACGAGTGAAAAGGTTTCATCGTAATCGACACGATGTCGTTGACGATACCCTTTAGCTACAAGCCTAGCTTTGTACGTTTGTACATTGCCTTCCATGCCTGTCTTCTTTTTGAAAATCCATTTACAACCAATAACCTTAATGTCTTCTGGTACATCAACCAGTGTCCAAACTTGGTTGGTATACATGGAATCCATTTCGAACTTCATGGCTTCTTGCCATAAAGCAAAGTCGATACCTTGTATCGCTTCCTCATACGTAGCCGTTTCATCTTCCTCAATAAGATTAATATCTACATGACGTGAGATCAGAAACCCATACCTCTCAGGTTATTTTCTGAGTCTCTCCGAATTACGCAGTTCTTGTGTATCAGAAGATTGTGGAACAGTCTCATCCCTGATGGACAGTTCATGTTCCGTGAGGGGGTCAGTGCCAGGAATAGTATCACTCTGATTTTCATCGAGTTCTACTTTCCTCCCACTTACCACTGCATTCATGAATTCTTTTTCTAGGAAAAATGCATGAAGAGCAACAAATATTTTGTTCTATTGTGGGTTGTAGAAATAATATCCTTCGTTTCCTTAGGATAACCTACAAATAGGCACTTATTCGATTTGGGTTCTAGTTTTGTACTATCCAAACATTTAATATATGTTAAGCATCCCCAAATCTTCAGGAATAAGAAACCCGGTTTCTTTCTGTCCATATCTCATATGGAGTCTGTTCAATAGACTTTGCCGGAACCTTATTCAAAATAAGTATTGCACTGTTTAATGCGTATCTCCAGAAGGAAATCGGTAGCTCTGTGCCACTCATCATTGACCTTACCATGTCCAACAAAGTTCAGTTTCTCCGTTCGGACACACCGTTCAATTGAGGTGTTCTGGGAGGAGTCCACTGTGAAAGAATACCATATTCTTTCAAGTAATCTTGAAACTCATTGCTTAAGTATTCTCCACCACGGTCTGACCGCAATGTTTTAATACTTTTGCCAGTCTGTTTTTCTACTTCGTGTCGAAACTCTTTGAATTTCTCAAGAGTTTCCAACTTATGTTTCAGAAGATACACATAACCATATCACGATGCATCATCCGTAAGGGTTACGAAGTATTCATATCCACCTCAGCCTGACTAGACATGGGCCCGCATACGTCACTATGAACGAGGGCTAACAGCTCGGTGGCACATATATATTTACCACTAAAAGGTGTTTTAGGCATTTTTCCTAATAAACAAGATTCACATACATCATTTGATTTAGGATCAAATCCGTCCAAGTATCAATTCTTCAAAAGTGTGGATATACGAGTTTTGTTAATATGTCCCAGACGACAATACCACAAATAAGTCTCATCCTTTTTACTCAATTTGAGCTTTTTGTTTGTCATGTTATATGTTTGAGATTTGTTTATATTCAAAATATAAAAGACCATTATTCACATCTGCTGTACATATCAAAATATCATCTTTATAAATAAAACACCAAGTGTTCCTGAATACAAAGGTATACCCGCATTGGGTTAAACTAGATACACAGATGATATTCATAGTCAAACTAGATATAAAATAACAGTCGCCTAATGTAAGTACATGCCCTGAGGGCGGATTCAAAACATAGGTGCCAACGTCCAAAACAGCGACTCTCGTCCCATTTCCGACTCATAGGTCGATCTCCCCTGAAGCCAATCTCCTGCTAATCTACAGATCCTGCACATCAGTACATATGTGAGTACCACATCCAGTATCAAAATTCCAATTTTTAAAACTAGTAGTAGACATGTTTATTTCAATAACAAACATACATGAAGCCGAAGTCTTGCCCGCCTTCGCTTCCTTCAAGTCCGCCTTAAACTTACGGCAGTCACGCTTCCAGTGACCCCGTTTGCCACAGTGTAGGCAGACGTCTTGGGATTAGTCATTTGTCTTCCCAGAAGACTGTAATGATTGAGCCTTGCCATTCTTCTTCTTCTTCACACCCCAGAAGTCTTCTGCCAAGCCTTGGCCTTCTTTGATGTCGAAGAAAGATACGCCTCGCGCTTCTTGCCTTTCAGAAGCTCTGGCTCTGCCTCTTTCAGCATAGCCATTAACTCTCCAATATTTTTCTCTTGGTTCATCATATTATAGTTCATGATGACCCCACCCCAGCAGTTGGGCAGAGACTGTAAGATCAAATCTATGGAAGTCTCGGCCTCAAAGGTAATGCCCAGCTGACCCAGCTGTTCGATGTCAGCAATCATCTGCGACGCGTAGTGTTCGACAGATGTACCCTCTGACATACGAGAGCGAAAAAGCTTCTTCTGCAACTCATACTTCTGAGATCTAAGATTAGATCTATGAAGATCCTTCAACTTCAACATCATCGCATAGGGATCCAATCCCTTGTTCTGACGACGAAATTGAGGAGTCATTGCAGCAAGCATAATGGATTGAGCAGTAAATTTATCATCACGGCGATTCTTCCAAAGCTCATGCTCTACTTGCTAATCAAGTACGGGCTCAGGCTCGAGGGGTCTCTCTATCACATAGAGCAACTTCTCAGCTCCCAGGAGTATCTTAAGGTTCATCTCCCAGTCTGGAAAATTTGTGCCATTAAAGACATTTTCACCCATGATTATGTCCCTAACGCTTATATTTCCAGCCATTTTGATTGCTATAGCCCAACTATCCAATCAAATGTTTCGGGTACACCCAAATGCAATGGTTACTATAGTCCAACTATATAACCAATTACAAATGGAGTAGTGTTGAGTACTGTCTAACTGTTCAAAGAAAACAATAAATGAATAATATTAGTCTAACTAATATATATAATAACGAGAAATAATAATAATAGAGTGCGTATATTAGCGAGTATTAAATGAAATCGTAAATTTAATACTAGCCTCCCACTAATTTTTGGCGAGCCTCTAACCCTCCGTTGAGTACTCGGGAAACCTAGTTTCCTAGTGGGCTAGGATCCCGTTAAATAATACACAACCTTAACTTTGGCCAACAAGCTGTATAAAATTTAACTAGGTAGATCTCTAAGATCAATTGGATCCCATCCAATTCCTATATCTGGTAGGTGGACATCCAAGTCCGAAACATATATCTAATATATTTCCTAATATTGTTTCCTCTGAATCAACTAAGCCTTGGCTTTGGCTCAACAAGCTTAATGATTACAGTTAAACGTGACCCATTGACAGTGGGAAAGCTTTGTAATCCACGTCGATAAACAAGAGTGACCTTGATGTTAGACAGTTATGACCCATAGCGTCACTATTTGTAAAAACATTGTGGTTTTGTATAAATTAACTATGTAGTAATGGAAATTACCTTTTATCATTTCGTAATTAGATTACTTAAATGTGAGAATGATGAAAGTCCTTATGATTAGTTCTGGATTGAGATGATATGAGACAGTATCAATCCATAAAGGTTTAATCATTAAATATCCCTAGTCGTAGTATTATCGAGACTGGACATCGATAATTCGAAATAGACTAGTATCACACTTGTGCGTGTTATGGAAGCGTAACAGCATAGTTCTCATATATTTAAGTATTGGATACTTATGCAAGTGTGGTAGGAGGTTGTGTTTTACCGATGGTACGGAAAACAGCTTCGCTCTGGATAGACCCCCGCGGAATCCCATTGGTAGTATGACTATGTGTCTATGGGAATCTGCATCAGGGTAGGTGTATTTGGTCTTAACCTGAGACTTGCCTCGCTAGTACTTGCGACAATCAATACGCTTCGGTTTTGGTCGTCCAGGACTTTAACAGGTTCTGTGTACGCCTCTTTTAGGTTTATTGAAAATCATAGTGTATTGGGTGTGATGTCAAGATGGAAGTATCACTTCAGTCATATGGAGATGATGGTCAGACAGGGATACAGAACTGGTTCTCTAAGGGTTGCAACCATCGGGATAATATGACTAGGTCATGATTATCCGATAATAAAGAGACTAGTTGCTTATGATCCGATATATACTTCGTACGGGGCAGACACTGTACCAGCCCCAGGCCTTGCGTGTGACATCTGATACTGGATCGAAATACGCAATACTACGTATACTACGCCTGTTAAATATCTTATATTCCATTAAGAATATTTCTGGAGAATTGGGTAGGCATGGCGCTTTGCTAGAAGCCAACCTTGTCTCGTAAATCGATAAAAATGTAGTACTTGGTACGTACGTGTTCGGATAGTCCGACGAACGAATTTACTGCCAACATATCCAGGGATCTCTTGGGTCGCTTTCCGAAGATACACCGATGACGTATGATTCGAGCTCAATTAATCTGGGATTAATTGCGGAGAGACTTTATCTTGGATAAAGTACTATTTGAAGAGAGAGAGAGATTAATTTGGAATTAATCGATGAAATAATATATTCGATATATTATTCGAAATTAGATTTCGACGCGGAATTAAAATTAGATTTTAATTCGGGCAAACGAGTTAATTTAGAATTAATTCGTTAGCGACGTGAATAGTAATTTTACTAGGCATAATTATTTAATTAAATTCGATTTAATTACATCGCGACGGAAGTTCGTTAATTCAGAATTAGCGAACCCGAGCCCGGGAGTGTTTACGGGCCCACTCGCATTTGGAATCGAGTGGGGCCCACATGTCACATCAAGTGACACATCACATGTCACCTTTATTACTTTTGGTTGATGTGTTTTGGTGGAGTTGGTGGAGACTTGATTCACCCTCCAAGTCAAAGCTATGATTGACTATACCAAATCTAACTTTTGGTATATGATTATTATTGTTTTTGAAACAATTACACAATTATTCCATTTTCTCTTTTTTGGCCGAATGCAGTAAGCCATTTTCCTCTCCCAAATTTCTTCTTCCTTCACCGAAAATAGCAAGAAGAAAGTGAAAAAATTTTGTTGCATTAATTCTCATAGAGCTAGCACTCATCAAGGATCATTACAAGGTGTTAGGGAAACCTACTTGAGAGCTTGGAAACTCAAAGCAAAGCTTGGAGCTTTTGGATCACCTTGGCCGAGAACCTTGGAACATCTTGGAGAAAAATTTTGTTGATCAACGCATCCATTAACCGATCAATGTAAGTGTGTTTCCGCCACTCTTCTTTGTTATTCATTCACATTTTATGCTTGATTTGATCTTGGGAATTCACCTAGAAACCCAACAATGGTATCATTGAGCCAAAATGAGCATGAAATGAATTAGGGTAAAATCAATTTGAGCATGATTTGATAAAATTGATTGATTGCGTATGCTTGAATGTTGATATATTGAGGTTGTATTGGATCAATTTCATGAAATATTGATTGGATCAAATTTTAGCCCTCACTTAGGCTTGGCCGAATGTCTCCCTAGGATCTTGGTATTTTTTTTTCGTTGATCATTGGATGACTTGAAACGATTGGGAATGTCGATTTAAAATTCAATCGGATTGAAAAACGAATTCGGACAAAAATCCCTACCAAAGCCGAGAGCCATATGGAATGTAATGGACTTGATTTTTTGATTCAAGAATGTTGGACATTAGTTGAACAATATGATACATAATTAATTAGTTAAATTGTATTTTGGAAATATTAATTTGGGTAATTAATTGATGTATTACACTTAAGTTAATTAAATTATAAAATTTGGAATTTTAAAATTTGGTTAATTGGGCTTGATTTTGAATTGGGCTTGAAAATGTTATATTTGGGCATAATGGGCTTGGTTGGGCCAAGTTGGTTTATGCCAATTGGATTGGATCCAAATTGGGCTTGAATCATTCCATTAAGTCCAAATGTAATAGATGGGCTTTAAAAGTTTAATTGGGCCTTATGGGCTAAAATTATTTTCTTGGCAAATGAGGGTGATTCCTTAATTGGGCTTGGTAATTGGGTTTGAACCATATTGACCAAAGCCCATGCCTTATGAAATCAATTGAAAGCCCATCAGACTTTAATTAAACAAACATTGGATGTTAGTTGGGCTTTGAGACCCGATAAGATTAGATTTGGAATCTAAGTCGTTAAAGCGCATTAAAAGTGTAGATATTTAATTTTGAATTAAATAAATGAATTAGTATTGAATACGAATTAAATTAGATTTAACGAGTAGTTCGATATAATTCAAGAATTCGTACTTTGAGTACTTATTCTCAAACGAGTTGGACTCGCGCAAAAATCAAATCGTTGTTTGAACATTGGATGATCACATAATTCAAAGACTAATTAATTGGATTAGATTAGTTGAATTGCATGCTATGAATGAATATATGGATGTGTTGAATGAATATCGTATATTGGATGGATATTAGAAGGGAAAGGGCAATTTTAGAAATTGTTGTAAATTTATAATTTATAAATTGGACCTGCGTGTCCAGCCTTATCTCTCATTATTTCTTTGTATTCTCTTCTCACCTAATTCCCCTCAATGTAATGAGGTTTCTATTATTGTATTATGTAATTGGGTAGAAGTAGAATAGTGCTAGCCGGGGAGAGGAAATGGAGTGATTTGTTCTAGGAACAAGTTGTTAAATATCCATCCGCATATCGTCATTAATTTACTTTCGCGCCTTATTATGTGTTTAGAATGCATGTTTAAGGGTGTATGATGATGAGACCTAACAAAGATAATAAAATTGGTTGCCAATTTACCCGAAAATCCCTCAATTTATATTAAGTGATATTTCCTTCCATTGAGTGATTCTTACTCAAGATCCAAAATTGGCATTGGTTTGTTGGCCAAAGTCAAGGCCTTTGTCATATCACGGATGTGTTTGAATCATGAAAGTTTTGTTCCATATCGGTGTCTTGTCCAAGTTGTGATTTGTTGGCCAAAGTCAAGATCACTTCTTGTCCATCGACATTGATTACGAAACTTTCCCACGTCAATGGGTCCCGCTTAACTGGAATCATTAAGCTTGTTGTGCCAAAGCCAATGCTTAGTTGATTCAGAGGAAATAGGTTAGGAAAATATATTTGATATATTGTCATATATATTATATATATGTTTCGGACTTGGAGTCCACCTACCGGATTTAGGAATTGGAAGAGATCTAATTGATCTTCGAGATCTACCTAGTTAAATATCATACAACTTGTTGGCCAAAGTCAAGGTTGTCCATTATTTAATGGGATCCTAGCCCGCTAGGAAACTGGGTTTCCCGAGTACTTGACAGAGGGTTAGAGGCTCGCCGAAAAATAGTGGGAGGCTAGTATTGAATTTGCAATTTCGTTCAAATACTTAGCTTTACGCGCTTTCAATATTTCGTCAAAATTATTTTATTAGTTGGACTAATATAATATTATTTTTCTTGTAACAGTTGGACTGTACCCTTCATTGTTAATCGGATAATTAGATTATCACGATCAAAATGACCGGAAAGAATAGTGTCCGTGACATAATCATGGGAGACAATGTCTTCAACGACACTAACTTCTCCGATTGGGAACTCAATCTAAGGATAGTCCTTGGATCTGAGAGGCTTCTATATACTATAGAGAGACCTCTCGGGCCTAAGCCCACTTCTGATCAGTTGCTCAAACTAGAGCTTTGGAAGACTCATAGTGATGACAATGTGTCTGTTCATTCTATTATGCTTGCTGCTATGACTCAGCAATTCCGTCGACAAAACAAGGGATTGGATCCCTATAACATATTGGCGAAGTTGCACGATCTGCACCGATCTAACCTTAGGTCGCAAAGATATGAGTTACAGAAGAATCTCTTCCGTGCTCGTATGTCGGAGGGTACGTCTGTTGAACATCATGTGACACAGATGATTACCGATATTGAGCAGCTTGGACAAATGGGGATTGTCTTTGAGATAAAGACCTCTATAGATTTGATCTTGCAGTCTTTCCCCGACACTTGGAGTGGGTTCATCATGAACTACAACATGTTGAACCAAGAGCAGACTCTTGGAGAGCTGATGTCCACGCTGCGTGAGGCAGAGAAGGAGCTTCAAAAGGGCAAAAGGCGCGAGGCGTACTTTGCTTCGACATCTCATTCACCGAGGGCTGGGCCCAAGGCGACTGGAGGTGTGAAAAATAAAAAGCATAAGAAGAAGGGCAATGGTAAGGCGTCAAAGGCTTTTGGGAAGCCGAAGGACAAGTCTCATGATGTTTGCCTCCAGTGCGGGAAGCGGGGTCATTGGAAACGTGACTGCCGCGAGTACAAGGCGCTCCAGAAGGAGATAAAGGCGGGCAAGGCACCGGCCTCAGGTATGTTTGTTATAGAAATAAACATGACTACTTCTAGTTTTAAAAATTGGATTTTTGATTCTGGTTGTGGTACTCACATTTGTACTGATGTGCAGGATCTGCGGATTAGCAGGAAACTGACGTCAGGGGAGATTGATCTGCGTGTTGGAAATGAGACATCTGTTGCTATTTTGGCTGTGGGCACTTTTGTTTTGGAACTGCCCTCGGGGCATGTGCTTGAACTTTTGGACTGTTATTATGTATCTAGTTTGACTAGGAATATTATTTATGTATCTATGTTAACCCAATGTGGGTATACTTTTGTATTTCGAAACACTGGGTGTTTTATGTATAAAAATGATATAGAAATTTACACTGCTGTTGTAAATAATGGTCTTTATATTTTGAATATAAATCAATCTCAACAATATTATGTAACAAACAAAAGACTTAAAGTAAGTCATAAAGATGAAACTTATATGTGGCATTGTCGTCTGGGACACATAAACAAGACACACATATCCACAGTTTCGAAGAGTGGGTACTCGGACGGATTTGATCCAAATTCATATGACGTCTGCGAATCTTGCTTATTAGGCAAAATGCCTAAGTCACCTTTTAGCGGTAAAGGTGTACGTGCCACCGAACTGTTAGCCCTTGTTCATAGTGACGTTTGTGGGCCCATGTCTAGCCAGGCTAGAGGTGGATACGAATACTTCGTAACCTTTATGGATGATGCATCGCGTTATGGTTATGTGTATCTTATGAGACACAAGTCGGAAACTTTTGAGAAATTCAAAGAGTTTCGACACGAAGTTGAAAAACAGACCGGCAAGAGTATAAAGACATTACGGTCGGACCGTGGTGGCGAATACTTAAGCAATGAGTTTCTTGACTACTTGAAAGAATATGGTATTCTTTCACAATGGACTCCTCCTAGAACACCGCAATTAAACGGTGTGTCCGAATGGAGAAACCGAACTTTGTTAGACATGGTGTGGGAACACAGAAACTGGGCGACGTATGCTGTTCCGGGCTCGCGACCTGGTTGGGAGTACGGAGTAGCCCACGGGGGACTAAACCGGAGAATAATGGAGTCGCCACCCGGTGTGAACCGGGATAAAGATTTAAGGCTGCACTCACCCCTCGCAAGGGAAGACCTCAAACCGTTGGGTTCGGAATGGTCCCTTACTTATGCCACTTGTAATAATATGATTTGTGCAATAATCTTACCAAGCCTAAGCAACATATTTCCAAGGATAATTTACTCATAAGTTTGCATGCATAGGTACAAAGCTCATATCTAAGTTTACATATAACACATTTTTCATGTTTGCATACAACCTATTTGTATATAATCTATGTCCGAATTCATGCATAAAGATATATTGACATACGGAAGACATACAATCTCACATTGGTAGGCACAGAAGCGCAAACACATAACATTCATACAAGCATGCATATTAGGGAGAGACACTTAAGCGCATAATAGAAATAGATAACTAAAGAGGTAATTCAAATGCATAAGGTAAAAAGAGATAACTATATGCTAAGATAGACATGTCGTGATGTAATGCAGGAGGACCTGTTACCGTGGGCGTTCATGCGGCGTTCGTAGCCGCGTTCGAACGGTAAATAGAAGGCTCGTGTTCGAGTTGCATTCGTGGCGTTCGAACAGTAAACAGAAGGTTCGCATTCGTATAGCGTTTGATAACGAGTTCGAACGGGACCAGACCTGATGAAACAAATGCATGCGCATTCGCGTAGCGTTCGTAAACGCGTTTGAATGGTAAACAGAAGATTCGCGTTTGATAACACGTTCGAACGGGACCAGACAGAAAACATGCGTTCGTGTGGCGTTCTGAAACGCGTTCGAACGGGGTTACATCAACGACCTCTAAAATGCAGTAAACAACATGACACATACATGAACAGGTGAATAGATGACATCTAATAAATAATAACGGGCTGAAAGTGCGGCAAAACATCGTGGTAAATGATTTTAACCTCTCAAAATAAAGGACCTTTAATCGCACTTACTAAGCCCATGCGCAAACAACACAATACATATATAAAAACGTAAAGACAATGATATTGGACTTCGTATATCCGATTGAACACATCTTACATTCAACCAAATATACATCAATCGGCGCGGCAAAGCATCGTGGTGAAGGGTTTTAACCCCTCAAAATATGGGATCTTTAATCCAACTTACTAAGCACATGTGCTCAATCACGTCATGCATATAAAGAATAAAGACAATAATATCGGCTTCGTATACCCGATTGAACACATCTTACATTCAACCGAATATACATCAATCGGCACGGCAAAGCATCGTGGTAAATGGTTTTAACCCCTCAAAATAGGGGACATTTAATCCAACTTACTAAGCCCATGCGCTCGATCACATCATGCATATAAAAAATAACATAAATAATATCGGATTCGTATACCCGATTGAACACATCTTACATTCAACCGAATATACATCAACCGGCGCGGCAAAGCATCGTGGTAAAGGATTTTAACCCCTCAAAATAGGGGACCTTTAATCCAACTTACTAAGCCCATCCGCTCGATCACATCATTACATAAACAAATAACATGCGGAAATCAAGTAACGAATGACAAACAAATCAAAACAACATAAAACAAAATATGCGCCGTTTACTCAAGTGGTACGTGGAGTTGTATCCCGAGTACAGATCATACTACCGTCCATTCGGAATCGGCTATGAAATTTATGTCCGGGTTTCCATCCTATATACCACGAGAGGCGACACATTTTTCATTTTATTCAAGGGCCACAACATACATTTTTATATAGTAATCATGCGAACAAAAATTCAGTAAATAATAAAGATAAAACTGAAAACAAGTGTGAAAAATACCCTCAGGTCTAACCTTTTTTGCTGACTTTCGAACTTACGTTTCACGGAGATCAGAAAGGTTAAAGCTCCTCAACTTCTCCGGTTCACTGGTTTAGCGTCTTAGCTCACTGTTTTACTGTTTTGCTTGCTGTTTGACCTCCGTTTTGCTGTTGTTTTCTCTGTATTTTCTGCTTACTGTTTCAGGTCTTCAAAGCTCCTGATTTTGCCTTTTTTAGAGGTCCAGAGGCTGCTATTTTTCGGTTGTTTAAGGAGACTTAGAGTGCAGTTTTTTGTGTTCACTGTAGTGTGGTTTTTTACTACTGGTTTGGGGTGTTTTAGGGGCTGTTTGGAGGGCTAAATTTCGGTGATGTAGCTGTTGTTTTTTTATGTAAATTTCGGTAATATAGGGGTTGTATCAGGCTGTGTCTTTCGGTAATGGGAGGGAGTGTTTGAAGGCTTGTTGTTTTCGGTAATGTGAGGGTGGGGATTAAGAGAATTGTTTGCTATTTTTCTTATGATTTGCGTGTAATGTCAAGGATTTCTTGCTGTGATTTGCGTGTGAGTTCTGTATTGTGAAGGGGCTGCATGTCTTGGTTAGGGGTTGTTTATATAGAGAAGGGCTAGGGCTTCTCCTTGTCTCATAAGGAAGGGATTTTGGCATTAAAGAGAGGATTTGATTTGGTGTTGGATAAGGAAAGGATTTGATTGATTGGGGGGGACAAATTTTGGTGAATTATGAAGGTTGAATATTTGATTTGCTTGGTTTAGGAATACAATATTTTAATTGGTTATGATTGATTTTAATTAGGCATAATATTTCTTTAATTTAGTATATAATATTTTGGATTAGGAAGTTACAATATGTGATTCATCTTAATTAGGTATGACTATATTTTATGTCTTATTTAATTTGGTATATCAATTAATTAATATTTTATTTAGTTAATATTTAATTTAATTAATATTTGATTTAATTTATGTGTATTTTAGGGGCTTTGGGCGTGTGGGCCTCTCTTGGTTGGCTAGGTGTTGTGTTGGTTCGGTGAGTGGGCTTAGGTGGGTGGCAAGGGTTTTGGGCCAAGGTTAAAAGGTTTGCGGGTTTTTTGGGCCAAAGGTGCTCTAAACGGAGGTCCAACAAGTGAGCTTGACGCTAAACAAGTGAATAAGGATCTACCGAAATACCGAATCCCTTCCGATGACCGTTTCCCCCAATATCCTTAACTAAAAAAGTAGTGCCTCAAACTGAGACTCATCATCGGGTTTCACATCAAAAAAATACAATGCCTACAGTCGCCCCCACTTTGATGGGACTTGTGCAGTGTGTGAGTTTGAACAATCCTATCAAAGTTATGCAATGCATTTTCACTTACCTGGCTTGTCTACTGCCTCGAGCTGAGTTGGTGCTACAGTGGACCTCGATCATGGGACGCATCCCAATAACTGCAACCGACAACGGGGGCACCTCGACCCTGGGACGCATCCCGATACCACTGGAAATGAGGACCTCGCCCTAGAACAAATGATGTAGTGGGCCCTCGACCGTGGGACGCATCCCGGAACTACAACTGATCATGCAGTGGGCCCTCGACCCTGGGACGCATCCCGGAACTGCAACTGACAATAGGGGTACCTCGACCCTGGGACGCATCCCAAAACTACTGACGAAGTGGGCCTCGCCCTCAAGCTGATATGGGCCTCGCCCCCAAGCTGACATGGGCCTTGCCCCTAAGCTGATATGGGTCTCGCCCCCTGGGACTTATCCCCAAAACTATTGATGTGGGCCTCAGCCCCTGGGACTCATCCCTAAAACTGAAACTGCGCTGACGCTGTTTGGCTTATTTATGACGCTTTCTCTTTTCTTCGAACCTGCGAACACAAAACAAAAACAAACACGAAGAGAATGCAATGTTACGTGTATGCATGAATGATTTTCTTATCCCGTTGGGTTAGGTATTCTGCCAATTTCCTTGGTGACTGCTAGGTCTTCTCTCCCTCAGGCAAAGTACGGCTTCAATCTGTCTACGTTGATCGGCTCGGTGAACTCGTTCCCTTCCAAGTCTGATAGCTTCACTTCTCAATTTCCTATTACCTAATGCACTATGTAAGGTCCTTCCCAGTTAGGTCTGAACTTTCCTCTTGGATCTGTCATCGACGACCTTGATTGCTTAAGTACCAAATCACCCTTTCTGATTTTGGTGGGGCGTACTTTCTTGTTGAATGCTCGGGCTAGTCTCTTCTGATACAACTGCATGTGATACAAAGACTTCGTTCTCTTCTCATCCAATAGTGCTAACTGATCAAACCTCTGTGCGGCCCACTCATGTTCCGGTAATTCTGCCTCTGCTAATACCCTCATAGACTGTATTTCCACTTCTACTGGCAATACTGCTTCCATTCCATAGACCAAAAAGTAAGGTGTGGCCCCTGTTGTTTTCATTACTGATGTTCTGTACCCCCACAAAGCATATGGTAGTTTCTCGGCCCAATCTCTGCAGTTCTCTGTCATCTTGGCTAAAATCATCTTTATAGTCTTGTTGGTTGCCTCAACTGCCCCATTTGCCTGCGGTCTGTACGGTGATGACTTGTGGTGGCCTATCCCATATTTTTGTAACACTGCATTCGTCTCTCCTTGAAACTGAACTCCGTTGTCTGTCACTACATGATGCGGCATATCATACTGACAAATGAGGTTCCGAGCTATAAACTTTGCCATTTTTTTTGCTGTAACATTGTGGAATGATTCGGCTGCCACCCACTTCGAGAAGTAATCTACTGCCACTACTATGAAGCGATGCCCATTCGATGCATTCGGTCAAATTTCTCCAATCATATCAATTCCCCATGCTGGAAAGGCCATGGCTCTGACAACCCGTGTAACTCTGTGTGCGGCAAGTGATTCAAATTATCGTGTGCTTGACAATCATGACAGTGTTTTACCATATTCGCGCAATATGTTTCCATGGTTGACCAATAAAAACCTTGTCTCACTATCTTGTGGGACAGATTCAACCCGTTCATGTGTGGACCACATACCCTGGCGTGTACTTCTTCCATTACATGCTGAGCTTCTCCTTTTTCTCAAACACTTCAGCTGAATATCGTTTGCTTGCCTCTTGTACAGTTCCCATTTCAAAATCACATACTGGGAAGCTAACTTCTGAATGGCTACTCTGTCTTTTATGCCTGCCCCTTTCGGGAGTTCCCCATGTTCCAGATACCTCTGAATGTCATGATACCAAGGTTTACCATCGTCGACCTCTACTTCCAGAACTATTTCTATCTCATAAATAGGTCTGCTTGCTGTTGTTAGTATCAACGGTCTCATCACTAACTTTTCTGGATTTTCCCAAGTTGCTGCAAGTGTAGCCAATGCATCTGCCATCTGATTCTCTTCTCTCGGTAAGTGCTGAAACTTACAATCGGGGATAACCTGTGCCAACTTTCTGAGGTGAAAAAGGTAAGGTTTCAACCGTTCTTCTTTCAACTCCCATTCTCCTCGCATCTGCTGGACTACCAACATAGAATCTCCGTAGACTTCCACACTCTCGGCCTTCAAGGCTATCAATGCAGTCAAACCAAAAACACATGCTTCATACTCGGCCATGTTGTTGGTTACTCTGAATGTCAACCTTTTGGCCAAAGGCAAGGTCTCTCCTTGGGGGGTCACTATCACAATCCCAATTCCAGCTCCCTTGTAATTCACTGCTCCGTCAAAATAAATTTTCCATCTCTGAAATGTTATTGCTTCGATCTCTTCATCAGGAAATTCAAACTTATACTGATCTCATTCAACAGGTTGCAATGCCAGAAACTCTGCTACTGCTCGCCCTTTGACCACTGCTACAAATGTACCCTCAACTCCTCGCTTATTGTCATCATAAGCTTTGATGGTCATACTAGAGGGGTCCAAATCCGTTGCTTTCATACCCAGCTTTGCCAAAATCTTCAACGGGCACACATTAATGGATGAGCCGTCATCCACCATCACACAAGAGGTTCTTTTACCCCTCACTTCAGCTCTGATATACAAAGGTCTATTATGATTTATCCCCTCAGTTGGGAGTTCTTCCTCAGAAAAAGTGATTGCTTGTAAAGTCTCTTTTTGCACTGACCCAACAAACATTGCGGGGTTGGCATCTTCCGTCACCACTATCTTGCTTAAGGCCTCAACCATGGCCCGCATGTGCTCCTAAGATGCACACAACAGGTCCCATATACTCACTTGTGCTCAGGTTTTCCTCAACTGCTGTAGCACTACATCTCCCTCGGCACTTTCTGTATTCTCAGCCACTTCTCTACCCTCGGATAACACTCATTTACCCTTATCAGTCATATCATTGTAGAAACGCCCGCTGCGTGTCATACCCCTCACTTCTTCTTCATCACTACTGGAGAAGTCTGCCCAGAAACTCTTCCCATGTTTGGTTTCATCTTTGTTGTTACTATCCCAAATCCCAAGGCAAACGGCTTAGAGGTCAAAGGATTTGAGGACAAGGTTCTCGGGTAGGCCAGAGTTTATTATATAGGTTGGTGGCGGTACGGCACGGTAATTGGGTAAGGGGTTTCTGTGTGTGTCAGGTTGTTCTGTTTCTGGGTCGGGTATTTTCTTGGAGTCTATTAGGTCTTGGATTTCATGGCGGAGTCGGGCGTAATTGTCGGTGTCATGGCCCTTTTGTTGGTGAAAGTAACAGTAAAGGATTAGGTTATAATGTGATGGTGGGGGATTGGGTAATGGTTTGGCTTCTAGGGGTGTCAGAAGTCCTTGTCTCTTCAACTTCTCCAATACTTTGGACAAGGGTTTTCCCAAGTTAGAGAATCTCCGGTTCCGGATAGAGGCAATCTCAGCAGAAACGGGCTTTGTTCCCGATGTCCCCCCAATGGGCCTCCTGTTCAGACCATAGAATTTTCTATTCTCGGCCTCTTCTTCCTCAATATCCATGACAGTTTCCCTCAACTGCCGAAAATCAGTAATCATGGAGGTCATCCTCCTTAGCTTCCCATAGATGGAGGGCTTGGTGCCCTTGATGATCATTTTAATTTGGTCATTCTCCGAGGGCCTAGTCTGCATTTTCAACAACTGACCTCTCCATCGGTCCACATACTCCTTAAAACTCTCCTCCGATTTTTACTTAACAGACTCTAGATCGCGGAGTGACAGATCGATCTCTAGGTCAGTGACATACTGCTTCAGGAAGGCATCAGCCAACTCCCTCCAATCTTCCTTCACTTTCTTCTCCAAACTGTGGTACCACACCACAGGAGCTCCCTCGAGCGACATTCCAAACATCTTCTACACTTGGCGCTGAGATAGGCCAACTGAACTCATGACTGATACAAACTGTCGGAGATGCACCCTTGGATCCACATTCCCGTTAAACTTAGCCATATCAGGCATCTTGAACTATGCCGGTAACTGTTCTTCGAAAGTCAGCGTGTCATAATCCAGCAAATCCTCATTCTTACCCCTCAACTTGCGGGTAACTGACTCAACCTGATCCCGGAGCTTCTGTAACTCTACCTGAGACCCAGATATTCTGCCTGCTGCATACTCTGCCATATCATCATCAAAAGTGGGGATATCATCCCCCAATCTGTTCGGAGGTTCCTCTTGCCTCACATCCCCAGAACTACCCCCAGCACGAGACCCGGCTATACCAGCCACATCAGTAGTCAAAGCTTGCAACTGTTCAGTGATCTTGGCGAGACCGTTCTCTAAATGATCCATACGGGATACCTCATTATCGGATTCACTCATGTTTGTTACTGTTCTTTTAGTGAGTCTTGTCCCTTCTCTAACCCAAACGATATCTATGATGTCTTTTTGAGACATAGAGGGTGTTAACATGATGTATGTATGTATGAGGTGCATGAGATGCATGTAACATATAGAACATACTAAATCAATTAAAATTTTCAAACAAATCGGACCATTATCATTTTAGAAGCTTTTGGGCTAACTATCATAGGAGTGAACTCGTCCGAGTTTAAATGGCCTAACGAGTTCACATCTCATGGCAATGAGTCCAACTAAATCCAAATGGTAATGTTCCGAACACAAGCACAAAATGGCCCATCAATATTTAGAAGCCTTTGGCCCAATCGACATAAAATACTTTATTGTCCCAGTTTAAATGGCCCAACAAGCCCACATCCCATGACAAATGGTCCAAATGGATCCAAACGACGATGTTCCCAAACACAAGCATAAAAGAAAGGTAATGCAATCATAAAGTAATAATTTCTATAAAGTGGCCCATCGACATTTCAGAAGCTTTTGGCCCAATTGTCATAGGATATGAACTCGTCCCAGTTTAAATGGCCCAACAAGTTCACATTTCTGACAAGAAGTCCAACTGCATCCAAATGAGGATGGCCCACAAACACAAGGAAATAGTTGATATAGGTCATACAACCCCGATCTACGTGTAGGTTCGCAAGAGTGTAGACAAATGCTCTCACTGGCGAAGGATGGCCCACAACTAGGTCTCCCCACTCAAGGGTTCGAGCGACCAAGTGAGCGCACCCTTTTTTTATACACTAAGGTACATGCCAACGAGCTATGGTGTGTGACTGACTGTCAAATGGACTTCCCGTTGTAGATTCCCCAGAGGGAGGGTGGAGCGAGGCTCACTTAAATACCCAAGCCTCTTAGGCTCTTATCGCTTGGTGTCAGGAATAAACAACGAGTCCTCAAAATTAGTCCATCACCATAGGCTACGAGTAGATGGCTATTTAGGTGCATTCACAGCTTTTCCTTCTAGAAAGGTAGTGAGTGAAGGAAGACACCAAACCATTACCTAGCCTCAAAATGCCTCTGATTAAACCCCTTTTAACCCACGGTAGACACGGTAAATTAAAGCACAAATCATAATATTACAAGACATTATTTCGGGGCCGATTCTCTATCCCTAGTGGAGTCGCCAGACTGTGGGAACACAGAAACTGGGCGACGCATGCTGTTCCGGGCTCGCGGCCCGGTTGGGAGTACGGAGTAGCCCACGGGGGACTAAATCGGAGAATAATAGAGTTGCCACCCGGTGTGAACCGGGACAAAGATTTAAGGCCGCACTCACCCCTCGCAAGGGAAGACCTCAAACCGTTGGGTTCAGAATGGTCATTTACTTATGCCACTTGTAAAAAATGATTTGTGCAATAATCTTACCAAGCCTAAGCAACATATTTCCAAGGATAATTTACTCATAAGTTTGCATGCATAGGTACAAAGCTCATATCTAAGTTTACATATAACACATTTTTCATGTTTGCATACAACCTATTTGTATATAATCTATGTCCGAATTCATGCATAAAGATATATTGACATACGGAAGACATACAATCTCACATTGGTAGGCACAGAAGCGCAAACACATAGCATTCATACAAGCATGCATATTAGGGAGAGACACTTAAGCGCATAATAGAAATAGATAACTAAAGAGGTAATTCAAATGCATAAGGTAAAAAGAGATAACTATATGCTAAGATAGACATGTCGTGATGTAATGCAGGAGGACCTGTTACCGTGGGCGTTCGAACGGTAAACAGAAGGTTCGCGTTCGTATAGCGTTTGATAACGAGTTCGAACGGGACCGGACCTGATGAAACAAATGCATGCGCATTCGCGTAGCGTTCGTAAACAAGTTTGAACGGTAAACAGAAGATTCTCGTTCGTATAGCGTTTGATAACGCGTTCGAACGGGACCAGACAGAAAACATGCGTTCGTGTGGCGTTCTGAAATGCGTTCGAATGGGGTTACAACAACGACCTCTAAAATGCAGTAAACAACATGACACATACATGAACGGGTGAATAGATGACATCTAATAAATAATAACGAGCTGAAAGCGCGGCAAAGCATCGTGGTAAAGGATTTTAACCTCTCAAAATAGAGGACCTTTAATCGCACTTACTAAGCCCATGCGCAAACAACACAATACATATATAAAAAAGTAAAGACAATGATATCGAACTTCGTATATCCGATTGAACACATCTTACATTCAACCGAATATACATCAATCGGCGCGGTAAAGCATCGTGGTGAAGGGTTTTAACCCCTCAAAATAGGGGACCTTTAATCCAACTTACTAAGCCCATGCGCTCAATCACGTCATGTATATAAAGAATAAAGACAATAATATCGGCTTCGAATACCCGATTGAACACATCTTACATTCAACAAAGGGTTTTAACCCCTCAAAATAGGGGAGCTTTAATCCAACTTACTAAGCCCATGCGCTCGATCACATCATGCATATAAAAAATAACATAAATAATATCAGATTCGTATACCCGATTGAACACATCTTACATTCAACCGAATATACATCAACCGGCGCGGAAAAGCATCGTGGTAAAGGATTTTAACCCCTCAAAATAGGGGACCTTTAATCCAACTTACTAAGCCCATGCGCTCGATCACATCATTACATAAACAAATAACATGCGGAAATCAAGTAACGAATAACAAACAAATCAAAACAACATAAAACAAAATATGCGCCGTTTACTCAAGTGGTACATGGAGTTGTATCCCGAGTACAGATCATACTACCGTTCATTCGGAATCGGCTATGAAATTTATGTACGGGTTTCCATCCTATATACCACGAGAGGCGACACATTTTTCATTTTATTCAAGGGCCACAAAATACATTTTTATATAGTAATCATGCGAACAAAATCTCAGTAAATAATAAAGATAAAACTGAAAACAAGTGTGAAAAATACCCTCAGGTCTAACCTTTTTGCCGACTTTCGGACTTACGTTTCACGGAGATCGGAAATGTTAAAGCTCCTCAACTTCTCCGGTTCACTGGTTTAGAGTCTTAGCTCACTGTTTTGCTGTTTTGCTGTTTTGCTTGCTGTTTGACCTCCGTTTTGCTGCTATTTTCTCTGTATTTTCTGCTTACTGTTTCAGGTCTTCAAAGCTCCTGTTTTTTGCATTTTTTAGAGGTCCAGGGGCTGATGTTTTTCGGTTGTTTAAGGAGGCTTAGAGTGCAATTTTTTGTGTTCACTGCAGTGCGGTTTTTTACTACTGGTTTGGGGTGTTTTAGGGGCTGTTTGGAGGGCTAAATTTCGGTGATGTAGCTGCTATTTTTTATGTAAATTTCGGTAATATAGGGGTTGTATCAGGCTGTGTCTTTCGGTAATGTGAGGGAGTGTTTGAAGGCTTGTTGTTTTCGGTAATGTGAGGGTGGGGATTAAGAGAATTGTTTACTATTTTTCTTATGATTTGTGTGTAATGTCAAGGATTTCTTGCTGTGATTTGCGTGTGAGTTCCGTATTGTGAAGGGGCTGCATGTCTTGGTTAGGGGTTGTTTATATAGAGAAGGGCTAGGGCTTCTCTTTGTCTCACAAGGAAGGGATTTTGGCATTAAAGAGAGGATTTGATTTGGTGTTGGATAAGGAAAGGATTTGATTGATTGGGGGGGACAAATTTTGGTGAATTAGGAAGGTTGAATATTTGATTTGCTTGGTTTAGGAATACAATATTTTAATTAGTTAGGATTGATTTTAATTAGGCATAATATTTCTTTAATTTAGTATATAATATTTTGGATTAGGAAGTTACAATATGTGATTCATCTTAATTAGGTATGACTATATTTTATGTCTTATTTAATTTGGTATATCAATTAATTAATATTTTATTTAGTTAATATTTAATTTAATTAATATTTGATTTAATTTGTGTGTATTTTAGGGGCTATGGGCGTGTGGGCCTCTCTTGGTGGGCTAGGTGTTGTGTTGGTTTGGGGAGTGGGCATAGGTGGGTGGCAAGGGTTTTGGGCCAAGGTTAAAAGGTTTGTGGGTTTTTTGGGCCAAAGGTGCTCTAAACGGAGGTCCAACAAGTGAGTTTGACGCTAAACAAGTGAATAAGGATCTAACGAAATACCGATTCCCTTCCGATGACCGTTTCCCGCAATATCCTTTACTAAAAAGGTAGTGCCTCCAACTGAGACTCATCATCGGGTTTCACATCCAAAAAATGCAATGCCTACACATGGTAAGGCCAATGATGAGTCGCACTGAGCTACCTATTTCCTTCTGGGGATATGCATTAAACAGTGCAATACTTATATTGAATAAGGTTCCGTCAAAGTCTGTTCAACAGACTCCGTATGAGATATGGACAGGAAAGAAACCGGGTTTCTCATTCCTGAAGATTTGGGGATGCTGGACATACGTCAAACGTTTGGAAGGTACCAAACTTGAACCCAAATCGGATAAATGCCTATTTGTAGGATATCCTAGGGAAACCAAAGGATATTACTTCTATCACCCACAAGAGAACAAAATATTTGTTGCTCTACATGTGGTTTTCCTTGAGAAGGAATTCCTAAATGCAGAATCCTCAACGTAACATGAACAGTTCATCAGGGATGAATCTGTACCACAATCTTCGAATACACAAGGACCGCGTAGGTCGGAGAGAGTCAGGAAACAACCTGAGAGGTATGGGTTTCTAATCTCACCTCATGTAGATATTAATCTCATTGAGGATAACGAACCAGCTACGTATGAGGAAGCGATACAAGATATCGATTCCAATTTATGGCGAGAAGCCATGAAGTCCGAGATGGATTCCATGTACACCAACCAAGTTTGGACACTGGTTGATGCACCCGAAGGCGTAAAGCCTATTGGATGCAAATGGGTCTTCAAGAAGAAGACCGACATGAATGGCAACATACAAACGTACAAAGCTAGGCTTGTAGCGAAGGGGTATCGTCAACGACATGGTGTCGATTACGACGAAATTTTCTCACATGTTTCCATGATTAAATCCATTCGGATAATGCTTGCGATAGCTGCATATTTCGATTACGAGATATGGCAGATGGACGTCAAAATCGCTTTCCTTAACGGAAATCCTTTGGATGATGTTTATATGCAACAGCCAGATGGTTTTGTCGTGCCAAGACTTGCAAAAAAGGTTTGTAAGTTAAATCGATCCATTTATGGATTGAAGTAAGCGTCGCGTTCTTGGAACTATTGGCTTTCTCTAAGGTCCCGAGGATCGATTATCAAGCAAGAAACATAAGTGCGAATACACGAGGAAGTTGCGGAAAACTTACATCGATCGGTTGAGGCGATGCAGTGAAGAACAAAACTTTTTAAGCCCTATGAAGATCCTCCAAGGCTCACGGCAGTCACTGTTTTTTGTCTCCAAATTCGGTCCAAGCTCCAAGCTCTTAGGTGGTGATTCCAAGCTCACAAGTGAGTTTCCCTATCACCTTTGTATGTCTCCAAATGTGTGCTAGCACTCGGTAATTTTTGCCGTAAAAATCACCTTGCTTCTCATCTTCATCTCTCGGCAAAGTGCAGAATTTTGAAGAGGAAATGGCCCTAGGCCGTGAGCAAGAGAGGAGGGAAGAAGAGAGAGATGTGTGGTGTGTTAAAAAAAATGTATTAGTTAATTATTTTCAAAAAAAAATTAAACATATACCATTTTTCTTTTTCCAAAAAGTCAAAGGCAACTATGCCAACCACTTCCATCAACTATTCACATCACTCAATCAATCAAGTGATAAGTTGTCACATCACTCAAAGCGACTAATGATTTGACGCTTGATGTGACTAGCGATTTGACGCTTGATGTGACTTGCATACCGCACTTGAATTCGCAATGCGAGTGCGCTCCCAAACACTCCCGGGCTCGGGTTCGATAATTCCAAATTAACGAATTTTCCGTTGCAACGTAATTAAATAATTATGACTAGTAAAATCACTATTCACGTCACTAACGAATTAATTCTAAACTAACTCGTTCGCCCGAATTAAAATCTAATTTCAATTCCGCGTCGAAATCCAATTTTGTATAATATATCGAATATATTATTTTATTGATTAATTCCAAATTAATCGTTCTCTCTCTTTTAAATAATATTTTATCCCAGATAAAATATCTCCGTAATTAATCTAAGATTAATTTTATCTCTCTCATTAATTAATCCCAAATTAATAAAGTGCGAATCATACGTCATCGGTGAATCTTCGGGAAGCGACCCATGAGATCCTCGGATATGTTGGTAGTAAATCCGGTCGTCGGACTATCCGAACACGTAAGTACCTAGTACTACATTTATACCAATTTACAAGACAAGGTTGGCTTCTAGCAAAACGCGATGCCTACCCAATTCTCCAGAAATATCCTTACAGGAATATGTGATCTATATCAGGCGTAGTATACGTAGTATTGCATATTTCGATCCAGTATCGGATGTCACATGATAGGCCTGGGGCTGGAATTGTGTCTGCCCCGTACGAAGCACATATCGGATCTTTGGTAACTAGTCTCTATAATCGGATAAACACGACCTAGTCATTTTATCCCGATGACTGCAGTACATAAGAGAACCAGTTCCGTATCCTACGGGACCATCATCTCCATTATGACTGGAGTGATACTTCCATCTCGACATCACACCCAATACACTATGATTCTCAATATACCCAGAAGAGGCGTACACAGAACCTGTTAAAGCCCTGGACGACCTAAAACCAAAGCATATTGATTGTCGCAAGTATTAGCGAGGCAAGTCTCAGGTTAAGACCAAATACACCTACCCTGATTTCGGACTTCCATAGACACATAGTCATACTACCAATGGAATTCCGAGGGGTCTATCCAGAGCTAAGCTGTTTTCCGTACCATTGGTAAAACACAACCTCCTACTACACTTGCATGAGTATCCTATACACAAATATATTAGAACTATATCGTTATGCCCTCACAACGCGCACAAGTGTAATACTAGTCTTTTACGCATTATCAATGTCATATCTCGATAATACTCTGACTAGGGATATTTAATGATTAAACCTTCGTGGATTGATACTGTCTCATATCATCTCAATCCAGGTACTAATCATAAGGTTCTCCTATCATTTATACATCTTGGTGATCTAATCATAAATGATAAGAGAGCAATTTCCTTTGTCACATAGTTAATTTGTACAACAACACCATGATCTCTACAAATAGTGACGCTATGGGTCATAACTGTCCAACAATCTCCCACTTGGCCTATAGCCAGTCACTCGAGTGTCCCACACCCGAACTATGTACGGTTCGCTCAAATTATTGAGAAAAGACTTTCGTCAGTGGATTTGCATGATTATCATCTTATGCCATTTATACGATCATCACATCGCCACGATGTATGATCCGAATGAATCAGATGAATATCGAAGTATTTATCTGGATCATTGATGAGACCATTAATTCTTTAGCCTGCGTTGTAGCCTAGCTCAGCTAATTAGATTATTATCAATCCAGAAGGCTTCTATTGCTGCTTCATCTGCAACAATAATCCACTTGTGTTGTTTATTCGGTAACAGTATCTTGCTTGGAAGATTTCCAGCTCACTGTTCTGTTTTTCAAACTGTATAGTACCGTTGTTACGACTTATAGTCATTTTTATCGGTTAGGAAACTTGCAGAAGTGAACTCAGTCACTTCAAGTTATCCTTCTTCATAGTCTAAGACAGCATCCTTAGATCATCTAAGATACTTAAGGATGTTCTTAACATCAATCCAGTGACCATTACATGGATTGGCCCGATTGTGAATCCATATGCTCAAAGCGTATGAGACATCAGGTTGCGTACATTTTCCAATGTACGAGTTCTCGGAGAGTGCTAACAACTTTAAATCTATCCCAGTAGATCTTTATTCCTAGAATAAAGGTTGTTTCTCCCAAGAATTCTACGGAGAATTTTCTCGAAAGCCAAGATTTCGCCGATTGTATTATGGGAATATCATTTCCAAGAAATGATATATATTATCATTATTTATAGGACAGTCACTTTCAATGCACTCCCACTAACCCTCTTATATACACAAGAATCATTTTCTTTTTTGAATTAAATCATATACCATTATGATTACATCAAAACGATAATTCCAAGAACGTAATGCTTGCTTCAATCCATCCATGGATCGAATGACCTGCAAAACTTGTTTGCTAGTTATTGGTACGACAAAACCGTTAGGATGTTATAAACATCCTCCAAAAGGTTTCCGTTAAGGAAAGCGGTTTTGGCATTTAGCTGCTATATTTCATAAATGAAATATGCAGCATCAGCAAGCATTATCCAAATGGATTTACTGTGGCAACCGGTAAAAGGTTTCGTTGTAATCTACATAATGTTGATAACGATACCTTTTTGCTACAAGCCTAGCTTTGTACGTTGGTATGTTGCCTTCCATGTATGTCTTCCTTAAAGACTTATATAGTACCAGTAGGCACAATGCCTTGCGGTACATCAACTAGTATCCAAACTTGGTTGGTATACATGGAATCCATTTCGGATATCATGGTACTTTGCCATAATAGGGAGTCGATACCTTGTATCACTTCCTCATACGTAGTCAGTTCGTGTTCCTCAATAAGATTAACATCTTTATGAGGTGAGATCAGAATCCCATACCCCAGGTTGTTTTCTGACTCTCTCCGACTAACGTGGTCCTTGTGTATTCGAAGATTATTGGTATAGTTTCATCCTTGATGAACTATTTGTGTTCCATTAAGGAATCGGTGCCTTAAATAGTATTACTCTGATTTTCATCGACTTTTACTTTCCTCCCACTTACCACTGCATATAGGTATTCCTCTTAGGAAAACCGCATGGCGAGCAACAATTACATTGTTCTCTTGTTAGATCTATAAGTACTATAATTTGGTTTCCCTAGGATAACCCACAATTTAGGCACTTATCCGATTTGGGTTCTAGTTTGGTATCATCCAAACATATGCCTAGCATTCCCGAATCTTCAGGAATGAGAAAACCCGGTTTCTTTCCTGTTCATATCTAATATGAAGTATGTCAAATAGATTTTTATGGAACCTTATTCAAAATAAGTTATGCACTGTTAAATGCGTATCTGTTGAAGGAAATGGTAGCTCAGAGCGACTCATGATTAACCTTATCATGTCCAACAAAATTTGGTTTCTTCGTTCGGACACACCGTAAAATTGACGTGTTCCGGGAGGAGTCCTCATTGAAAGAATACTATACTCTTTCAAGTATATAAGAAACTTATTGCTTAAGTATTTTCATCGTGGTCTAACCATGATGGTTTAATACTTTAGCCGATCTGTTTGTCTACTTCGTGTCGAAACTGTAAAAGTTTCCGATTCGTGTTTCAAAAGAAACACATAACCATAGCGCGATGCCACATCCGTAAAGGTCATTAAATATTCATATCCACATCTAGCCTAGCTAGACATAGGCCCACTAACTTCACTATGAATAAGGGCTAACAGATCGGTGGCATTTACACTTTTACCAAGTAAAGGTGTTTTAGGCACTTTGCCCAATAAACTAGATTCATAGACATTATTTGAATGGTATCAAATTTGTCCTAGTACCCACTCTTCAAAAAGTGTAGATATACGATTCTTGTTTAATTGTGTCCCAGACATCAGTGCCACATATAAGTCTCAACTGATTAAATCAGTTTGAGCTATTTGTTTGTTATGTTATGTTTGAGATTTATTTATATTCGAAATATAAATGCTGTTATTCACATCTAATGTGTTTATCTCAATATCATCTTTATATAATAAAACACTTTAGTGTTCTAGAATATAAAGGTATATCCGCAACGGATAAACACTGATATCGAGATAATGTTTCTAGTCAAACTAGTTACATTCTAACAGTTTCCTAATTTAAGTACACACCCGAATGGTAGTTCCTAAACTTAGGTATTTACGGTTAAAACAACGACTATCGTCCCGTCTCCGATTCGTAGATAGATCTCAACTGAAGTCAGTATCCTGCTTACATCAGATTCTGCACAACAGTACATATTTATGTACCGCATCCAGTATCTAAAATCCAACTTTAATACTAGCAGTGAACATATTTATGACAAACATATTTGAAGTCGGAGCCTTGCTCGTCTTCAATTCCTTCATGTCTGCCTTGTCCAAATGGCTGTCACGCTTTCGCGATCCCGTTTGCCAAAATTTAGACAGACATTTTGGGATGTCATTTATCTTCCCAGAAGATTATAATGATTTTGCCTTTGCCCTTTTCCACACTCCAGAAGCCTTTGGCCAAGCCTTGGCCTTCCGGAATGTCTAAGTAAGATGCGCCTTGCGCTTCTTGCCATATTGCAAACTTTGGCTTTGACTCCTTGAGTATAGCCATTAACTCTCCAAGAGTTTACTATTGCAATTTAGTACTTCTAAGATCTAAAATTAGATCTACGAAGATCCTTCAATTTCATTATCATACTTTAAGGATCTAATCCTTAGTTCTGATTAAGAAATTAAGGAGTCTTTTTGGCAAGCATAACGGATTAAGCACTAAAGTTATCATCACATGAATATTCCAAATATCATGCTCTACTATTTGCTTAACTCCAGGCTTAGGCCTAATATGTTATTTTATCAAATAAAGTAACTTATTAGTTTCCAGGACTATTTTGAAATTTTATTCCCAATTTTGAAAATTAAAGTCGTTTAAAACATTTTTCACCCAGGATTATGTTTTATATACTAATCTTTCAATTTTATCTTGATTCTAATAGTCCAACTATTTAATCAACGATTTAGGTACTATTTATTATAATGATTACTATAGTCTAACTATATAATCAACTATAATTTAATTTGTTAATTCAAATATATTGATTACTATAATCCAATTATATAATCAACTATAAATGAAATAGTTTGAATACAGTCCAACTGTTTAATAACAACTATTAAATATTAGTCCCACTAATAATTAATTTAACGACGAATAATATTTGAAATGAGCGCGTATGGCAAGTTACTAAACGAATATTGCAAATTTAATATTTGCCTCCCACTATTTTTCGGCGAGCCTCTAACCCTCTAAGTAGATCTCTAAGATCAATTGGATCCCATCCAATTCCTAGATCCAGTAGGTGGAGATCCAAGTCCGAAACATATATCATATAAATGCCAATATATCCAATATATTGCCTAACCTTTTTCCTCTGAATCAACTAAGCCTTGGCTTTGGAAAAACAAACTTAGTGATCCCAGTTAAGCGTGACCCGTTGACCATGGAAAGCTTCGTAATCAATGTCGATGGACAAGAAGTGCTTGACTTTGGCCAAAAAATCACAACTTGGACAAGACACCGATATGGAACAAAGCTTTCATGATTCAAACACATCCTCGACGGACAAAGGCCTTGACTTTGGCCAACAAACCAATGCCAGACTTGGATCTTGAGTAAGAATCACTCAATGGAAGGAAAAACGGTTAATATTTTGTGAGGGTTTTTCGCGTGCAAATTGGCAACCAATTTATATCTTTGTTAAGGTCTCATCATCATACACCCTTAAACATGCATTCTAAACACATAATAAGGCGCGTAAATAAAATAATAATAATGATATGCGGATGGATACTTTACACATTGTTCCTAGATCAAATCTCTCTCTTTCCTCTCTCCCGCTAGCACAAGTATTACTTCTACCCGTTACATAACACTTCTAAAGAAACCTCATTTACATTGAGGGGAATAGGTGAGAAGAGAAATACAATGAGAAAGGAGGTAATAGGCTGGACACGCAGGTCCAATTAATAAATTCTAAATTTATTACAACAGTTTCCAAAATTGCCCCACCCATCTAATATCCATCCGATATATATTATTCATGCATCGCAACCATGTATTCACACAAGCATGTTATCAATCAATCTAATCCAATTAATTAATCTGATATTTAATGACCATCCAATGTTCAAACAACGATTTGATTTTGTGCGAGTTAAACTCGTTTTGCGAATAAGTACTCAAAGTACGAATTCTTGAATTAAATTAAACTACAACATTAAATCCAATTTAATTTGTATTTAATACTAATTCATTATTTAATTCCAAATTAGATATTACACTTTATTAACGAACCTTTACGACTTAGATTCTAAATCTAATCGTTACGGGTCTCAAAGCCCGATTAACATCCAATGTCAATTTAATTAAAGTCCAATGGGCTTTTAATTAATTTCTTAAGGCATGGACTTTTGGTCAACTTGGGTCAAACCCAAAGACTAAAGCCCATTTAAAGGAATCACCCTTATATGTCTAGAAACCAATTTAGGCCCATTAGGCCCAATTAAAGTTAAAGGTCCATTAGTCATAATTGGACTTTATGGATTCGGTTTTGGGCCCAATTGGATCCAACCAATTTTCCTGAACCAATCTTGGTACAACCAAGCCCATTAAAGCCCAATAACAACTTTTCAAGCCCAATTTCCAAAATTAGCCCAATTAATTAAATCACAAAAAATCCAATTTCACAATTAAATTAACCAAAGTGTATTACATAATTAATTACCCAAATCGACATTTCCAAAACATCAATTAGCCTAATTAATTATGCTCATTAACAAAAATTAGTGTCCAACACAAATGATCAAAAATCAAACCCATTTACATGCTTACATGTCTCGGCAATTTGGGCAATTTTCAAATCAATTCCGAATTCAATCCAATGAAATCCTAAATACACTATGATTCTCAATCGGATAAACACGACCTGGAATTGTGTCTGCCCCGTACGAAGCACATATCGGATCTTTTGTAACTAGTCTCTATAATCGGATAAACACGACCTAGTCATTTTATCCCGATGACTGCAGTACATAAGAGAACCAGTTCCGTATCCTACGGGACCATCATCTCCATTATGACTGGAGTGATACTTCCATCTCGACATCACACCCAATACACTATGATTCTCAATATACCCAGAAGAGGCGTACACAGAACCTGTTAAAGCCCTGGACGACCTAAAACCAAAGCATATTGATTGTCGCAAGTGTTGGTTTATTCTAAGGTCCCAAGATCAAATCAAGACATGAAAACATGCGTGAATACACCAATGAAGATAGCGGAATACTTACATTGATCGGTTATGTCGATTTGAAGACGAATCATGCCCAAAAACGCACTGCCTTGGTAAGCTTACTGCATGCAGTCCACTGCCCTGCAAAACAGAAAATCGGGTCTCAAAACGAAGCTCCAAACTCCATCGGATGAGTCCCGCCTCATGGTCGAACCTCCCTACCACCTTCGCAAGACGTAAGTGTGCTAGCACTTGATTTCTCACCATGAGAAACCACTCTTGGCTTCCCTTTGTTCACGCCATTTCTGGTTCAAAACCAGTGAAGATTTTCTTCATTGGGCGTGCGTGAGAGAATAGAGAAATGAGAGAGAAGAAGTTTTGTGTTAAGTTAAAATGATTTACCAAAAATCAATTTATATTTATGCCATAATTTTTATTAAATTATAATAAAAAATTATGACACAAAACATGCAATGGCTTAGAGTGTCAAACACTCAAACTCCATGCAATGACATTGAGTGCAATGTACACAATCTACATGCAAAGCATTAGAATGACATGTGTCATGTGGGCCCCACACGTTTCCAAATGAAAGTGGGCCCACGTGCACTCACGCGTTCGGGTTCGATATTTCCGAAATACCGAGCTTACGTCGCGACGTTAATTAAATCGAATTTAAATAAATAATTGCGCCTGGCGAAATTATTATTTACGTCGCTAACGAATTAATTCTAAATTAACTCGTTTGCCCGAATTAAAATCTAATTTTAATTCCGCGTCGAAATCTAATTTCATTTAATATATCGAATATATTAATTCATCGATTAATTCCAAATTAATCGTTCTCTCTCTTTAGACGACATTTTATCCCGGATAAAATATCTCCGTTATTAATCCTAGATTAATTTTCTCTCTCTTCTATATAATCCCAGATTATTCAAGAGTGCGAGTTGTGCGTCATCGGTGGATTATCGGGAAGCGACCATGAGATCCCCGGATAATCTGGCAGTAAATACGGTCGTCGGAGTATCCGAATCACGTACGTACCAAGTACTACGTTCTACCGATTTACGAGACAAGGTCGACTCCTAGCAAAGCACCAAGTCTTCCCAAGTTCTCCGGACATATTCATCAAAGAATATCTAGATCTGTATCAAGCGTAGTATACTAATGTATTGTGCGTATCGGCCCAGTATCGGATAATCACGTGCTAGGGCTGGGGCTGGATAAGTGTCTGCCCCGTCCGAAACACATATCGGATGTCTGGTAACTAGTCTCTATAATCGGATATTCATGACCTGGTCATAATATCACGATTGGATGCGCATCACTTTAAGAGCACTAATACCGTATCCTGCGTGACATCATCTCCATTATGACTGGAGTGACACTTCCGTCTTGACATCACATCCAATACACTACGATTCTCTGATAAACCCAGAAGAGGTGACACACAGAACCAGTTAAGATCCCCCACCACCAAAACCAAAGTTTACCGATTGTCGTAAGTATTAGCGATGTAAGTCTCAGGTTAAGACTATACACACCTACCTTGATTTCGGCCTCCCATAGACACCTAGTCATAATACCAATGGGATTCCGAAAGGTCTATCCAGAGCGAAGCTGTTTCCCGTACCATCGGTGAAACACGACCTCCTATCGCACTTGCACAAGTATCCAATACTTATATATATGAGAACTATGCCGTTGTGCCCTCACAACGCGCACAAGTGCAATACTAGCCTATTCCGCATTATCGATGTCCAGTCTCGATAATACTACGGCTAGGGATATTTAATGATTAATCCTTCGTGGACTGATACTGTCTCATATCATCTCAATCCAGGAACTAATCATAGGGACCTCTCTTCATTTATATATCTATGGTGATCTAATCACAAATGATGAGAGTGCAATTTCCTTATTACATAGTTAATTTGCTACAACAACACAATGATCTGTGCAAATAGTGACGCTATGGGTCATATTATCCAACAATCTCCCACTTGGCACATAGCCAGTCACTCGAGTGTCTAACACCCGAACTATGTACAATTCGCTCAAATTGCTGAGGAAAGGTTTTCGTCAGCGGATTTGCTTAATTATCGTCTGACGCGATTTAACACGATCATCACATCGCCATGATGTATGATCCGAACGAATCAGATGATATAGAAGTATATATCTGGATCGTCGATGAGACCTTTAATTCCTTAGCCTGTGCTGACGCCTAGCTCGGCTGCTAACAGAACTATATCTAATCTAATTAGATTTATTTTTGATCCAAATGGCTTCTATTGCTGCCTCAGCTGCAGCAATTAATCCGCATTTGTTGTTTATTCGGCAACAGTTAACTTGCTAGGAAGATTTCCAGCTCACTGTCCCTGTTATTCAAACTTTATAGTACCGTAGTATTTAATCGTTTGGAAACTTGCTGCAGTGATCCCAGTCACTTCAAGTTCTCCTTCTCCATAGTAAAAGATAGAATCTTTAGTTCTCAGAGATACTAACAGATGTTCTTAACTTCAATCCAGTGACTATCACTTGGATTGACCCGATTGTGACTCCATATGCTCGAAGCGTATGAGACACCAATACAAGTACATTTTAAATGTACAATTTCCCAGAGAGTGTTAACAACTCCAAATCTATCCCAGTAGATCTTTATTCCTTGAACAAAGGTTGTTACTCCCCAGAATTCTACGGAGAATTTCTATGAAAGAATATTTATGAAAGCCAAGCTTTCACCAATAGCTATATGGGAATATGGGAATTTCACTGTCAGTGCGCTCTCCCACTAACCTCCTTATATACACAAGAATTATTTCGTTTTGAGTCAAATCATAAACCATGATTATTTCAAAACGTCAGTTCCAAGAACCTTATGCTTGCATCAATCCAAACATGGATCGAATAACCCGCAAACCTTGTTTGTCGGTTATACAAAATCGTCAGAATGTTATAAACATTCTCCAAAAGGTTTCCTTTTCAGGAAAGCGATTTTGATTTATAACTGGCACATTTCATAAATGAAATATACAGTTATTTTCAAGCATCTTCAAAATGGATTTACCATGGCAACAGGTAAAAGGTTGAACCGTTATTAACACAATGTTGATAACGATACCTTTTTATCAAAAGCCTAGCTTTGTACGTTGGTTTGTTGCCTTTCATGTATGTCTTCCTTGAAGACGTTTAATGTACCATAGGCACAACGCCTTGTGGTACAACAACTAGTATTCAAACATAGTTGTTATACATGGAATCCATTTCGGACTCATGGCACTTTGCCATAACAGGGAGTCGATACCTCGTATCACTTCCTCATAACGTAGTCGGATGGTACACCTCCATAAGATTGACATCTTTATGAGGTTAGATCAGAAACCCATACCCTAGGTTGTTTTCTGACTCTATCCGATCTACTAGTTTCTTGTGTATTTGAAGATTAATGGTATAGTTTCATCATAGATGAACTATTTGTGTTCCATTAAGGACTTCGTGCCTTGAACAGTGTTACTCCGATTTTCATCGAGTATCACTATCCTCCCACTGACCACTGCATATCGGTATTCCTCTCAGGAAAAACCGCATGGTGAGCAACAATCACATTGTTCTCATGTGAGATTTATAAGTACTATACTTAAGGTTTCCCTTAGGATAACCTATATTGGCACTTATCCAATTTGGGTCCTTAGTTTGGTATCATCCAAACGCTATGCCTCGCATACCCAAATTATTATCATGAATGAGAAACCTCGTTTTTCCCTGTTCATATCCTATATGATATCTGTCAAACAGATTTATATGGAACCTTATTCTAAATAAGTTTTGCACTGTTAATACATATCCTGTAGAAGGAAATAGTAGCTCAGAGCGACTCGTGATAAACCTTATCATGTCCAACAAAAATTCGGTTTTTGGTTCGGACACACCGTCTAACTAACGTGTCTCGGGAGGAGTCCTCATATGAAAGAATATCGTACTCTTTCATTTACGTATGAAACTTACTGCTTAAGTATTTTCCATTACGGTTTTACCGTTGCGGAATAATACTACAGCCGATCTGTTTGTCTACTTCGTGTCGAAACTCTAAAGTTTCCGATCTGTGTTCTTCAAAAGAAACACATAACCACAACGTGATGTCACATCCGTTAAGGTCACGAAATATTCATGTTCACATCTAGCCTAGCTAGATATGGGCCCACTTACTTCACCATGAATAGGGCTAACAGATCGGTGGCCCTTTTACTATTACCAAGTAAATAGTATTTTAGGTATTTAACCTAATAAACTAGATTCGTAGACCTTATTTGAATAGTCAAATCAGTCCTAGTATCCACTCTTCAAAAAGTGTGGATATACGAGTCTTGTTTAATAAACTAGATTCGTAGACCTTATTTGAATAGTCAAATCAGTCCTAGTACCCACTCTTCAAAAGTGTGGATATACGAGTCTTGTTTAATTGTGTCCCAGACAACAATGCCACAATTAAGTCTCTATTGATCAAATCAATTTGAGCTATTTATTTGTCATTTTATATGTTTGAGATTTTATTTATATTCAAAATATAAATTATCTAATGTATTTATCTCAGTATCATCTTTATATAATGAAACACTTTAGTGTTCTAGAATATAAAGGTTTTATCCACATCGGATTAAACACTGATATAGAGATAATGTCTCTAGTCAAACTAGTTACATTATAACATATCCTAATTTAAGTACATACCCAAAGGGTAGTTCCTAAACTTAGGTATCTGCTGTCGAAACAGCGACTTTCGTCCCGTTTTCCGATTTGCAGAGAAATCTCGGCTTGAAGCCAGTATCCAGCTCACAGCGGATTCTGAACGTCAATACATATACGTATTATGTACCACACTAAGTATTTAAAATCTAATTTCAATACTAGTAGTGAATATAACTTTGACAAACATTTTTAAAGTCAGAGCCTTGCCCTTTCTTTAATTCCTTCGTTTCTTCCATATCCAAATGGTAGTCGCTACGGGATATGTCAATTATCCTTTTCAATATTTCACAAACCTTTGGCCAAGCCTTGGGTTTCGGAATATCGAAACGATGTGCACCTTGTGCTACATGCCCAATTGCAAACTTTGACTTTTCTCCACTAGAATAGTCAATTAATTCTCCAAGAATTATTAATTGCAATTTTAATACTTTTAAATCTAAAGATAGATTTATTGTAAGTATATTAATTAAGCACTAAAGTCATCATCGCATAAATCTTCCAAAGACTTTATGCTCTACTATTTGCTTAATTATTGGCTTAGTAATAATAAGTTATTTTATCAAATAAATTAACCTATTATTAATCCCAATTGAAAATTAAATCATTTAAAATATTTAATCCAAGGATTATATATTTTAAATATTCAACCTTCAATTCTTTCCTTGATTTTAATAGTCCAACTATTTAATCAAATTATTAAGGTACTATTTATTATAATGATTACAATAATCAATTTTAATCAACTATAATTTTAATATGATTACTATAATCCCATTATAAAATCAACTATCATTTAATTCAATTATATTGATTACTATAATCCAATTATAAAATCAACTATAATTTTAATATTGATTACTATAATCCCATTATAAAATCAACTATCATTTAATTCAATTATATTGATTACTATAATCCAATTATAAAATCAACTATATATTGAATGAGTTGTATATAGTCCAACTATATATATAATTTAAAACAACATAAAATATTAGTCCAACTAATACTTTTAATAAATATGACGAGTAAAATAAAATGAGCGTGTTTAGCGTGTATTCGAACGAATGTTGCAAATTCAATACTTGCCTCTCACTATTTTTCGTCGAGTCTCTAACCCTCTGTGGAGTACTCGGGAAACCGTGTTTCCTAGTGGGCTAGGATCCTATTAAATAACACACAACCCTGACTTTGGTCAATAAAAAGCTGTATGCTATTTAACTAGGTAGATCTCACAGATCAATTGGATCTCATCCAATTCCTAGATCCGGTTAGGTGGACATCCAAGTCCGAAACATATGTATAATGTCAATGTATCCAATACATTTTCCTAACCATATCCTCCGAATCATCTAGGCCTTGGCTTTGGCCAAAAACAAACCTAATGATTCCAGTTAAGCAGGACCCATTGACGAGGAAAGTTTCGTAATCAATGTCATTGGACAAAAAGTGATCTGACTTTGGCCAATAAAAATCACGATTTGGACAAGACACCGATATGCAACAAAACTCTCATGATTCAAGTACATCCTTGATTGACAAAGGTCTTGACTTTGGTCAAAAACAAACCAATGCCAACTTTGGATCTTGAACAAGAATCATTCAATGGAAGGATATTTGCTTAATATAGATTGAGGGATTTTCGCGTGCCAATTGGCTACCAATTTAATTATCTTTGTTAAGGTCTCATCATCATACACCCTTAAACATGCATTCTAAATACATAATAAAGCGAGTATGAATAAAATAATAATGATATGCGGATGGATATTTAACACATTGATCCTAGATCAAATCTCTCCCTTTCTCACTCAAGCTAGCACTTGTACTACTTCTACCCGTTACACTACACTTCTAAAGAAACCTCATATACATAGAGGGGAATAGGTGAGAAGAGAATACAAAGAGAAAGAAGGTGATAAGGCTGGACACGCAGGTCCAATTTAATAAATCGAATTTATTACAACAATTTCTAAAATTGCCCACCCGACTAATATCCATCCGATATACATCATTCATTCAACACAACCACGTATTCACACACATAAGCATGCTATCAATCAATCTAATCAAATTAATTAATCTGATAATTAAGTGATCATCCAATGTTCAAACAACGATTTGATTTTGTTCGAGTCAAACTCGTTTTTGCGAATAAGTACTTAAAGTACGAATTCATGAATTAAATTAAACTACATCATTAAATCTAATTTAACATGTATTTAATACTAATTCACTATTCAATTCAAAATTAAATATTACACTTTTATTTAATAAACCTTTTACGATTTAAATTCCAAATCTAATCGTAACGCGTCTCAAAGACCGATTAACGTCCAACGTCAATTCAATTAAAGTCCAATGGGCTTTTGATTGATTTCTTAAGGCGTGGACTTTTGGTCAACTCGGGTCAAACCGATAACCAAAGTCCAATCCGGGATTTACCCCATAAGCCCATAAATCAATCTTGGCCCATTAGGCCAAATTGAACATTAAAGGTTCATTAGCCGCAATTGGGCTTTATGGTTAAGGTTTTGGGCCCAATTGGATCCAATCCACTTGGCCTAAACCAAACTTGATAAATCAAGCCCAATAGGCCCAATTACAACTTTAAATTCTAATTTCCAAAATTAGGCCCAATTAATTAAATCCAAAAATCCAATTTTCACAATTTAATTACCAAAAGTGCATTATATGATTAATCAACTAAATCAACATTTCCAAAACACTAAATTAGTCCAATTAATCATACTTAATTCATTATTACATGTCAAACACACATAATGAAAAATCAAACCCATTTACATGCTTTCATGCTCTCGGCCAAGGAGGGATTTTGTGACCGATTTGGTTTCGATCCAATCGAACCTACAATCGACATCAAATCACCATCCGATTTGATTTCATACACATCCAATGTCACAAAACCAAAAACACCAAGACATTAGGGCATTACACATTCGGCCAACTCAAAGATTTTGGGGTTTTCGTCCAATTCGAAATCCAATCCAATTCGATTCAAATTAACGTCAACCTAATCGATTCTAACTCATCAAATGAATTAAAAAACAAAAAATCCAAGATCCCAAAATTCTTACACACATTCGGCCAAGGTGTTAATTTTGGGGAAAATGATTCCAAATCAATTTTCGTCAAATTAGTCCAACCAATATGAATTTAAACATGTTATAAGCATACTCAAACAAGCAATTTATTCAAATCATGCTCAACAAACATTTACCCAAATTTTAAGCCCTACAATTTTTCATGCTTGCAACATTAGCTCTTGATGCCATTGTTGGTTTATTCTAAGGTCCCAAGATCAAATCAAGACATGAAAACATGCGTGAATACACCAATGAAGATAGTGGAATACTTACATTGATCGGTTATGTCGATTTGAAGACGAATCATGCCCAAAAACGCACTGCCTTGGTAAGCTTACTGCATGCAGTCCACTGCCCTGCAAAACAGAAAATCGGGTCTCAAAACGAAGCTCCAAACTCCATCGGATGAGTCCCGCCTCATGGTCGAACCTCCCTACCACCTTCGCAAGACTTGTAAGTGTGCTAGCACTTGATTTCTCACCATGAGAAACCACTCTTGGCTTCCCTTTGTTCACGCCATTTCTGGTTCCAAACCAGTGAAGATTTTCTTCATTTGGGCGTGAGAGAAGAGAGAAATGAGAGAGAAGAAGTTTTGTGTTAAGTTAAAATGATTTACCAAAAATCAATTTATATTTATGCCATAATTTTTATTAAATTAATAATAAAATTATGACACAAAACATGCAATGGCTTAGAGTGTCAAACACTCAAACTCCATGCAATGACATTGAGTGCAATGTACACAATCTACATGCAAAGCATTAGAATGACATGTGTCATGTGGCCCCCACACGTTTCCAAATGAAAGTGGGCCCACGTGCACTCACGCGTTCGGGTTCGATATTTCCGAAATACCGAGCTTACGTCGCGACGTTAATTAAATCGAATTTAAATAAATAATTGCGCCTGGCGAAATTATTATTTACGTCGCTAACGAATTAATTCTAAATTAACTCGTTTGCCCGAATTAAAATCTAATTTTAATTCCGCGTCGAAATCTAATTTCATTTAATATATCGAATATATTAATTCATCGATTAATTCCAAATTAATCGTTCTCTCTCTTTAGACGACATTTTATCCCGGATAAAATATCTCCGTTATTAATCCTAGATTAATTTTCTCTCTCTTCTATATAATCCCAGATTATTCAAGAGTGCGAGTTGTGCGTCATCGGTGGATTATCGGGAGCGACCCATGAGATCCCCGGATAATTGGCTGGCAGTAAATACGGTCGTCGGAGTATCCGAATCACGTACGTACCAAGTACTACGTTCTACCGATTTACGAGACAAGGTCGACTCCTAGCAAAGCACCAAGTCTTCCCAAGTTCTCCGGACATATTCATCAAAGAATATCTAGATCTGTATCAAGCGTAGTATACTAATGTATTGTGCGTATCGGCCCAGTATCGGATAATCACGTGCTAGGGCTGGGGCTGGATAAGTGTCTGCCCCGTCCGAAACACATATCGGATGTCTGGTAACTAGTCTCTATAATCGGATATTCATGACCTGGTCATAATATCACGATTGGATGCGCATCACTTTAAGAGCACTAATACCGTATCCTGCGTGACATCATCTCCATTATGACTGGAGTGACACTTCCGTCTTGACATCACATCCAATACACTACGATTCTCTGATAAACCCAGAAGAGGTGAACACAGAACCAGTTAAGATCCCCCACCACCACCAAAACCAAAGTTTAACGATATTGTAGTATTAGTAGTGTAAGTCTCAGGTTAAGACTATACACACCTACCTTGATTCTCGGCCTCCCAAGACACCTAGTCATAATACCAATGGGATTCCGAAGGTCTATCCAGAGCGAAGCTGTTTCCCGTACCATCGGTGTGAAACACGACCTCCTATCGCACTTGCACAAGTATCCAATACTTATATATATGAGAACTATGCCGTTGTGCCCTCACAACGCGCACAAGTGCAATACTAGCCTATTCCGCATTATCGATGTCCAGTCTCGATAATACTACGGCTAGGGAGGATATTTAATGATTAATCCTTCGTGGAATGATACTGTCTCATATCATCTCAATCAGGAACTAATCATAGGGACCTCTCTTCATTTATATATCTATGGTGATCTAATCACAAATGATGAGAGTGCAATTTCCTTATTACATAGTTAATTTGCTACAACAACACAATGATCTGTGCAAATAGTGACGCTATGGGTCATATTATCCAACAGCAAGTATTAGCGGTGCAAGTCTCAGGTTAAGACCAAATACACCTACTCTGATTTCGGACTTCCATAGACACATAGTCATACTACCAATGGAATTCCGAGGGGTCTATCCAGAGCGAAGCTGTTTTCCGTACCATTGGTAAAACACAACCTCCTACTAACACTTGCATGAGTATCCTATACCCAAATATATGAGAACTATGTCGTTATGCCCTCACAACGCGCACAAGTGTAATACTAGTCTTTTACGCATTATCGATGTCCTATCTCGATAATACTCTGACTGGGGATATTTAATGATTAAACCTTCTTGGATTGATATTGTCACATATCATCTCAATCCAGGTACTAATCATAATGACCTCCTATCATTTATACATCTTGGTGATCTAATCACAAATGATAAGAGAGCAATTTCGTTTGTCACATAGTTAATTTGTACAGCAACACTATGATCTGTACAAATAGTGACACTATGGTTCATAACTGTCCAACAGCTACCAACGCTTTGATGAGATCATAAAAAAATATGATTTCGTTCAAAGCGAATATGATCCTTGTGTATATAAGAAGGTTAGTGGGAGAGCACTGACATTCATTGTCCTTTACGTTGATGATGTATTGCTTATTGGCAATGACATTCCCATGTTAACGTCGGTGAAAGCTTGGCTTTCGTTGAAATTCTCCATGAAAGATCTGGAAAAGCAGCCTTTATTATGGGAATAAAGATCTACCGGGATAGATCTAGAAAGCAAAGTGTTGACAAAGTGTTGAAGAGATTCAACATGGATCAGTCCAAGAGGGGACTGTTGCCACTGTCACATGGCATCACTCTATCTAAGGACATGTGTCCTAAAAATCAAGATGAGAGAGACAGCATGAGTCGAATACCGTTCGCCTCGACAGTCGGATCGATCATGTATGCCATGGTATGTACACGACCTGCTGTCTCCTATGCTTTGAGCATATGTAGTCGCTATCAGGACGATCCAGGTGAAGGTCACTGGATGGCGGTTAAGAATATCCTTAAGTATCTTAGACGAACTAAGGATGCTTTCTTAATCTATGGAGATGGAGAACTTGAGGTAACTGGGTATACCGATGCAAGTTTCCAAACCGACAAAGACGACTGTAAGTCGCAATCTGGGTACATATTTTATTTGAATAACGGAGCAGTAAGTTGGAAATATTCTAAGCAATAGATTGTTGCTGATTGAACAACAGAAGCGGAGTATATCGCTGCAGCTGAAGCAGCAAAGGAGGCAGTTTGGATCCGAAAACTCCTAATTGGTTAAGGAGTAGTTCCGTTAGCAGCTGAGCCCGTTCCATTGTATTATGACAATAACGGGGCTATAGCGCAGCCTAAGGAACCGCGGTCTCATCAACGATCCAAGCATGTTCTTCGACATTTCCATCTAATTCGTGAGATCATACATCGTGGCGATGTGAAGATCGAGAAGGTCGCATCAGAGGACAACATTGCAGATCCGCTGACGAAAGCCATTCCTCAGCAGAAGTTTGAGCGACATGTACATAGTTCAGGTATTAGATGCTTGAGTGACTGACTATAGGCCAAGTGGGAGATTGTTAGACAGTTATAACCCATAGCGTCACTATTTGTAAAAACATTGTGGTTTTGTACAAATTAACTATGTAGTAATGGAAATTGCCTTTCATCATTTCGTAATTAGATTACTTAAATGTGATAATGATGAAAGTCCTTATGATTATTTCCGGATTGAGATGATATGAGACAGTATCAATCCATAAAGGTTTAATCATTAAATATCCCTAGTCGTAGTATTATCGAGACTGGATATCGATAATACGGAATAGACTAGTATCGCACTTGTGCGTGTTATAGAAGCGTAACAACATAGTTCTCATATATTTAAGTATTGGATACTTATGCAAGTGTGGTAGGAGGTTGTGTTTTACCGATGGTACAGAAAACAGCTTCGCTCTGGATAGACCCCGCGGAATCTCATTGGTAGTATGACTATGTATCTATGGGAATCCGCATCAGGGTAGGTGTATTTGGTCTTAACCTGAGACTTGCATCACTAGTACTTGCGACAATCAATACGCTCTAGTTTTGGTCGTCCAGGACTAACAGGTTCTGTGTACACCTCTTTTGGGTTTATTGAGAATCATAGTGTATTGGGTGTGATGTCAAGATGGAAGTATCACTTCATTCATATGGAGATGATGGTCACACAGGGATACAGAACTGGTTCTCTAAGGGTTGCAACCATCGGGATAATATGACTAGGTCATGATTATCCGATAATAAAGAGACTAGTTGCTTGTGATCCGATATATGCTTCGTACGGGGCAGACACTGTACCAGCCCCAGGCCTTGCATGTGACATCCGATACTGGATCGAAATACGCAATACTACGTATACTGCGCCTGTTAAAGATCGTATATTCCATTAAGAATATTTCTGGAGAATTGGGTAGGCATGTCGCTTTGCTAGAAGCCAACATTGTCTCGTAAATCGGTAAAAACGTAGTACTTGGTACGTACGTGTTCAGATAGTCTGACGACCGAATTTACTGCCAACATATCCAGGGATCTCTTGGGTCGCTTCCCGAAGATACACCGATGACATATGATTCGAGCTCAATTAATCTGGGATTAATTGCGGAGAGACTTTATCTTGGATAAAGTACTATTTGAAGAGTGAGAAAGATTAATTTGGAATTAATCGATAAAATAGTATATTCGATATATTATTCGAAATTAGATTTCGATGCGGAATTAACATTAGATTTTTAGTCGGGCAAACGAGTTAATTTAGAATTAATTCGTTAGCAACGTGAATAGTAATTTTTTTAGGCATAATTATTTAATTAAATTCGATTTAATTACGTCGTGACGGAAGTTTGTTAATTCGGAATTAGCGAATCCGAGACCGGGAGTGTTTACGGGCCCACTCGCATTTGGAATCGAGTGGGGCCCACATGTCACATCAAGTGACACATCACATGTCACCTTTATTACTTTTGGTTGATGTGTTTTGGTGGAGTTGGTGGAGACTTGATTCACACTCCAAGTCAAAGATATGATTGACTTTACCAAATCTAACTTTTGGTATATGATTATTATTGTTTTTGAAACAATTACACAATTATTCCATTCTCTCTTTTTTGGCCGAATGCAGTAAGCCATTTTCCTCTCCCAAATTTCTTCTTCCTTCACCGAAAATAGCAAGAAGAAAGTGAAGAATTTTTGTTGCATTAATTCTCATAGAGCTAGCACTCATCAAGGATCATTACAAGGTGTTAGGGAAACCTACTTGAGAGCTTGGAAACTCAAAGCAAAGCTTGGAGCTTTTGGATCACCTTGGCCGATAACCTTGGAGCATCTTGGAGAAAAATTTTGTTGATCAACACATCCATAAACCGATCAATGTAAGTGTGTTTCCGCCACTCTTCTTTGTTATTCATTCACATTTTATGCTTGATTTGATCTTGGGAATTCACCTAGAAACCCAACACTTGACAATGGCCAACAAGTCACAACTGCCTAAGACATGCGATATTAACAAAGTTTTCATGGTTCAAACACATCCGCGATAGACAATGATCTTGACTTTGGCCAACAAATCAAAGCCAATCTTGGATCTTGAGAGAGAACCACTCAATGGAAGGAAACGAATAATATTAAATGCGAGAGCGTTTTCGTAAATTGGCAACCAACTTATTATCTTTGATTAGGTCTCATCATACACCCTTAAACATGCATTCTAAAAGCACAATAAGGCGTGATAAATATAATAATGATATGCGAATGGATATTCATGTACATTTTGTTCCTAGAACAAATCTCTCTCGTCTTTTCCTCTCTCCCGCTAGAACTATACATTCTTCTATTTACCCAATTACATAACACTATAAGAAATATCATTTATATTGAGGGGAATTGGTGAGAAGAGAAATACAATGAGAATAAGAGGTGATATGCTGGACACGCAGGTCCAATTTCAAATAAATACAATATTTACAATAATTTCTAAAATTGCCCTCACCCATCTAATATCCATCCGATATACATTATTCAAACAAATACATCCAAGCATTCACATATAGCATGTTGTCAATCAATGTAATCAATTTTTCAATTAATGACCATCCAATGTTCATACAACGATTTGATTTGCGTGAGTCCAACTCGTTTTAGAATAAATACTCAAAGTAAGTATTCTTGAATTATATCGAACTACAATATTAAATCCAATTTAAATTGTATTCAATATTAATTCAAGTTTAATTCCAAATCAAACAATTACACTTATTCTATTATAATAATGCCCTTTTAGACTTGGATTCCAAATCAAATCCAAATGGTCTCAAAGGCCCATTTAGCATCCAATGCCAATTCTATTAGGTCCAATGGGCTTTAATTAATTCTTTAGGCATGGACTTTTGGCCATTATGGATCAAACCCATAATGTCTTGGCCCATTTAGGAATCACCCTATGCCATAAATTAATTTTGGCCTATTAGGCCCAATTACATTATTAAAGGCCCAAAAGTCATATTTTGGACTTTTATGGAAATAGTTTAGGCCCAATTGGATCCAACCCAATTGTCTACAACTAAACTTGGCCCAACTAAGCCCATTAATCCAAATATAACCAAATTAGCCCATTTAATATTTTAGAGACTAATTTACATTAATACAATATTCCAAATATTACATTAATCCATTTTAAGTGTAATTAACATAACTAATTAATTAATCTAACATTTCTAAAATATTAATTAATCTAATTAATCATGTTTATCATGTTTATCATTCCAATTCATGTCCAACACAAATTGAAGCAAAATCAAGTCTCCAACAAGCATGCTAACTCACGGCAATGACCAGAAATTAATATCCAATTTGATTCCAATCAAATTAAATCAACATTCAACATATATATCATGCCATTAACACATCCAAGTGTTAAAATTTAAAAATCACCATGAGCTACACTAGGGTATGTTTCGGCCAACTTAGGAAAATTAGGGAAATTTGATCCAATCAATTTTTCAACAATCCAACAATGCACAACTCCAAGTTATCATCATCTAACATCAACCAACAACTCAATTTTGAATTTTCTTGCTCCAAGCAAAAATTCCTAATTAAATTTTATGAACCCTAGTTTTCAAAATCATATTTAGCAAGGCTCTAGATACCATTGTTAGTCTTTAAGACATGCCACAAGATCCTAATTATGATTCTATGTGTGAAATAATAAGAAAAGTGGCGGAATCACTTACATTGTTAAAATGAGGAATTTTGAAATTTCCTCTTGGATGAAGCTCCAAGTTTGTTGTTTGTTGTTAACACCTCATTTGACTCCTCCAAGTGCTAGCTTTGTTGAAATTTTGAAGTAAAAATTTCAAAACCATTTTGAGAGGCATTCGGCCAAGCAAGGAGAGAAAGAGAGAGTGTGTAAAAATTCAAGACTTGGTGGTTGTTGTGTTAAAAATGCACTTAATAAATTAAGCCAACAACTTCCATCAAGTTTTGACCTTTGATGTAAGTCATGTGGTCCCACCACATTTTAAATTAAAAATCTGATTTGGCTTCTTCAACACACAACTTGACTTGGTCCTACCAAAGTCAAAGATATTTTGTGTTCCCAAAATACAAAAAGATACACACAAAGTCACGGGCATTTTTATAAGGTTCGTTTAATTCTGATTAAACGAATTTGCCGTCGCGTCATAATAAAATCCAATTTAATTAAATAATTATGCCTCGCAAAATTATTACGATAGTCGCTTTTGAATTAATTCTAAATTAATTCGTTCACCCGAATTAAAATCCAATTTTAATTTCGTATTGAAATCCGATTTCAATTAATATATCTGATATATTATTTTAGCCACAAATAAATAAATTAAATAGAAAAATCCAATTTAACTATTAAATTTATTTTATCGATTAATTCTAAATTAATCGCGTTCTCTCTTCTATTTGAAGTTAATCCCAGATTAATTCTTGCCGCAATTAATCCTATATTAATTTTCTCTCTCATAATTAATCCCATATTATTTCTATCTGAGTCAAATGTCATTGGTGAATCTTTGGGAAGCGACCCAAGAGATTCCTGGATATGTTGGCAGTAAATATGGTTATCGGACTATCCGAACACGTGCGTATCCCGTACCATGTTCTCACCGATTTACAAGACATTGTTGGCTTCTAGCAAAGCACCGTGCCTACCCAATTCTCCATAAATATTCGTCGAGGAATATTATCTGTATCAGGAGTAGAAATACTAATATTATGTAATACGTAATACGATCCAGTATCGGAAGTCACATGCTAGGCCTAGGGCTGGCTCTGTGTCTGCCCCGTACAAAGCATATATCGGATCCCGAGTAACTAATCTATGTAATCGGGAAGTCATGACCTAGTCATACTATCCCGATAGCTGCAGCTTTAAGAGTACTAGTTCCATATCTTGTGTGACCAGCATCTCCATATGACTGAACTGATACTTCTATCTTGACATCACATCCAATACACTACGATTCTCAGTAAACCCCAATACAGGCGTACACAGACCTGTTAAAGCTCCAGACGACTAATACTAAAGTAAACTGATTATCGCAAGTAATAGCGACGTAAGTCTCAGGTTAAAGATCACATACACCTACCCTGATTCGGATTCCCATAGACACATAGTCATATTACCAATGGGATTCTGAGTGGGTCTATCCAGAGTGAACTGTTCCCGGTCCAACGGCCTCTTATTACACTTGCATAAGTATCCAATACCTAAATATATGAGAACTATGTCGTTAAGCTTTCATAACACGCACAAGTGTAATACTAGTCTATTCTGTATTATTAATGTCCAGTCTCGATAATACTTCGAATAAAGATATTTAATGATTAAACCGTTCATGGATTAATATTGTCTCATATCTTATTAGTCTGATTTAACCATATGGACTTTATCATTAATATATATTCAAGTAATCTAATTACAATAATGATAAAATAGCAATTTCCTTTTGTCACATAGATAATTTGTACAAAAACACAATGTTCTTTACAAATAGTGATGCTATGGGTCATAATTGTCCAACAAGTATGTCAGAGGCTCAGGGGAAAAGTACGGCCTATTCCCCGCTGGTAACATCTCCAGATCGAGGATGTTACAAAGATGGTATCAGAGCATGGTCTAGGGAGTCAGTGACTGCAATGGGTAGAGTGTTGAGGTCTTGTATACTTAGTATGTCCGAGATACTAGTATGCGGGGCATTACCTCCCCAGTATTCGATCCTCGAGTATGTCCTCAAGATCCTCAGACAGGTTAGCAAGTATTTCTAAGTCTTTTGAATCTTTTTTCCTTACTCTAGATAGGAAATCATTCGGTAATCATTCTAGATTACTCCTCAAAGTTCAGCACAAGATAGGGAACCAGATAGTAAGTTCCAAAAGAAAGTTATCTAAGAAAGTAAAAGAGAAAGAGAAAGTTAGAAGAGAAATAAGGAAAGTGTAAAGATGATTAAGTAGCTAGAAGTAGGAAAATATAGAGATACAATACCAGATCAGTAAGAAAGTACAGGATCCTATAGTAGCCAAGAGAATAAAGAAAGCCCCCAGCAAGTATTGGAGTTGCCTAGTAGAAGTAAGATTCCTTTCCTCTTCAGGAAATTCTTCCAATAAATATTAATAGACCTCAAGATCTTCTTATAGATAGTGAGCTCCCCGAGTAACAAAGAATAGCTAGAAAGATAACAGAAGTAAGAAACCCAGATAAGTCTTGAGAGCCCTAATGGACTTAGATGCCAAAAAGGATTTAGAGAACTCCAGATACCCGAACCCCAAACCTGATCCCCTAGTAAGAAATAGAAAAGGTTAGTTACTTTACCCCCAGCAATCCGATAGAGACGAGACTTTAAATCATCTAGTCTTCGAACCCTCCAATGACACCAGATAAGGAAGCTGCCCTAACAGAGCCTACCTCATACCTACCCTATAAGAGAAATAGACTCTACTAAGACACAGAGCACCCGAACAAGGATACCAAAACTCATTAAGATATAAGATATTTACCCTAGTCCCTATCCGCATAGGCTCAGATGAACATAAGAAATTTGATGAGAGTTCACGTAGGATCTTGAAAGGAAGATCACTCGGAAAAAGATTAAGAAAGTTTCGAGGATATTAGAACGAGAACCCAGTGTAGCCCAGAGGACAAGACAAGTCAGCATAAGGTCTGCAGCAATAGTAAAAGTCCACGGGATAGACCAATACTGTAGAACCTAAGGATCAGCCCAACAGCCAGTAGAAAACCATAGAAGTATAAATAGCTGACCCGTGAGGTTGGGGATATTTATAAATGATGAAAGTACTAGTATGGACCACAGAACAAACTGCCATAGTAGTAATTGGTGGCAAGAGTAAAGAGTAAAGATTTAGGAAATAACTAGAAGAGCGAACCACCACTAAACTCAGTAGTGTGGCGTAGAGCCAAGGAATAAGATATGGAGACAGTAAAAAGGAAACATAAATGGCAAGAAGATTTAGTATAAACAGTGAAGTAAGAAAAGAAGTTTGGAGACAATAAGATAAGTGAAGACCTCGGAGAAATCAATGAAGAGTTAAAACATGGAGTAGTTGACCAGGTCCCCGCAAAACCAATGACAACCCTTCCTTCGAGAAATACCGATTCTAGAAAGCGTGCAAACACAAACCAGATCGTCACAGAGCCTAAGTGTCAAATATAATGCAGACAACATGATCCCTAAGGAATATATTATGGTCACCCTTCAATCCAGAATTTAGTAAAGAGAAGAATCAGTAGAGAAGAGCAATGAACAGATCAGACCAATCACGAGATGGCTAGATAGTCAAGTTGATAAGTTAAATAGAGCGTAGATAAGAAACACGAGATATGATAGTCTAAAGTCAGGATGATGTGAACAATATATGGGGATTATAAGGAAGAATAACAAGAGGGGATATAGTAGACCCTTAAGAAGAAGTAAAGACTTAAATGTAGAAAGAGACCAGGGACAATAAATCTTAAGAATATAGCAATAGCATATGAAGAATTGCATGGTGTTGAGTAGAAGGACTAGGTAAGAGTGACATTTGAACCAAAGAGTTTAGTAGAGGTCGTCCTAAGTAAGTAAAGCTGATAGAGATCTTAGGAGAGTAATGATGAAAGAAGTTCAAGGGACTGAGATAAGAAAGAAACCTAAGTTGCAGGGTGAGTTTCTTTAGGAAAGATAGTAAAGAGAGAATAGTGGTACCCAGAGAAAGGAAGTAAAGACTTTAGAAGGCTAAATAATTGATATAAGACAAGAAAAAATATAGAGGTAGTACGGGGAAGTTTTTAGAGAGCACGATCTTAAAAGGACTTTTCGAAAGAGGTAGTGGGTTCGATAGTCAAAGATATTCAAAAGTAAAGTGGAAGAGACAACCAGACGGTTTTAACAATAGTACCCTAGTATAGGAAATGTTACCAGACATATATGCCTAAGAGTTTTAGGCTTATAATTCAACCATTTGTACAACTAGATCACCATAAATGGAAAGATTATAGAACAAGGTCCCACCCTCCCAACCCTTGATGGACAACAGCAGTATAGGTGGATCCTGATGATTGCCTCAAGATACTCTTAGAAATAAGTTAAGGTATAGTAGAAGAAGATATTCAAACTTAGTATGAGGCCAGAGTTAAAGTACGAGACAGCCCCAAGTTAAGGAATCAGAAAAGTTGTATAACGGATTGGTATAGAGATAAGAAGCAGTCAAGTGAAGACTGAGATAAAAAGGAACCATTGTTAGACACAGTAATGGATAGAGAAAGGAAAAGATATCCTTCGGATAAGGAACCAGAGGCATAGACCACAGGAGTTCTTAGTATAGCATAAGACATTCAGATGCAGTTTAAGAATGAAATAAAGTAAGAGATAGTTCTGAGTAAAAGAGTTAAGGAATAAGTTGATAAGACGGAGTGCTACAGAAATAAAGTAGTAGACAAGCAATGGCTGAGATTTTAAGGAACCAATGTCTGATGAAATGGTGAGTATGTAAAGAAAAAGGATATTTCTCAGAAAGGAAGACAGAGATATTATGTACCCAGCCCCAGACTTAGTTGACCAAACCACTACGGGTTTGGGACGGCCTAAGCCATGGGTATGGGTGGTTTGGTAGATGTGTAGAAAAATACGAAATCAATGAGAATAGTTGCTGTAAAGTTGCAACTAGCATGTGGAGTGAATCTTTAAGGTATGATATGTGTACGTATATTTGAGTAATGACCCTTGATAGCACTAGACTTTGGAGAACAAGTCAGTGAGAAGCATCGAAACCAGACTTGTAGTAGCAGTGAAAATAAGAGAAAGAAGAAAATAATGGACTATAGTCAGAACTGAATAGCTAACATCCCCATCTATAGGAAGAGCACAGTTTAAGTAGAAATGTTCATACAGTTCAGCTTTCAGCAAAACCACCAGATCCAACTTTCTTAGTACAACCCATTAAGTGGACAATAATAGGGGATAAAGGTACATAAGGAGTCAGACCATGCATTACAAAGTTCTAAGTTATACAAATAAGCAGAGACAAGAAGTTATAGAGAGAAACCGGTAAACATCCTAGTATAAACATATGTACGTATGTACCTTCCAGGGTCAAAGCCAAAGTAAAAGAGCTCAGTTACAGGAAGCGCAAATACCTACAGAGATAAAAGATCCGTAAGTAAAGTTGGACAAGCTTTATCCAATAGTTGTGTGGAATAAGTTGAGGAAGCAACGAGTTTTTAGTAAGAAACCTCTTAGAATCTCTCTCCTTGCAGATGGATATAAGAAGTCTAAACAGTCAAGAAATAGAAGGAGTGGACGTAAACCACAAATCTAGTGTCATTTAGAACTGTTAGCTCATGCTGTAATGGGCTAGAATAAACAGAGTATAATGAAAGATTTAGGAATGAGGCTACTTGGTAAGGATTTCAGCATGGCCGTAGTGTAAGTAATCAGCAGAAGTTATAGGAACAGAATGAAGAGTCCCCTCCTCGATTAAAGAATTTAGAAGTACGAGGTATGAAGTAGAAATCAAGTCAAACAAAAGACTAAAGCGAGCATGAGTTAGTTTACAGAGAAATAAGAGTTCTAGTAAGTGAAACAAGATGGTTTCGAGTATAAACTCAGTTAAGACTGATGATCTAGAGGGAGATAGTGTACCTGGAGGTCTGTAGTAAAATCTCAAGTTTTGAAAGGATTCGAGGACGAATCCTATATAAGGAGGGGATAATTTGTAACGGTCGGTAGTTTTTACTACTGTATACGACTATACTATTACATACGGGACGGAGACACATAAAATAAGTTATTTTGGGACTCAAAATACTCATGGAATGACTTTAGGGATGATCGGAGAATTTCCTCGAAGTCCCGGGACGAGACGGTACAGTATCCTCTTTGGCCAACCCATGGTATTTTGGGCGTAACCTTTTCGTATGAACTCTGATTTTTATAAATTTTATATCTTCGGAAAGCTGAGATCGAGATCTACAACTTCTGCGTAGAACATTGTCCTGAATTCAGAACAGAAGCTGGTCAAAAATACAATTCAAAATTCAGATGAATAGTGAATTCGGGGTTAAATGGAGAAATCACAAACTTTCTAGATTTTTCTACACTTTTCTCCATATTTTCAAATATCATATGACCCCCCCAACTATATAAAGGGTTCACTATTCACTCATCACAAAATTTGGAAAATAAAGAGAAGGAAGAAACGTGAGGGAAAGAGGGAAAGAAGAAGAAGAATGAGAAGGAGAGGAAGAAAAAGAGGAAAGAATAATAAGGAAAGAAAGAAGAGAAGAGAAGAGAAGAGAAGAGAGAGAGAAGCAAATGATCCTTGGTACCCATGCAACTTAATGGAAGAGATGAAGATTCAACAAAAATAAGGTAATAAAACTAAACCCAAATTCTTAGTTATGGGATTTTGACAAATTGATGATATGGATGTTGTATAGGCATGATTATGTGTTGCATATTAGTGATTAATTATTAAAGAGATGAGTTATGGAGTTAAGTGTTGAGTTTGAAAAGTTTTAAAGTTTGATTTAAGAATAATTGATTTATGATAAAATGAGTAATTAATGATGATAAAATGGTTGTTTAGTATGTGTAGAATTGATATGAAGTGATCGATGGTGTATTTGATTGATTATATTTGCATTGGGGATGAAATTGGGTAAAAATCGCATAAGGAAAGAAAATACAGAAAACTGGGAAGCTGGTCTGCGTCGCGACGCAGGAAGACCCTTGTGTCGCGACTCGTGCTGGAATTATGGAAAGTGTCTGGGTGATGCGCGTCGCGACGCGAAGAAAAAATTCTGCCAAATCGATTTTAAACCATTCCAGTTCCACCCCAGCGTATTAGAGACCACCCTTAAGATCTCGAATCAGTTCTTATGCTCACAATACATTCTAGTACAACATGATATACTGAATTACGACTTTACATATTTAAAAATAGTGGTTTAGCCTAATTCTAGAATTCATCTCGTAACTTTTAGTCTGATCCAGCTATCACCTTTAGACCATTGTAGGAATTGCGATCTCTTTCGACAAAGCAGTATAGTTCCAGCCAGTTTCCAAGCACTATGAGTGGACCTCTTTTCTTTAACTGCTTTTATTTATTAAGTTTTGTTATCGGACTTATTTTTTTATGCCTTAGGGCGTTAGATTTCTTTTTTCACTGTTATTTCATGAAACTTATGCTTTAAGTTATGTTTTAGACAGAAAAATTTTAAAGCATGAGTTTATGGTTTTTCGGGGCATGAGGGAAAAACTCACCCTTGTATGTAACTTGAGATACAGTTGGAATTGACGGATATAGAGGACATGTGAACATGTAGAGGACTAGGGGGACGGTGATATGTAACGCCCATAGAACCTAGTTTCAGAGCCAGGATGACGACATAGGTTCATGTATCTGGACTCTAGTTCAGAGCTTGGGTGGGAAGATAGATCTGCACCCCCAGTTCTAGTTTGTTGCTTGGGGGACGGGGATACGTAACACCCCAAAACCACCAGATTCAGAGACAGTAGTGGCATGCTTTGGGGGACGGTGATACGTAACGCCCCAAAGTCATGGATTTGCACTGCTGGCTACAGTTAGGCATATGGGGGGAAGGCGATACGTAACGCCCTCATACGTCAAGTTTTTTCAGACAAAGACATAGTTTTCAGAAAGATATTTCAGTTTTCAATTACAGTTTTCAAAAGAGCTTTTAGAAAAGAAAGTTTTCCAAAACCACAGTTTTATAAGAGAATTTTAGAAATAAGTTCATAGTTTTAAAACAGAAACCAGTTTTCTTATAAAGCTATTTTATGAGCTTTCGGTTTTAGAACCAGATGTTATTATAACAGTTTTTCGTTTTTAGTCCACTCACTTAGATCGTATAACGATCTAAACCCCACTCCAGTCTTTATATTTTGCAGGTTTTCTTGGAGGACGAGCTCAGAAGGACGGATACTGATGGCAGTCACTAGTGGGTCTGAGTCCACCAGTTCAGAGTCAGAGAGTATAAGAGTTCAGTCAGAGTAAAAGTTCAATTAAGTCAAACAAAATTTATTTTCAAAAAAATGTATAAGTAAAGTTGTATTTCAGTACTAAGTGTTGAGTCGAAATGTATGTAACATTAAGTTTATGAGAATTTGTAATTTATGTTAATAAGTTTGGGCAATGGCCTCATGTTCAGGTTATAGTTAAATTAAGACAGTAGCAAAGTATACAGTTAGTATGTCAGAGGCTCATGGGAATAGTATGGCATATTCCCCGTCGGTAACATTCCGGATCATGGATGTTATACAACTTATGTTATAATTGCGCACTACGTTGTAAATCCTCAAGTCTTTGTCTAATATATACATATGACTAAACCAAATTTAGTTTTATTCTAATCAAATTAGATCGAATATATATATATATATATATATATATATATATAAGAGACAAGAGGTGATACCATAAATATGTAATATTATGAAAATAAATTGTTCGTATTCATGAACCGGACATAAATACGATCCGGATTGACGCTCCTAGCACCAACCCTAGTAATATATTGATCATATAAATATTAATTGCCTAAAGTCTAAAAGATGAAATCTCTGGAATAAAATAGAGTAACGTCTTTTTAAAAGCAGTAAGGAGAAAGGAAGAGAGGGATCACTCTCTAGTTGGATAAAGCTGATAATTCTAACACAAAATAAAATAATTTTTTTTACCCCATCTTGTTTTTTCTCCTAGTCTCCAAAGACTCATGGCTCACTGGGATAAACCATCAGACCAAGTCTCAATATATGACATGTACTTGACTCAACTGATTTTACTAATCGACCAATGTCAGTAAATCTTGATCATGAGCTTTATTTGAGAATATATAACTTATAGTGACACATTACAATGTCAATTACAACTTATGTTGTAACTGCGCATTACGTTGTAAATCCTCGGGTCTTTGTCTAATATGTACATATGACTAAACCAGATTTAGTTTTATTCTAATCAAATTAGATAGAATATATATGTGTGTGTATATATATATATATATAAGACAAGAGGTTGCTGTCATAAATATGTAATATTATGAAAATAAATTGTTCGTATTCATGGACCAGACATAAATACGATCTAAATTAACGCTCCGAGCACCAACCCTAATAATATATTGATCATATAAATATTAATTGCCTAAAGTCTAAAAGTCTAAATATTATTAACCATCTCATTCTTCTCTAAAACAATAATAAGATATTTCCCTACCTTCCTAACAACATGCTTAATTATGTAAGGATGATTGCTACTAACTAAATTATAGGATTAATAAACGATCTGAAATCTGTATCACTTGTTTATTGATTATCGAGTTCGGATTTTGAGGTCCTACCACGAGAATTCGCTTACAATACAATTAACTATTTCATTATATGATTGACTTGTCTTTTACAATAGAACTAGGTTATATTTACCATATTTAAAAAAATTATTTAAGTTATATTTAGATTAAAAAAAAGGATTAAGAGTTTTAGTAGCTAATAAGGTTAAGAGTTTTAGTAGCTAATACAATAAAATTTTATAAAATATATTGAAATCATGTTAACAAGTTGTGTGTGGTGTGTGTTAAAAGGGTGATGAGACGCGACATAAATTATAAGATAACAATAAGTCAATTTAAATTATTTTTTTTGGGAAACCACGCCGTCAAATTATCCGATCCGAATTTAAGCGGAGTATGAAAAACCCTCAGCTATCATAGGTTCTTACAAGAAATGCACCCCTGAACTCAAACTCGGGACTTGACAATCAAATTCTAAGTGATTTTCCACCAAGCCACACCTCTTAAGGATAAGTCAATTTAAATTGTCACTTCTAATTTAAGAAAACACTTGCAAATAAAAATGTTTAAGACACTACTACAAAACTTGTTTTTAATGATGTGGAATTTATGACGGTTTTAGTAAAAACTATCATTAAAAATAAAATATGACAGTTTTTATAAGAACTGTAATTTTTTTTGTAAATTTATGACGATTTTTCCATAAAACTGTCATAATTTTTTATATATGGTAAAATATGACGTTTTTATAATAATCGTCATCTTTTGTTAGTAAAAAAATGACGATTTTTGTCATAACCGTCATCTTTCTACCGTAATTTTTTATGACAGTTTTTAAAGGTTGTGCACGAGGGTGATAGTCAAGTTTTGGGGATTATGCCAAAAACTTTGGCTGACGAAAACCTCATTGGAAAATCAAATGGAGAAGAAAACATTGTCTTAGGTATGTCTGAACGGCTTATTGAAATGATTAATCATGCTGACGCTTTTATTGCTTTACTAGGTGGGCTAGACATGTTGGAAGAAATATTCACAGTTGCGTCGTGGACAAAAACTTGAACATTCATCAAAAACTCATTAGACCACTTAATGTTGATCATTTTTTGATTTTCTTTTTGTATTTCTCGAGGATGTCAAAAGACATGGGTTCATTTTGAAACCAGTAAAAGATATCGTTCTAACTACAAGAAAAATTGATGAATTAATTGACCAACTCTTTGCTTATGAACCAAAAATCGACCACAATCTTTCTAAGTTAGACTGGTCAAATAACGATCGTGGCAAGAAGCGTAGAGTGGACTTTAATCTTAATTTGTAACCTTTCATTTTTTTTAAATAGTTGTAGATTCAATTGTCAATTTCACACTAACCAGGTAATGTCTTCTAAACTCTACTTCTTCATATTCAGACATTGGAGACAATGTCCCAATTTGGTTGATGGAAGCGGATAGTTGACTAGATAGTTTCCGTTTGTGTGTTTTCCTTTTTGTAAAAAAAATTATTTTTATTTTTGTGTTGTTGTTTTTTTTTTAAAAAAAAAAAAATTATGTTGTTTTTTATTGTTGTTATTTAAGTGTAAAAAAAATATTTTTGTGCTGATTTTCTTTGTTGTTTTTTTAAAAAAAGCTACAAACAAACCAACAATAATTTTTTGACTAATCAAGTGGAATTGTTGTCCAAAGATGGCAGTGTAAGGAGTTTTCGCTCCTGAGACACATCTCAATGTAATTCATAACAAGTTATTTTTTGTTCCTTTCTGTTTGAATCATTCAAATTTCTGAATTACCCATAATATAATTTAAATTTTGATTTCCATATGCTCATTTGACAAGTATTATCATCATATACGGTAACATATGATAGTGGGTTGTAAGTGAAAATTTTGTAATACTCAATTCTCTAGTTTGTTAGAAATAGCACCTAAAGGCAATGAAATTTTGTTTTTATTTAAAAAAAGAAAAAAAAAAAATTAAATTAAATCTAACCAAGCTTTTACTTAGTAACCGTACATCTTGTCTGAGCAAGCAGTGATTTTTCGCGTAAAATGGTAGGACTTGAATTAGTTTTAAAAAGTGATAATAATCAGGCTTTTACTTAGTAATTGGACATCTTGTCTCAGCAAGCAGTGATTGTTTGTGTAAATGATAGGGCTTGAATTGTTCTAATTAAAAAAAAGTCTGTGTGTGTGTGAATAAGTTCAATTTCATAACCTCTCTAACTCGAGAAATTAAGTCTGTATAGGTGTTTTAACAATTTGTGCCCTAAGACCAACTGGTCTGGGAGTCACTGGCCCAAAGCTCGTTAAATAGGTTAAAGAGAAAGCTTAAGGAAATCAAACACGTCTTTTTTTTTGACATCTGAGATCCGAGGAATTAAGTATGTAGGGGTGTCTTAACATCTGGTGCTCTAAAACCAACTGGTTTGGGAGTCACTGGCCCAACGCTCGTTACAAAGGTTAAAGATGTATTATTATTATTAAAAATATTAATTATTTTTTATATGTAAATAAACTGTCATTGTCCAAAGGTGTTAATTCTGATATAAATTTAGGATAAAAATATTACTCTTTTTTTCAACAAGACCTAAGAATATTGTGTGCACAATGAATCGATTGATATTTTCTCTTATTGGTGTATGGAAGAAGGGTAAAAAGTGCATGAGAATTTGCTTGTTTGATAATTTAGATGAAATAAAATAGTTATTAACTTAGATAAGAATTTTTAGTTTTCGCTTAAATTACTAGGGACTTGTAATAAGCTGGTTTGGGGGTGTGATGAAAAATAAAAAAATATACATTTATTAAAAAGAAAATTAATCATTTTACATGTAGGTTCATTAATTCTCTTAATTTAGCACATTTTTGAAATAATATTTAAATTTATTTCTTATATATTTTTATTGTGATTTTTATTTATTATGTATGTAAAATAATACTTTGGATACATAACTAGAAAAATGGACATGACATCTGGATTTTGGAGGCCATAAACTTAAAGTGCGTTCTAACAATGTACAATTTCGAAAATTCGAATTTTGCGCAATATTCGTAATTTATCCATAACATCTTACTCCTATATCGGATTGAGGTGATTCTAGTTCCAGATGAAAGAAAACTCAAATATCTACAACTGTTCTCTTACAAGATGTTCTAATTCGGAGATTTTCAATATTGAAATTGGTGAAGAAGTCAATGTGTGTTGCATTTTATTTAAATTACTATAAAATAAAGTAAAAAAAAAAAAAAAATAAAGGTTAAAATGTCACAATCCACCTTTAGGTGGATTCTGACAAATATTTGCAAAATGATCAATAAAAATAAAAATAAAAAGTCAAAAAATGAAATAATGAAATAATGAAAAAGAAAAAAATAAATTAGTAAAAGTTTATTTTTTGTATTTGATTTGGAAAGTTGTAATTGATAATTGAGATATGATCACTTCTATTATAAATAGAGGTGCTCAACTCTCATTTTCTCAATGCTTCTTTCATTTTCTCTCTTGAAGAATTTGTAAGAATTGTCTTATGTGTTTTATTTTCTTGTAATTTTTTTCCTTTCAGAAATAAAATTATATATATTTTTATTCAAATCATGAGTAGCTATTTCATTATGCTGGGGTAAAAGGTGAAATTCTAAATATGAGAATATAAATTAATCTTATTTATATTATAATATGTTAATTGTAATCTAAAGACTAATATTTAATATTCTCTTATATTTACGAGTGTCTTGATTCTATCTAGACAATTAAATATTGGTTGGTACAGTTAATACTTTACCTCATATTAAATGAAAGTAATGTAAATCTGGATTAATTATTGATAAATATTATCACCGTCTTTATGGCTGGTTTTATTTATTTGGCATAATTGTGTACCTAACTGAACTTGTTATAGACAAATGTTATCACTGTCTTTATGGCTTATTTTATATGTTTTGACATAATTAATTCCTAAAGTAAAATAAATAGGTAATAATGATAATTTATTTATTAGAAAAAGCAAGATTTCTCTATATTTGAAATATTAAGAGTGGATCTCGTAGCCCTAGTATTTTATTTTATTATCGCAGTCCAATTTAAAATTGCCCACCACTTCAAATAATTCAGTCTTTTTATTTTCAATCAAATTATTATTTTATTTTACTAAATCCACTCCCTGCGGATCGACCTCGGACTTACCGGGTTATTTTATTACTTCAACACTCTTACACTTGGGAGTAAAGAACCACTTTGTGAGTGTGTCAATCGTAATCTTTTATTCCCATTTTAACTATGTTTCCTGACAATGTTCTTTTACATTGTCAAAAACAATAATATCTTAATTTTTGAGATTTTTTTTATATTTTAAAACTGTAATATGAATAGCATACGGGGGTTGAAGCTATATTATTTATTATTTTATTATTTTGATAAAAATAATAAATTTTGAAGTAATCTGCATCTGCCTCCCGGAGTTCATTCTTCAGAGAACTCAATTTAAAAATTCTAATGGATTCCTTCCAATTTCCTTATTTTATAATCTCATTGGAAATCATATAAAGACAATTCCTATTTGATATAGCTATTTGTTCAAGTAACTTATTATTAAGAAACAAATGCGCCTTATATGGATTGCTTATTAAACTACTATAAATATATGATATCCTATTTCCGCGAATTACTGCATTTATTCGAGTGATCTGCAAACGACAAAGATCCCTTTTTTTCCTATCTCTATAACGATGACTCGAAACCAAAGATCTTATTTTCTGTTGAGTAATTATTCGAATAAGTCTTGAAAGAGCCCCGCGAAAGCTTGATGCAAATAAACATATTTTTGTTCTACGTCTCCGAGCAATATTGTAATATCCCGAATTTTTCAGAATAGTTCTAGAAGGTTTCTGAAATAAAGTTTGGCTTTGGAATTGGATGATGTTTGAAAATAAGAGATTATGTATTGGAAAAGAGGTCGGAATTTTTTAAAGTGAATTTTCGTCGCGTTATAAAACGCATGGTTTCGAAAACCGATTACGCAATTCCAGTTTATATCGCTATACGCGGAAAGTTTTTTGTTACAGCTATAAAAATAGAAAATGAGCTCGTATTAAACTGATTTTTAAACCATTGGATTCTATTTCTAAGACGAACAATTTTCATGTTCTATACTTTTTAATATTTTCATCACAAGGACTTCTAAAATGCGAATTTTCGAGAAAGCACAATAACATGGACCTGACTACAATTTTACGGGGGTCATAATATAATTTTCAGAAACTTTTCTATAAATACCTCATATTTTCTTGTAATTGCAATAAATTTAAAATATTTCAAACTCCTACACACAACCCCCCATCCCCAAAATTCACTTTTGAAGAGAACCAATCGCGCTTGTGGCCAGACGGCCATCGCCGGTCTACGCGACGGTCCAGAGGGGTGCGTCGGCCACCCCTACATCTTGTGGTGGCCGGCAACGACAAGAAGAAGAGGAAAAAAATGTGTGAGTGGGTTTCTCAATTCCGACTCATCGTTTCATTTCACATCCCGAACCACTTACCAAATCGAAGCTCTCGGAGAGTACTACAAGTTGGCAGTGACAGATTTTCCATTCCATGCACAGTTGCACGTAAAACGAGAGGATAAGTGGGGTGAAAAATGACCCACTAATGAACAGTAGCTTCGATCAAAATTTCATCGATTCCAGAGTGTTCGTGGGATTGTTTTGAGTCCGTATATGCCATCGAAATCATGGTAAGACCTCCCGATAAAAACTCGCTTATTTCAAGTTTGCCATTATATGTTCGGATATATCCAGTATCTTCGTAGAGTACCGTATTTATATAAATTGAATTTTGTGTGTATGAGTATATTGCATATGTGTATTTGGTAGAATCCGAGTGAAAATGGAACTAATTGAATCAATCTGATAGATTATGCAAGTTTCCGGTAAAAGTGGATTTTTACGAGTGTTGATTTGTTTTTATTGTAATGTTAGATATGAGATATATATGATGATACGATAATATTTAGATAAATTCGAGTAGGTTCAGAAGGTTTGGGATCCTTCTGTAGCGTTTGTGGAAATGTTTTTTGGAAGATTTTCCAAAAAACACGGAAGGATTTAAGTTAACTAATGACCTGGATTAGTTTGTAATGATATTTTAAGATTAATGGAACTGAAATGATTAAGATTGGACTTGGTTTGGTTGTTCCGAAAAGATCTGAAATTTTATCAAAGTTAAGTTGAGAATTTTAGAAAGTCACGATTCTGACGGTATTTTACCATTTATTTTGACAGACTTGACTAGGACATGGAATGCTCGCGAAGCCAGGTAAGTAATCCATGCGATGAGTACTTGAAATATTGATCTGTGTTTAAATATATATATGTATAAATGATTGAAATATTTAGGGTAAAATGAAGATAGTAAGAGATGGTTTAGAGAACGAAGTTCATGTATAATTAAGCTAATCGACCATCAAATGTATGAATTTTTGCTATTGTTATGATATAAAGTGAGGTATGTGATGAGCTTATTATCTATGTGTATATATGGATGTACGTAAGTGTATGAACATGTAATGGTATTATATGTACATGTAAATGAACAAATATATGTATAAGCATATGTACATGTATTTGTATTTGTACATGTATGTGATGATATGTTATGGATAATTTGAGTATATATGATTGGTAAATGGAGTAAGTTTGTTATTGATTAATGCATGTGATTTAGCCTTATAGAGGTTGGGGTGGTATAAGTTAAGTCCTTCCTGAGTGATAAAGATACGTGATTGATAGAATGTGTATATGAATGGTTATGTTTATTTGGTAAGATACTGTATTAAATGCTTTAAGCTAAGAATTCTGAAAAAAAAAAAAGTATATTTGATTGATAAGTAAAGGATATAAGGACTATTAAAGGCTACGGTATCTAAATTCAAAGTAATGTGTATATTCGTATGTTTGATGTATATACGTATGTCTATGACTATTCTGATGATAAGATAGTGTTTGACATGTATATGCTTGTGTATGAGAAATCAAGCGATGAGTTTCTGTTACGTGATATTTGGGAATATGTGTATGTTTAATTGGATGATAATTTGGTGGTGTTGTAGCCGAGCTAGTTAGGAATCCGTTCGGACGACGTTCATCTCATACCTATTCTAAAATAGGTAATGAGTCTCGTATGAACATTATTTGTATAAGCCAGCGTATATGTATATGTTGTTTGGGTTATGTGTTCTCTGATGTATTGACTGTTATGTATGTTTCATTTCTCGATGATTGTATGTATGTTTGAGTGTATGTGTGCGTATAATAAAATCTGTGAAATATATGGACTATGTATGTTTACGTGAAATGAAGGAATGACTTGAAAACCGATGTGGGTATAAGATGTTATAAAAGTATGTTTGCTAAGTTTGTTATTATTTGTATGTATACATGAAAGACACTAAATGTGTTTGTAATCTTCTAGTACTAGACATGTCTCTAAGTAAGAACTGAAGTGGGCTATGATTTCTGAACTGGTATATGTGAATGTATATAAGTCACGAATGTTAAGCTATCGTAAGACTATCGAAAATTGAAGAAAGTTTGTATCGAATTGAAGAAAGTTTGTTAGACTTACCGATTTGATGATATTTCAAAGATGCTTACATTGTGATATTCGAATTCATGCCTTGTGTGCTTTGGATATTTGGCTATTAGATTGACGATATGTAAATATGTAAATATGAGGATTTGACATGTGTAAAGAGTAGAAGATAATAGAAAGCTGATGATTCTGGACTCATAATAACTTGGTAATCCTGAAAAACCTCTAATATACTTGACTTTTATGTTTATTTGTAGTTTGCGTGATAAGTGCATGAAAATATACTTTAAACATCGCTAATTCAGCTTTATTATTGAGTATTTAATCTTAATTGTAGTTTATTTTATGTTTTGTTATTAGGAAGCACATGGGAAGAACAGAAATATAGAAACAGCATTCCAGAAAATTACCGCGCGTCGCGACAACCACCTTCTGGTGTCGCGACGAGTCATCAGCAAAGTTGCATACACATTTCCCGAGAGATTGGCGCCGCGATGCCACTTTCGGCACCCGACGGATCTCTAAAAGCTTAATTCGGTTGTGTTTTACATGTACAAGGACTCCGGGACTTCCCTATAAATACCCAAGCTCGTCCAAAACCCTAAAAAATAGAAGAAATACACAACAAAAAGTTCAAATCACATATTTGATCTAGAGAAGAACGAGGAAGCTTCACGCCAGACAGTATGTCTCTCCGATCCCTTCAGGATATGTCTTTCTTTTCTATGGAGAACTAATCTCCTAGGAAAAGCTAGAGATGGACTCTTATACTTAACTTTCTATAATCATGTTTTTGATTCCTGAATGATCTTCAACATTTTATACAATTGATGTTTCATTATTCTCTATTATCTTTTGATTGATAATCCAAAGATTGTGTTTTACTAATTTTCATATAGGAATAGTCATGCTTTTTATATGTGTGATTGGGGGACCCAGTTGTAATCGGTATTATTGTTTTATGAGTTAATCTTCTGCTGTAGTATTGCTTATGGGTATATTGTCGACGTTAGATAGGTCATAATGATAATATAGTATGCTGTTAACATAGAGAAATTAATTCATCGATTACCTTAGATTTTAATGTGTTTTAAATTGAAATATCTTCTGATTGTTGGTTTGGGAAGGGAAACCCTCAATTGAGTAATAAAAGGAATCAACTACTGAATATAGGGACTTGATATAAGAGGGATTCCTGACACTTTGCTGCTTTTCTCTACTGATCATTCTTACGTATTTTTCATAGTTTTTATTTTACATTGCCAATTAAATCATTTCCTTTAATTAAATTATTGCTAACATTCGTATTAAGTGATTTAGTTCCTTCGTAACCATCTCTCTGGGGAATCGACACCCCAACTATATTGTGATAACAACAAGTACTTTTTGGACGTAATTAAATTTTGGTGTCGTTGTCGGGGAGACGGTGTACGATCAAAAGGAGCAGGTTTGCTTGGTTAACAGGAAAGTGGTAACTTCGTTCCATCTTTACTTTTTATTTATTTATTTCAGTTTTAGTTTTAGTTTAGAATTTTAATTTTTTTTTTTGCTTTAATTCTTTTATTTATGTTTCTTGTTTTATTTGTGCTTGAGTGCATGCCTAGACTTAGGGATCATTTTGGTAGATTTGTTAAAATAGAAGAGGAAGATTCAAATTCTGAAAATCTATTTGAAAACCTTTTTGCCACACCGCCTAGATCTAGCACACACAACATGAGTGATTACGAGAGGAAACCCATTAGGATTCTTGAGGAGTACCTCCATCCCACTCGAACAGCTACACCATCATGCATAATGTTTCCTCCTAATGCAACATATAGACTTTAAACCTGAAATGATACAGTATCTCACAAGCTTTCACGGTTTGGAGAATGAGAACCCTTATGTGCATATTAGAGAGTTTGAAGAGGTTGTAGCAACCTTCCATGATCAATTTGGGACTACAGACACAATTAGACTTAAGTTCTTCCATAATATGCACATAAGCTAGTTTTATTCTTTGAAACCTCGTTCAATAGGATCATGGGGTGAGATGACACATGCATTTTTCAATAAATACTTCCCACACCATAAGACTAATGCTTTGAAAAGACAAATCTCTACTTTCTCCCAGAAAGACAGTGAAACCCTTTATCAAACATGTGAGAGGTTTAAAAAGATGTTAGCTAGATGCCCTCATCATGGGTATGAGAGTTGACGTTTAGTGAGTTATTTTTATGACGGTCTAACCCCTAGGGAGCGCCAATTCGTTGAGATGATGTGCAATGGTGAGTCCATGCGAAAAGACCCTGAAAAGGCACTAGAGTATTTAAATGACCTAGGCGAAAAAGCTCACACTTGGACTGGACATAATGTCAGGCGTCAGTTCAGAGTCGGGCCCAGTTGTCAGTGTTAGATGATGTCAAGATATGCTATAAGGCCATGTATATGTATCAAATATTATGTCAGCTATTTTTATGTGTACAGATTTGTGACATGAAATATATAAGTTTTCAGGTTCATGATGTATATGTGTATATGATTGCATGTTGTGAGTCAGTCATTTCAATACATCTAGCAATGTATACCAGGGGTTCAAGTGATGGCTAAGTCGTCTCATGCCCATCACATGTCCTAAAATAATGGGATGTGACATTTGGGCCGACTAAATGATCTTTGTCCCGTTAGAACCGTTTCTGAATATGGTCTATTGGCCCACTAAGTCATCTTCATAATTTTTTTAAAATTCACGAAAACTCTTATTTGAGTCACCAAGATTCGCCCCCAACCACGCTATAAAATTTTGATCATCCTTAAAAATGATTCTTCCTCGAATCATATTAAATCCAGAACGAGATATATAGACTTTAGTTTTCAGGTTCTCTTATCGAAGGACTAACCATTTGAGTAACCTCACCAGTTCCGCTAATAGCTTTCCATTCTTTACACTGTTGCCACACTACATGAATCTAAAAGACCCATAAAACTATATCATTTAACCCTTTAGTCGAAAGTCATTAAAAACTATTTCATATATAATAGGTCTTGGCATAAAGCCTTAGCCAACCTAGGGAAAATGAAACTCATGTAACTTTCTTACTAATACTTGCAAACTTGGAAATGATTTGATAAATATATAACCAAGCTTACCTTTTATTATAACTCATTGTTTCTCGAAATGAAATTTTTCCATAATATCGACTCTCCAAATCTTTCCCATGATATTTCTGGCAGTGTGATGATGTCTCTGTTAGGGTGGATATGGAACCCTTAGGGTTGGATCGATACCCCACACAGTAAAAATGGGTCTAGCCCATGGATATAGAGCATGAGTGTATTTTAATATAATTTAATGGAATATTATATTCCATTACGAGTGTATAGGAAAAAATCGGGAATGAATCGGAGTCCGAAAGCTCAGAAAGGAGCCTAAACCCTAAAAACTTTTAAACACCCAAAATCTAATTTATAACATAAAAACCAACATCAACATATGTTATAGAATAAACATAAAATTATTTTACATACATATATGCATTACTTTGAATCAAAATACAAACCAAATTAGAATCCCACAAAGAAATTACTCAAGAACAATTCTAGGACACTTGAAGGTGGTCAAGTGATTCTAAAATGGTAGTCATGGCTCCAAGATTTTATCTAGTGTTCTAAACTATAATTTTATGTTTCATGTCTAACATGAACACATATAACCTAATCACAAGCTTTAATAACCTATTTTCAACATCAAGTTATGTTATTATGTATCCAATACATAATACATCACTATATGTTTCACTAATGATAACAACTCACTAATGAAAAATATACCTTAAGAGAATATCAAGCTTACCTAGCAAGCTTAATTCCAAGATCCAATTTTCTTCTCCTTGTTGAAAATGTAGAGAACTTCCAAAGCTTCTCTCACATATATTTTCTTTAGGTATTTTTTCTTATGCTTTGTCTTATGTTTACTTAATAAAAAACTTGCTCAAACTTGCCTTTTATAGTCAAGCTTTTACAATTATTAATTAATAAAAGTTCTAATAAACTTTTAGATGGGCATAATCCGATTTTTCCAAACATGTATATTAGGTGTAACTAATCAACTTTATCTACCACTTGATTTAATCCAATTAAATCAAGCCAAATATACATATTATTACATATTTTATAATTACCAAAATATCCTCAAATGGTAGTGATATTTATGAAATTATAACAAATCCCTTCCGTGATTATTAATTTAGATTAATCCAATTTGGTCAAGTAAATAATTAATTTTATCCAATAACACTTAATTACTTTGATTGATAATTATAATATCAAATATTAATTATTATCAAACATTATCGGCTACCCAAGTGTTCAACGAATACACTTCATATTATGGGACTCTCTAAGCTCAAACACGTTCGTCATATAAGCCTAGCTCATATGTATGCAATTCAGCCACTTGCGAATTTTCGAAGAACACGAACTAACATTCTAAACTATACAAGTCGAAGTCATCATATATGTTTAATAATCTCTCTGTCTTAGGCTATTCGAGTTGTGCTTAGGAAACATAGATTACACAGTCAAGTTTCCAAGGCGCACATCTCATATTGCTGACATGTCGACGATCCTTTACAACTAATCAGAATACTATTTCTGATATATGCAATCAACCCTAGGTGATCGAATTTGGCCAAAGTCTTAAGAATCTTGTGACTTACTCACATGGATACCTTAACCCCTTATGGTATACAGATATACCGACATATCCTATCTTGATACATACTTGATTAATGAGTGAATCAGTTTACACCCAACGAACATCTAGTGGTCAGACCATGAAAGATCTCTGACATAAATGACATCAAAGTATGAAGGGTCACAAACAAAACCAATGTTATCATATAGTCAAAAGGTCATATATGCTACTCGACTCCATGAAATTCCTAATGACAGTGGAGTGTACTTCCAACTATTAGGAATCACCTGTGAGTCATTCAATATTTTCTCCAATAAATACTCACATGTCTATACGAGCTTCCATTGCTCATGGTCCATTGAGTTAGACCATTGGAACTTCAATTCCAATATACCATATGTGTCAGTCTTCTAGGTTATAGGAATTCGACCGTATTCCAAAACCAACGACTGGGAATATTTACTGATAGAAACCTGCCTGGAATAAAGCCAAGCAAACCACTCCACGTGTTCTAAGCCCCAAGAACCGCGAATCTTGATTTTGTAAGAACAAAATCCTTCCAAGATCAAGTCCAACCCTTAAGGAACATTGCCCTTAGAAACCTTTCTTTATTTCTTTGGAGAATCCTGAACAGCGATACAGCGCCACAACGCTTGCCACACGTTGATAAGCTTTTGTTCCGTAAAACCAAGGAAGAATCCACTCCCTCAAGATGACACAAGTCAATTTTTTTTGTAAAAAGATATATTCTTAGTTAATTATCCATTACAATGAATAATGCCCTTTAAATAGGTGGCTAACCTTAATTCTACCAAAATATAATAAAACCCTAATAAAATACTTGAAAATTTCGTCCATGGGCTTTTTAATTTAATTAATGTTCAGCCCAACACTTAAACAACACATAACTTAAAAAAAATATAAAATATAAAAACTATAGGGATACATTGCGTCCTCATTTAGACCATGAAGGATTCTGAACTGGACTTTGATGAAAACTTCAAAGTTGTAGAGCTACGAGTTCTCTTTTCAATGCAACTTGAATCACCAAAATCGGATATCGGACGAGAAAGTTACGTCCAAAATACGAAGACTGCGTAAATCCCGCCACTGCTAATGCACCATTCGGAAATAAATCTCAAAATCAATCAAGGCAGCCCATGCACGTCCTAGACTCATTCCAATATTGTTTTAGACATAATAAAGCCTTCACATAATGTCTCATGCATGGACCAAACTCCAGAACCCAAGGAATCTTCCAAATCCACCAAAATGGCCCAAATACACCAATTTGACCAAGCCATGCAATCAGCCACAACTTCAAGTTAACTTGGCCCAACAAACAGAGCTCATTCTGGATCACATCATTCTCCCTCTCTTGAAAAGGATTCGACCTCGAATCCGAACCCGGGTCATAGATAAAAATGACAAGATCAATAGGACGAGAATCCTGGAATAAAAGAAAATCACATGGAAAAAAATGGTTAAGGTGAGCAAAAGTCAATAAAGCGAATGAATGACTTTTTGGCAATACTTTTCCACTCTCAATCTCTCCATTGCTACTCTCATTCTTAACGCCACTTGCAACAAAAAGAGATTCCCACATGGATTCACATTTGAAATCTCATTTAAAACAAACTCAACATGCCCATGTCGCTTTCTCAAACAATCAACACTCTCATTCACGATCTGACCACACTCTATATATTCAGCCACATGTACTTTTTGCACACCATAACTCATATCCTCACAACCAACATCATATTGCTCCATATGATAGTCACCCTTAACAGTAACGTCAAGCACCTCATTGGAATCATGAAAAACCAAATCATGATCACCAATGTTATCGCTCACATCAATATCATCACTATCATCAACACTATGTCCTCATTGACCTCTTGTAGGGTTAAAGGAGCAAGCTTGATAATTTTTCCACCATACCTAAATTTGTACATATTCCTATCCATATCATAAACTACTTTATTGAATTTATACCAAGGCTTACCCAATAAAATATGCGTATGACATATAGGAACCACGTCACAAACTACTTGGTCAACATACTGCCCAATTGCAAAATTTACCACAACCTGCTTAGCAACCTCGAACTCTCCAAATCACTTATCCACTTATAAGGTCTATCAAGAGGTATCAATGGTAATCCCAATTTTTCCACAAGGGTAGTGCTAGCTAAATTTATGTGATTCCCTCTATTAATAATCATACTACACACTTTACTATTGATAGAGCATCTCGTGCGAAAGATAAATACTCTTTTATCCATCAAATTATTTATATAAATCAACCCTTACTGGAAAGACGCCAATAATGAGGAGAGGAAAGACTCAAAGAATCACTAAGAAAATATGAAAACAGACACAAAGAAATTGACTAAAAAAAAAAAAACCAAAAGTAAATAAGAAGACAAACTGAACTGAAACCGGACAGAATTCGTAACTTTGAAAGAGATTTTGAGACTCGAAACTTAAACGGACTGCGTACTTCCAGTGACTAATGAATTCGTCTCCTCGAGTACTTATAAATTGATATATTATGGGTCTCGTAACTCTTTATAGATCAAAAGTTACAGCCGTTTTAAATTCAGCGCGCAGCTGAAAAATTCTAACCGAACTGATCCGAAAATTACATACAATTTCGACTCGAATTGACTCAAAACTCCAAGAATTGAATCCTAAATGCTATTACCATGAAAGAACATTATAATGACATCCAAGATGCAGTCATAAACAAGAAAAGCACAAAGAAAAAAATTGAAACTAGAAGAGACGAAAAAAAAAGAAATATAAAGACTCCATAAAACGATAAAAATAGAGAAAATCTTGACCTTGGAACCCTGAGCACCTGATACCAAATGATAAAAACCTGCCTGGAATAAAGCCAAGCAAACCACTCCACGTGTTCTAAGCCCCAAGAACCGCGAATCTTGATTTTGTAAGAACAAAATCCTTCCAAGATCAAGTCCAACCCTTAAGGAACATTGCCCTTAAAAACCTTTCTTTATTTCTTTGGAGAATCCTGAACAGCGATACAGCGCCACAACGCTTGCCACACGTTGATAAGCTTTTGTTCCGTAAAACCAAGGAAGAATCCACTCCCTCAAGATGACACAAGTCAATTTTTTTTGTAAAAAGATATATTCTTAGTTAATTATCCATTACAATGAATAATGCCCCTTTAAATAGGTGGCTAACCCTAATTCTACCAAAATATATAAAAAACCCTAATAAAATACTTGAAAATTTCGTCCATGGGCTTTTTAATTTAATTAATGTTCAGCCCAACACTTAAACAACACATAACTTAAAAAAATATAAAATATAAAAACTATAGGGATACATTGCGTCCTCATTTAGACCATGAAGGATTCTGAACTGGACTTTGATGAAAACTTCAAAGTTGTAGAGCTACGAGTTCTCTTTTCAATGCAACTTGAATCACCAAAATCGGATATCGGACGAGAAAGTTACGTCCAAAATACGAAGACTGCGTAAATCCCGCCACTGCTAATGCACATTCGGAAATAAATCTCAAAATCAATCAAGGCAGCCCATGCACGTCCTAGACTCATTCCAATATTGTTTTAGACATAATAAAGCCTTCACATAATGTCTCATGCATGGACCAAACTCCAGAACCCAAGGAATCTTCCAAATCCACCAAAATGGCCCAAATACACCAATTTGACCAAGCCATGCAATCAGCCACAACTTCAAGTTAACTTGGCCCAACAACAGAGCTCATTATGGACACATCATTTACTTTAATAATGGTTTATAATAGTAATATTATCCCAATATCAGACCACATAATATCCAGTATTACTACATGACTATTCTAAGGTCAATGTCATTGTCAGCATATTTATATACCAAACTTATATGCATTATGACATAATAATTACCATAAATAAGGTTGAAATGAAAGTTTCTTAATAAATAATAAAATATAATGTAAAATACGATATCCAGATTGGCGCTCCAAGTACCAACTCTAACAGTATTCTTCTTTCTTTGACTTATATATATCTCTACCGCCTCCTATAGTATATCATATCTCAATGTCATATATCCATATGGCTTCAAAACTTCCTACTGTAGATATCCATTCTCTATTGTATTGGGCCGCGTATATAGTTATTTAAAGGTTTTCTCGATAGATATTGTTATATGTGCTCAGTTAATGACAAATGTTTGCACATCGGAACTGCGAGGAATTATCGAATACTCGAAAAGTAATTTCATAAGCACATACATGTTTGAACATGATTTACATCATGTATCATACCTTCCATAGCGTAATAGTCATCAAGATTATCGGGTGTTACAAATTCTCCCCCCTTAAATAGGATTCGTCCTCGAATCATCTTTTTGAGGTTCAACTTCCAGGTCCGCCTTGGTTCTAGTATCCCAATGTCTCTGCTACTCTTATTCTCCTTAACTTGCTTTTACCTTTCTATTCAACCACTCAATGTTATGACCCCTGAGGATTTATTCCCTTGGTACACTCTATTCGACCTTTATATGGGTACCAGTTTTGAATTCGCCAACCCTTTGATCTTTGGAAATCCCCCTTAACGAACTTTTGTCTCATGTGGTAACTAAGTCCATACAATATTCATATTGTCTATACAGAGATGTATTCCTTCATTGAGCTTGTAATTCATAAAATTTATATGTCTCTTATTCTACACATTCATGACGTCCGAAATGGTGTACTAGGAGTATTTCATCTCTTATGGTCTGAACTTAAATTCTTCTCGAACGGGTGCCCAAGTAAATCCCTCATTTCTATCTAATGCACTATGACTGTATTTTTTTACTTTATCTCCTTCTTTTCTTTAAGGATTTTAATACTTTTTAAGATTTCCTAGATGATCATTTGTCTCATTATTTCTTCCACCCAAGCACAACTCAACTTGTAAGGTCCTGGACGAATTTGATGCAATAGTTCCAGTATAATTGTACTCACAATTATTTCAATTGAATCACTAGTCCTTATTTATAGTATCTAATCTATACGGGAAATTATATTAATAGGCTCACTTAAGAAGCAAATTCGTATCTAAGTCGTACTAATGTCATATGACATTTCTAACTATACATCTGAATTCTTCACAAATAATACTTCCACATCTCTAAGGATGCTTGTGTCTCTTATAGCCAAGTCTTTTCCCATTCTGCCTTAATTCTAGGTAATTATATACAAGGGTAATCCTTTACGCTATTACAATTGATCATACTTGATACCTTTTTGGCTCTACATGCTCGATCTGATCTAACGTTCACCCACATAACTTAGCCATTCAACTCTCTCAATTTCCTTCTTGTTAAGTTTCAACTGTTTATCGGTTATGTCCTTTAATTTCTCACATCTTTATTTATTTATGAGGCTTAGGACCTCACGATTTATGGTCAAAATTCTCCGTGTAATTCTAGCTCACTGTTGTGGTTTGCCGATGCCTCTTATATTTAGGATATTAATCTTGAACAGATTTTTCGGTGGTCCTTCTTAATTGGCTAAAGCCTATGGAACATGATATTTATATTAAGCCTAACTGTATATATATTGATGCTTAAAATGTATCACTTACTATTATCATCGATGCTAACCAATTTGGTCCTGGTTAATGTTCATACTCTTCTCGTAACTTTAAATTCATTGCTAATATGAATCTGGTTATCCATCTTTGCACTCCTTGCCTGGTTATCCCACTTTATCCTATTCCTACAGTTTTATTTCATCAAGTGTTGTCCTGGTATCAACAATATACATATATTTGGTTTCCTTGGCCGTCTTACGTTTTACCCAAATAAATTCGTCTCAAGTCATCAAAGCATTATTGGTAGAGGTGCGTTGCGAAGTGAACATACGGTTATACTCGTTATCTTTCTTTCGTTTCCTGTCTAATGTAATTTCAGTCTCATTTCATCATTGATATAGGTACTCTTAATCATTTCGTAGTTCCACTGAACTTAACCATCGAGAGTTTATCTTAACACTTATAATCTTCTGTCATTGTTTATCTAGTATTTTTTTTCCATTGTTGTCTTACCTCGACAGTTTCACCTCAAAACTTATACTTAACGTTCCTTTTGTCTTCTCCCCTACTCTATTATATACCTGGAACTTGTATGATCTTTTCCTTTATCTTCTTATCCGAGGGTATTCTCTTTTAAGGGTTTTTTTTCATACTTCATGGAATATTGTAATACATCACATATTTATTTGTTTCTGGGAATATCATTGGGACAAAAATCGTGGTTCTTCTTTACTGTTGTTGTCTAGCGAGGGTTGGAAGGGTGGGGTTGGTTCTGAAGCCTTTCCGATTATGGAGATCTCACTAGTTATCCGTGCTGTAGTTACACATGCTGCTTGTCTATATGTCGTCATATTTCCTTGAGCCTCTGACTTTCTGACTAAAAATAATGTTACCACTCTCATTTCAAACATGAACTCATGCATAGGTACCATTGCCCAACTTAATTACTTAGAATACATATCAATTACTCATTACTGTGTATTCGATACATTACATTTTATATCCTTAATATGGACACTTTTAACTTTTACACACATATACATTTACTATACATAAATTTGTTGCATGACTTTACTGTAACTCTGATTGTACTCTCTCTCTGACTTGACTTGGTGGACCAGACACCCTAGTGACTCCTATCAGTGTTCATCCTCTCGGGCTCTTCCTCTAGGTAACCTGTAAAATAAAGAAACAAAGAGTGAGGGGTTAGATCATTTGAACGATCTAGTGAGTGGACATTTCAAAACAGAAAGTGAAATAATTTTCGAAAGTTCATTGTTCTAAAACAAAAATCATCTCAAGGAAATCATCTTCTCAAAAATCCCTTTTCTTGTTTGACAACAATTCTCTTTTTAGAAAACTTTTCTGAAAATTGCTTTTGATCTGTAAACCACTGAAATTCTTATAAATCAATTTTCTCTTGAAAACTCTTTTATAAACCATCATTCTGAAAACCATGTCTCTGAGTATCTGTAGAAAACCTGACGCATGGGGCGTTACGTATCGCCGTCCCCCATATGCCTAAACTATTGGTCTTTGGGAGTTACATATCGTCGTCTATCTAGCCAGTGAGCTTGAGCCAGGTGTGCAAACCTATGCCATTAGAGAGTTACGTATCGCCGTACCCAAATGCATGCCACTATCATGTCACTGAATCTAGGGTCTATGGGTGTTACGTCTCGCTATCCTCTAGCCTTGAAATCTAGGATCTAGGGGCGTTACGTATTGTCGTCCCCTAGTCATGCTCTACATGTGCACATGTTACATCTGTCAATTCCAATATCCATCAATTCCAATATCTATACCAGTTACATCTGAGGTGGGTTTTCCCCCCATGCCTCCAAAAATCACCAAACCGTGTTTTATAAATCATCATTTTTTAAAACATTGCTCAAAAATTTTTATCTATAAAACATTTGAGATAAACTTGTGTTGCGATATTTTATATCGTATCGTAAGTGTACGATGTCAAGTTTTAGTAAAGATAAGTGAAAGAGTGTCAAACCCACATGGATTGTATTCAACTCACACTAACTACTATAATTAGTAAACCTAACTTTATTTAGAAAGTAATTAAATTTAGATTAAAACTAAATAAGCAAAATATCAAAACATTAAATTAAGATAACCAAGATGAGAGAGATTCTATAGTCTGATTTCACCTAGTTATCCCATATGTATTTATCATGCCATTCAATCCTTATTCAATTGAATTGTTTATAAGTCAAGAATCCTAAAGTATTCCACTCCCTCTCTCGAGTAATAGTGAAAATATTATTAATTACAGACTTCGATATCCCTATAAAAATCTGATAATTAATAACTCATTAGTCATTATGTTTTGTGATTCTTTGTTAACGACTTCGAAGTGATTATAGATTCTCCCGAACTCTACAAATCTCCTAATTTTTATTCTCTAGATCCTATTCAAAATCCCTCTCTCCCGAGCGATAGATTCTAAACATGCATCATCTCAATTTGTGGCCAACAAAAAAGAAGCATTAAACGCAAGAGAATATAAATAAACTGAATTAAAATTTCATAAAAATCAAATTGGGAAACAACACATAGGTTCAAGCATTGGCTACATCATCCTCTAGAATTATAGAGTTAGTTCATGACCAAATAATAAAACAATGAAAGCATGGTCATGAATCTAATAGAAATTATTAGAGTTAAAAAAAGAAACTAGAAGATTAAACCCTAATCGAATCCCTTCGTCTTCGGACGTCACCGACTTCGTCTCCTCTTATCGCTCTTCAATCTTTCTTTTTGGATCTCTATAAAATATGTGTTTTGAGTCTTTAGTTGTGTATTAGCCTCTTCTTCTAGGGTTTTAGACGTGCTTTTATATTTATAGGGAAGTCTTTGAGTCCTTATGCATGTAAAATAATATATTTTTTTATGTTTTTGGATGTCTGTCGCAACGCCGCGACTCCAGAAAGTGGTGTTGCGACGCCGTGCTCTCGGGAAATATGCATGCATTCTGTGAGGGCATCGCAATGCCACCCCAAATTTTTCAGGATGAGTGTTTTCTTCATTTTCTGCTTCCGGCGTGCTTCTGGTTCGTCCGTAAGGTCCCAAAATGAGTCCATTTATCCCAAGATCCATGTTCCAATGCTTTCTACCAATAAAATATAAAATAAACTACAAAATACATTAAATGATACAGAATCTAACAAAATAGTAAGCTGAGGTGTAGGAATAAGTAGGTATAAACCGCACTTATCAAACACCCCCAAACTTAAGATTGTGCTAGTCCCGACCAAAAGACTAAATAAAAAATAAATAAAAATAACAAACAAAAATAAAAAAAATAATTAGGCCACTTTCATAGGGATCACGATTGCATTTAGCGTATGCAACAAGACTTTAAACCCATAGGCGACCCTAGTGGACGAGTTATAGTCTCGTGAGGGCTTGCAGCGACGACACCCACAAACATCATTCACACACATGCATTCATGCAAAAAATAATAAAATAAAATAAAATAGTCATGATAGTTATGCATAATATTGTCCTCAAGGACTGTCTACCAATGAAATCAAAGAACCTTCAAAGTATTCAATGCAACTAAAATCCAAGTTCTTGAATAAATCATTTAAGTCAGACTCATAGTGTGTGTGTGTGTAAAGGTTCTTTCACAGCTTGACTCTTAAGTAAGCCAACTCAAAGATTTCGTCTCAAAAATTGAGATCCGATGGGTCAAACCCTAGATGTCTCGAAAAATGCTCTGTAATTGTCTTTATTTGCTCAGTATGGTACAATATTTTTCTTCTTTTTTCTCTTTTTTCATTTTTTTTCAACACACTTACCCTTTAAGGTAGAATTTCTCCTCATGGTGGTCCTAACACTCGCCTATGGGTAGTTTCATGCTTATCGGTTATGAGTGGTTTAACTTTTTTGCTTTCTTTTCTCTTGCTTTCATTCTTTTTCAATCAATTTTTTTTCTTTTGTTTTTTTTACCATACCATACTTCATAACACTAGCAAATCGAGATAGACATCTAAGTAAACGGTCATTCATCAGCAAGCAATTTCTTCAACTAGTCACTTTGCCAACTACCTAGGTTCTTGCTGTTAAAAACCTATTGTTAAGTGCTTACGAGTCTAGCATAGATCACATGCTCAAGGCATCAGATAAAAATCAATTGGACACTTATCATTTTTAAGATTTCATTATAAAGCAAACAAAACTCATCATTAGACTTATATTTTATGATCTAGAAATAAAAATAAAAATAAAAAACATTTTTTTTAAATAGCAAGAACTATCACTACATGCACACACCTCAAACTTAAAACTTGCATTGTCCTCAATATAAGATAATCATAAAGAAACAAGAGTGAGGAACAACACTATCGTGCATGGAGTTGATCAGGCTTCTGCTGGTCAGAATGTGATTGCGCGAGTTGTATGGGTCGTGCTACCTGCATAAATAACAATCAAAACTAATAAACCAACAAATAACACAATAAAATAAAATAAAGTAAAAAAAATAAAAATAAACAAATGCAAGGGTTGCCTCCTCGCTAGCGCTAAGTTTAACGTCTTCAGCCAGACGCAACCACCCAAATGGTCATGGTGGCTTCTTCTTTTGTATACACCATTTCTTATGAAAGGAAAGATAATGCTTGGCTGGCTATAACAATGTAACTATAGAAATTCCTCCAGGATCTGTATATTTTCCCACAGTTTGAAATTCTGGACTACACATTCGGTAAAATTGGCTCTACCACTTTTTGAACTTCCCAGGGATCATCTTCAGGTGAGCACTAACTCTTCTTTTCCTCTTTTTCTGACGATTTGGGAATGGTTGCAGTTTTTGTTGTGGAGGATCTTCTTTTATGCATGGCCAAAAACTTGTTATGATCTTTTATATCGTACCGCAAGTGTACGGTGTCAAATTTTAGTAAAGATAAGTGAAAGAGTTTCGAACCCACAGGGATTGTATTCAACTCACACTAAGTATTGTAATTAGTAAACCTAACTGTATTTAGAAAGCAACTAAATTTAGATTAAAACTAAATAAGCAAAATACCAAAATATTAAATTAAGATAAACTAAGATAAGAGAGATTCTAGAGTTTGATTTCACCTAGTTATACCCTATGTATTTGTTGCCATTCAATCCTTATTCAGTTGTATTGTTTATAAGTCAAGAATCCTAAAGTATTCCACTCTCTCTCCCCTGCAATAGTGAAAATATTATTAATTACAAACTTCGATATCCCTATAAAAATCTAATAATTAATAATTCATTAGTCGTTATGCTTTGTGATTCATTTTTAACGACTTAGAAGGGATTATAGAATCTCCCTGTGTGTTTGCAACTCCATTCTCTACAATATCTACCCAGTGACATTCTTCATCACCTTGAAGACTTAGCATGGCTGTGAAAACACTAACCATGACTTCTTCTTCTTGAACTCTCATTTTTAGTTCACCGTTCTGCACATCAATGATCACTCTGCCTGTTGCCAAGAAAGGTCTCTCAAGGATGATTGGGACGTCATGATCATCCTCCATATCGAGAACAAGGAAGTCAGTAGGAAAATAAAACTTATCCACTTTAACCAACATGTCTTCTACTATTCCTCTCGGGGTAGATGAGTGATCTATCTGCTAACTGTAATGTGACTATGGTTGGCTTTGCCTCTCTTACGCCCAGCTGTTTGTAGATGGATAAGGCATGAGATTTATACTTGCACCCAAATCGCATAGTGTCTTACCAAAATATCGATTCCCAATAGTGCACGGAATAGTAAAGATGTCAAGATCCTTCAATTTTGGAGGAAGCTTCTTCTGCATAATGGCATTGCACTCCTCTGTGAGTGTTAATATTTCAAAATCTATCAACTTCCTCTTCTTAGACATCACCTATTGTTCCAAAGCATCTGCGAAGGGAATGTTGATATGGATCTTTTTGAAGATAACTAGTAATTTTACAAACTGATCATCCAATTTCTTCTTTTGAAAGTGCTGAGGGTATGGCAAATGTGTCTACCAGATGGGTGTGGCTTATATGGAGAAGCTATTGCACTATTCTCTTCTTCTATTATTTTTTCCTCCTGAAATGCCGCTTCTTTTTCTTTACTGTATAAGTCCCAGAGGTGTCTTTAATCTCTTTTCCGCTCCTGAGGGTTATGGCTTGACACTGCTCTTTGGGGTTGACTTCAGTATTACTAGGAAACACTCCTTTCTGTTGATTAGTCATGGAAGAAGCAATCTGCCCAATTTGTACTTCTAAGGATTTCATTGTTGCCCTATATTGCCTTTATGTATTTCAATATTGTTCAGCCTCGACTCATTCTTCTCAAACCTCTCTGAAGTTTTAGCAATAAACGTGCTCATGAGGTCTTCTAAGGAAGGTTACTGCTTAGCTCTTTGATTGTTGAAGCCAGACGGAGGTTGCAAAATATTTTCTATGTTGGCATATGACAAGTTTGGATGATAATAGTTAGGCATATGATTACCTCTATAGTTGTTGAAGTTCTGAATGTTCACATATTGGACTTGCTCATATCCTCCGTTAGGTAAGATCATTCTATTAGCAGCAGCAGCTTCAATAAATGGTTGGCCCTGTTGAGTGGTCAATGCTGCTAGATGAGTCGTGATGGATAACACTTGAGTTGTAAGTGCAACAATAGGATCCACCTTATATATCCCAGCCACTTTAGTTACAGTTGATCTTTCACTCGGCCATTGGAAATTATTAATGGCCATCTCCTCCAGCAGAGCATAGGCATCTTCAGCAGATTTCTTGAACATGATTCCTCCAGTAGCTACATGGACCATGATCATGTTTGGACCATTCAACCCATTATAGAATAACTGAATCTAAACCCAGTCTTCAAAATTATGTTGTGGGCACCTCCTAAGTAGATCTTTAAAGCGCTATCAGGCCTCATACAGATTCTCAGTCTCTAACTGCCTAAATATGCTTATTTCTATTCTCAGTTGGGCTGATTTAGCGAGTGGAAAGAACCTCGCAATAAATTTTGTAGCCATATCTTGCCATGTCAATATGCTCCCCATCGGTATTGATTGCAGCCAACCCTTCGCTTAATCCCTTAAAGAGAATGGGAATAAGCATAGCCTGATGGTCTCTTTAGTAACCTCATTCATCTTTATTGTATCTACCTTCTCAAAGAACATCCCTAAATTCACATTAGGATCCTCTACAACTGAACCCCCAAACTGGTTATTTTGCACAATTTTGATCAATGCAAGTTTCAGCTCAAAGTTATTAGCATTGATTGGTGCGTAATCCCAGAATAGTTATCGTCAATGAATGGTTTAAAATGATCTCTGATTGCCACCTAGCGTGGATTGTTCTCTATATTTTCAGTTGGCATTGCTTCCTTCTCAAATTTCCTTTCTTTCTTTAGTCTCCTCACTGTTCTTTCTATTTCTGGATCAAACAGAAGCGAGTCAAGACTTGTGGATCTTTGCATTCACTGAAACACAGAAAGACAAGGAAAGTACCAAAATAAAAATATAAATAACAATAAAAAATAATAAAATAAAAATCTAAATTAAAGCTAAGGTTATTTGGTAATAATATTAATGTGAATTAAATTAACAATCCCCGGCAACGGCGCCAAAAAATTATTACGATATTTTATATCGTACCGCAAGTGTACGGTGTCAAGTTTTAGTAAAGATAAGTGAAAGAGTGTCGAACCCACATGGATTGTATTCAACTCACACTAAGTACTATAATTAGTAAACCTAACTTTATTTAGAAAGTAACTAAATTTAGATTAAAAGTAAATAAGCAAAATATCAAAACGTTAAATTAAGATAAACCAAGATGAGAGAGATTCTAGAGTCTGATTTCACCTAGTTATCCCTTATGTATTTTTCATTCCATTCAATCCTTATTCAATTGCATTGTTTATAATTCAAGAATCTTAAAGTATTCCACTCCCTCTCCCGAGCAATAGTGAAAATATTATTAATTACAAACTTCGATATCCCTATAAAAATCTAATAATTAATAACTCATTAGTCATTATGCTTTGTGATTCTTTGTTAACGACTTTGAAGGGATTATAGATTCTCCAAAACTCTACTATTCTCCTAAGTTATATTCTCTAGATCCTATTCAAAATCCCTCTCTCCCGAGCGATAGATTCTAAACACGCATCATCTCAATTTGTGGCCAACAAACAAGAAGCATTAAACGCAAGAGAATATAAATAAATTGAATTAAAACTTCATAAAAATCAAATTGGCAAAAAATACGTAGGTTCAAGTATTGGCTACATCATCCTCTAGAATTATAGAGTTAGTTCACGACCAAATAATAAAACAATGAAAGCATGGTCATGAATCTAATAGAAATCATTAGAGTTAAAGAAAGAAACTAGAAATCATTAGAGTTAAAGAAAGAAAGTATCCAAAGATTAATCCCAAATTGAATCCCTTCGTCTTCGGACGTCATCACCTTCGTCTCCTCTTGTCGTTCTTCAATCTTTCTCTTTAGATCTCTCTAAAATATGTGTTTTGAGTCTTGAGTCTTGAGTTGTTATTAGCCTCATCTTCTACGACTTTGGACGTGATTCTATATTTATAGGGAAGTCTTGAAGTCCTTGTGCATGTAAAACAATGTTTTCTGATGTTTCTGGATGTCTTCCGCAGCATCGCGACTCCGAAAAGTGGCGTTGTGATGGTGCTCTCGGGAAATATGTTTGCATCCTATGGGGGCGTCGCAATGCCACCCTAAATTTTCAGGATGAGTGTTTTCTTCATTTTCTACTTCCAGCATGCTTCTGGTTCATCCGTAAGGTCCCAAAATGAGTCTATTTGCCCCAAGATCCATGTTCCAATACTTCATACCAATAAAACATAAAAAAAAAAACTACAAAATTCTTTAAATGATGCGAAATCTAACAAAATAGTAAGCTAAAAGTGCATGAATAAGTGGGTATAAACCGTACTTATCAACTTGGCTAACGCCTTATGTGCGGAAAATTAAGTTTTAGTTCAAAAACATAAGTTAATACAACTTGAGAAAATGGTCCACTCACAGATTTGGAATCTGACTGGTATTTCCTCACTTCGTCGAATAGAATTGTGGTTTCTGACAAAAATCTATAATCAATAGACTTGGTTAGTACATAAATCGTAAATTATGTTTCGGAATTTGGTTAAACTTCTTAATTCAACTAACTGTTATCTCTACATGATGTATCATGCTTGCGATATGGTGCACTGCGTATACATGTGCCGATACGAGACTCAAAGGGAGACTTCTAACATCCTAAGTTGAAACTGAAATGATATGGAACTATTTCTACCTCGCGTCACGAAGCTAGGCCTATCACGTCGCCCACCTAAGCAGACTCAGGTAGAGAGCATATTCTGTTTCGCATCGCGACGCCAGACTCCACGCGTCGCGATGCCCACCTGATCAAACCCGAGGCAGAGCCTCTGCTTATTCTGCGTCATGACGCTACAGTGGGCGCGACACTGTAACGCCCAGCTCAATAATAATTATATTTTTTTATTTATTTTTATTTGTTTTAAATGTGCATTCAGCTCTCTGGAAAATTTCCAGAGAGCTGAAGGAATTATGGTCTATTATCTTAATTGCTTCCAACTATCCCTAAACACTTCAAAAACACCCAAAATTAATTTTTAATATCAAAACCAACATCAACATATATTATAGAATAAAAATCAAGTTTTTCAAAATATCAAATATTTTTAAAAAAAACATAAATTTATTCTAAATACACACTTGCGTAAATTTTGAATCCAAAACACAAACCAAATTAGAATCCCAATAAGAAATATCTCATTAATAATTCTAGTTCACCTAAAGGTAGTCAAGTGATTCTTGAATGGTAGCCATAGCTCTAAGCTTTAATCTAGAGTTTCATATTCTTATTAATTGTTCCATATCCAACATGAAACATTTTTGACCTAATTACCAAGCATATTGTGTTTATACTTCTAAAGCATCATAACACAATTTATTAGCCTTATTTGAACATTAAGCTATGTAATCATGCATCCAATACATAAAAGAACATAACTTAAGAGAAGTTCAAACTTACCTAGCAAGCTTGATGGAAAGATCTAATAATCTTCTCTTTGTTGAAGATGGAAAGATCTAATAATCTTCTCTTTGTTGAAATGGTTAGAGAACTTCCAAGGTTTGCAAGCTTCACTCCAATATCCAATCTTGATTCCAATGCTAGAAACCTTCACTTCAAGATCCAATCTTGATTTCTCCTAATGAAATATTGTATAGACCTCACAAGCTTCTCTAAACACTTCTCTAACTTAGGCTAATTTCTCCAAGAATTTATTGTACTTAGCTTTCTCAAGCTTTTACTTTTCTTAATTAAAACCTTCCTAAAGCTTGCTATTTATAGCAAAACTTAGCCAATTTTTAATTAATAAAAGTTGTAATCAATTTTTATGTGGGTATAATCTAATTTGTCCAAATATGTATTATTAGGTGTGACTAATCTCCATTTTCTACCACTTTGATTTAATCCATTTAAATCAAGATAAGGATTAGGAAATGGATTAGTTCAATGTTTGCCACTTTGATTTAATTCAATTAAATCAAGCCAAAACCACTTATTCTTACATACTTACAATTACCATAATATCCTCAAATGGTAGAGATAATTATGATTTCACAATTAAGCTATTGTGTAATTATTGAATTAATCTAATTAATCCAATTAGGTCAAAGTAAATAATAAATGTTATCCAATAACACTTGATTATCTTAGTTGATAATTATAATATTGAATATTATATTTTATCAAAATTAATCGGCTACCCAAGTGCTGAACAAGTACACTTTATATTGGGACTCTCTAAGTTCATACACGTTCGTTATATAAGTCTAGCTAATATGTACATAATTCGGCCACCTCTGAATTTGTGAAGAATACGAAAGACCTTTCTGAACTATAAGAGTTGAGATCATCACATATGTTTAACACTCCCTCCGTTGTAGGCTATCCAAGTTGTGCTTAGGAAATATAGAATACACCGTCAAGTTTCCGAGGCGCACATCTCAAGTCGACATGTCCACGATTCTTCATAACTGATGTGATCCACCTTAGGTGATTGACTTTGGCCAAAGCTTTAATAATCATGACTTTACTCACATAGATACCCAAACCACTTATGGTACACATGGGGGCCGACAGATCCTATCTTGTTTCACAATTGATTATTGAGTGCATCGGTCCACACCCAACGAACATCTAGAGGACGGACCATGAAAGGTTTCTGACATACATGGCATCAAAGTGTGGAGGATCTCACACAAAATCAATGTTATGCTATAGTCAAAGGATTACATATGCTACTTGACTCGAGGAGATTCCTATTGATGGTGGTGTGTACTTCCAACTATTAGGAATCATATGTACGTCATTCAGTATTGGGTTCAACCAATACCCACACGTCTATATGAGTTTCCAAAACTCATGGTACATCGGGTTAAACCATTGGAGCTCTAATTCCAATATACGACATGTGCTAGTCTTGTAGGTTATAGGAATTTGATCATATTACAAAACCAACAACTATGAATATTTACTTTAAGAATAGTTTATAATAGTAATATTTATCCCAATGTCAGACCACCTAATGTTCAGTATTACTACAAGACTATTCTAAGGTCGATGTCATTCTTAGCATATCTATACATCAATCTAATACGCATAATGACAATACCATTAATAATGTATGAAATGAAAATATAGTTATTTGATTAATAAATAATAAAATGGACAATTCACATTGGCACTCCAAGCACCAACTCCAACAAACTCATATTTTCTCAGTGCCAATCTGGATGGTACCGTAGTCCCATCTCCTCCACATGTTTATCGATTAATTTAGGAGGTAAGGCCTTTATAAGTGGGTCTGCTATGTTGTCTTGTCCTTGAACCTTCAATACGACTATGTCTTTTTGTTCAATAATTTCTCTAATTACACGGTATTTCCTTTGCACGTGCTTAGACTTGGAATGCGTCTTCGGCTCCTTAGCCTGCGCAATGGCTCTGCTATTATCACAGTAGAATGGGATCGAATCCGCAATACTAGGCATAATACCAAGCTCTGTGATAAAATTTCTAATCCATACAGCTTCTTTAGCAGCTATTGAGCCTTTCTTTGAATATCGCCAAATAATTGCACCATCGTTAAGGGTAAATATGTAACTTGATGTAGATTTTATATCATATGGATCTCCCTGGAAGTTGGAGTCTGGATCAGATTGATATCGGCTGTTCACACTGAGGCCGAAACTGATGTCAGGTCTAGTACAGATCATAGCATACATTCTGTTTTCAATACAATAAGCATATGGTAAGTTAGAAATTCTAACTCTCTCTTCCTCAGTCTGAGGTGTCATTTTCTTTGAAAGATATATGCCATATCAGGAAGGTACATTTGCTACCGCGCAGTTGGTAAAACTGTACCTTTCTAACATCTTATCTATGTATATCAATTGTGACAACCCTATAAGCTTCCTAAATTTATCCCGGTAGATTCTTATACCTAATATTTAGGAAGCTTCACCCATGTCTTTAATGAAGAAGTTCTTGCAAATGTAGGCTTTCACATTTTACATCAATCTTATATCATTTCCTATAATAAGGATGTCATCTATATACAAGACTAGGAAAACTATCATATTCTCACTCACTTTCTTATAAACACATGTTTCTTTCTCATTCTTGATGAATCCAGATAATCTAATTATCTCATCAAAATGATGATTCCAGCTTCGGGATGCCTGTTTACGTCCATAATAGACTTTTTGAGCTTACAAACCAAGTTTGAAGCCTCACTGGATAAGAAATCCTCTGGTTGTTCCATATAGATATCCTCATCAAGTAATTTATTTAGGAAAGCTATTTTCACATCCATCTTCCATATCTCATAGTCGTGATATGCAGAAATGGATAAAAGAATCCTAATTGGATTTTAGCATAGCTACTGGTGAAAACGTTTCCTCATAGTCAATCCCAGGATGTTGAGGGTAACCTTTTTTCTACCAGTCAGGCCTTAAAGGTTTCCACTTTTCCATCGGGCCCTCGCTTCCTTTTGCAAATCCATTTACATCCTATAGGTTTAAATCCTTCAGGAAGTTCAACTAAGTCTCAGATTTGATTTTCATGCATAGAATCCATCTCAGATTTCATCACTATCCAATATCGCTTCCTTGTAAGTAGTCAGATATGTTTCCTCTAAGAAGATAACGTCAAGGCTGATATCAGATATTAAAAACAATCTCTCATGAGGCTTTGATATTCTATTCGACTTATATAGAACTTTTGTTGTAGATCATTCTCCTAATTGGATCTTTTGTTCTATCTCAGGTTCCTTAATATTGGGATCAAACTCATCAAGTTCAATCTCTCTACAATTCTCAATTTCTCTCAAAAATTGCTTTTCAATAAAAGTGGCAAAATGAACAACAAATACATTTCATTGCTCGAAATCGTAGAATTGATATCCTATGAAATTTTCAGGATATCCAACGAACCTACATTTATACCCTTTAGGTACTAGTTTATCCCACTGCGCAACTCTAACGTATGCAGGACAACCCCAAATATTTAAATATCTAAGACTTGGATTTCTACCGAACCATATATGATAGGGGTCATAGAAACAGCTTTCGAGGGAACCCTATTAAGTATGTGGGCAGCAGTAAGTAAAGCGTATCCACAAAGGTAATAAGGAAGATCTGTATGGCTTATTATTGTTCGCACCATATCCAATAATGTATGATTTCTACGCTTAGGCATATCATTGTGTTGAGGTGTTCCTGGTGTGCTATATTGGCCAAGAATTTCATTCTCCCTTAAATAATTTCTGAATTCTTCACTCATGTATTCACCGCCTCGATCTGATCTAATGCACTTGATGAATTTACTGGTTTTTTTTTTCTACTTCATTTCAGAATATTTTGAACTTGTCAAATATTTCCGACTTATGTCTCATCAAATAGACATAACCATATCTAGACTTATCATCTGTGAAAGTCACGAAATATATTGAACCATCATGAGCGGCATGATTTAATAGACCACACACATCGTTGTGTATTAGTTCTAATAAATCTCCGGCACGATGTCCAACACCAAGAAATGGGGCCTTTGTCATCTTTCCATGGATACATGACTCAAAAATCATATTAGGATCTAAGGTAAGATTTTCAATCAAACCATCATTTACCAATTTGGATATGCGTCTCACATATGTAGCCCAATCTCATATACTAAAATTCAGTATTATTTAATTCAGATTTCCTACTTGTATTTTCCTATATATTTAAGACATCTCTATATGTTTCCAAAACATTGTTACCATTTGATAAAGAAAATTCACATTTCAATAAATTATCTTTATCCTATAAATATAAAGTTTCATCCCTAATGTTTATTTTATATCCCTCTTTATCTAATATTGACAGTGATATTATTTGTCTGATAAGTGAGGGTACATAATAACAGTCTTGTAAATTTAATTTACAACCATTGAGGATATCTAAAATAATTGTTCCTATGATTTTAACATCCAATGTATCGCCATTCCTAACTCTAAACTGGATCTCCCCTTTATTCAACCTTTTTTTACCCTCATTACGTGCAGGGAGTTGCAAATATGAGTAGGACTGCCAATGTCTACCACACATCCACTATTTACATTTAAGGCTAATGAGATGTCAATAATTGGCAAAATACAAAGCGTACATGAGGGTCCTGCTTTTCCAATCAGCTCTGGACAGTCCTTCTTCCAATGTCCAGACTTTTTGCAATGTAGACATTGGTCACGAGCTATTTGCGGTTTTGCGTCTTTGCGTTTCTTGGAGTTCTTCTTTGCAATCTTCTTCTTCCCCATCTTTATTTTCTTTGACTTCCCAAAAGTATTTGAAGAGCCAGCTCCACCATGGAAGCACAATGTGGGGTTGCCTTTCCTCAAATCATGTTCCGCCATGTGTAAAATGTTATGAAGTTCTTCATAGTTTGCTTGCATCAAATGCATATGGAAGTTTAATACAAAGCTAGCATAAGAACTAGACAAAGAAGACAGAATCAAATTACGGCTCAACCGTTCATCAATCACAATGCCATATCATTCCAAGTATAGAATCTAGTCGATCATGTTCAAAACATGAATGCTGACAACTCCTCCATCCCTGAGTTCAGCACAACAATTCCTTAGACCTTCGATAAATTTCGATCTCTTGATTTGCCTCGAACAACTCATTGAGTGTTCGCATGATACTCCAAGCATCCAGTACTTCAATGTACTGTCTCAGCAAATCTGGAATCATCGATCCCAAAATATAGGATTTCACCTTAAGATTATCATCATTCCATCTATTAAAAGTTTCTCGCTCTTCTGGAGTTGAGTCGGGATCGATTTCAACAGACAGTGGATTGACAGTGACATAAGTCAACTTTTCAAATTCCAAGACAATGCAGATGTTCATTTCCCATTCGAAATAGTTCTCGACTCTTTTTAGTTTATTGGTATCCAAAAGTTTCATCAATGGATTAACGGCAGCCATCTACTAGACAACATTTTAAAAAATAATAGAACATTTGTCATTTCAAAATAATAACACAAATTTATTATGGAATTTTAAATCTATTAGTGCCATCCCACTACTTTACGTAATTCCATAATCTCCCTTAACAGAAAAATAGAAATTTGACAATCAAAATTTCATAGCGGGAAGTAGATCCCATGAAATTTATCTCAGCCTCATACTAATGATGATATTGGCCTTTATTTTGGCACTGTATTTTACATATAAGTCCCGATGATGAGTCTCGTACGGAGGCACTACTCTTTAGGTTGCGAAAGTCGCGGGAAACGAATGTCGGAAGGGGAAATTCAGAATAAGTATGTCATCAGATTCAATTCACATGTTCACTACTTTTGTTCGTGCTGCGTTCGTGAACACGTTCGAGCGTCAAATAGATTGCGGGCGTTCGTGCAGCGTTCGAATCGGCATTCGAACGGTGTCGGTACTTCTGGTTTTGTTGCTAGCCTCACGCCCAAATTAAAATAATATCCTTCCTAAATTAAATAAATCACATCCCAATTTAAATAATTCACATACCTAAATGAAACAAATCAAATATATGATCTTCCTTATTAAGCCAAATCATGTCCCCAATTAACTAGATATTTTCCTTGTGAGACACTAATTAGGATATTCCCCCCATAATCACTTGATCCCATTCCTATTCAAACAAGAGAAACCCTAGCTTTTGCCTATAAAAGAAACACAAATCCAACCTTAGAACCTCTAGCACATACATAAAAATCACATAAAATTCTGCAAAGCATTAACCCTCAAAACCCTCCTAGCTCAATCTCAAAAACGACACAGCCCTAAGACTCAAAAACACACCAACAGATACACGGCAACACTACCACACGCAGACCAACCCTTGAACCGAAACCAATAAACATAAAACAGCCCCTAACTGCAGCCCCAAAACAGTCCCCGAATTTAACCCCAAAACAGCCCTTATTTACCGTAAGAAATAGCAGTAAAACAACAGCAAAATAGAGGAAACGACAGCTCAAAATACCGAAACAGTGAATGAGAGCAGTGGACCAGTGAACCGGAGGAATTGCGGAGCACCAACCCTTCCGACGGCCGTGTAACGCACTTTCGAGAGACGACCTAAGAGGTTAGACCTGAGGGCACCCTTTTTATTTATTCTCATCTTTTTTGTTGTTTATTAGAATTCCCTCGCATGAAAGTCGTTTGTTAATATATGTTGTGGTCCTTGAATGCATGAAATATGTGTTCTCTCTTGTGGTATATCGGATGAAAACCCAGACGTAAATTCCGTAGCCGAATCCGAATGGACGGTATTGCGGTTTGCACTCGGGATACAATGCCACGTATCACTTGAGAGATTCACACATTTTGTTTCATCCAACCTTGTATTCGATCATGATCGGGTTGCTAGCATGTTATTTATCTTTTAAGCATGATTTAATCGTTACTATGCTATTACTTTCTGCATTTTACTTTCTATGCATTGTGATGTAATGCGCATGGGTTTAGTATGTTATTCTAAAGGTTTTCAATTTGAGGAGAGAAAAGTCCAAAATGCTACCTTTATGACAATACTTTGTCGCGCCGGACGAAGTGTGTTTGATTGAATGTGAGATACGTTTAATCGGATATACGGAAGTCCATATTATTGACTCATTCATTTGTATGCATTGTGATGTAATGCGCATGGGCTTAGTATGTTGGTCTAAAGGTTCTCAATTTGAGGGGAGAAAAGTCCAAAAGGCTAGCTTTGCGACAATACTTTGCTGTGCCGGACGAAGTATATTGGGTTGAATGTGAGATATGCTCAACCGAGCATACATTGTCCTATATTATTTTCCGTATCTTTTATGCATTATGATGTCATGCGCATGGGCTAGCTAGGGTGGATTAAAGGTCCTCTATTCGAGGGAAATGCCTGAAGGCTACCTTTACCACGATGTTTTGCCGCGCCTTTTATTATGTCATTTACCTTTTGCATATCATTGCTTTATTTACGCATGCATTACATTCTAGTGTGCATGGGCTAACTAGGGTGGATTCAAGGTCCTCCATTCGAGGGAAAATGCCTAAAGGCTACCTTTACCACGATGTTTTGCCGCGCCGGACGAGGTACACCCGATTGAATGGGAATGAGTTAACTCAGGCATACAGGGTCCTACATTGTGGATTTGCTTATCTATGTATGTGTTGCGTCGTCTATCATGCATCAGGACTTGTCCCATTCGAACGCGTTCTCGAACGCTATATGAACATGAACCTTCTGTTTACCGTTCGAACGAGTTTATGAACGCTACTCGAACGCGCATGTGTCTTCTTCATTTTATCATGCATCAGGTATTGTCCCGTTCAAACGCGTTCTCGAACGCTATACAAATGCGAACCTTCTGTTTACCGTTCGAATGCGTTTACTAACGCTACTCGAACGCGCACGTATTTTCTTTGTTTTATCAAGCATCAGGTCTGGTCCCGTTCGAACGCGTTCTCAAACGCTATACGAACGCGAACCTTCTGTTTACCATTCAAACACGTTTACGAATGCTACTCGAACGTTCATGCGTTTTGTTTTATCATGCATCAGGTCTTGTGTTATACGAACGCAAACCTTCTGTTTACTGTTCGAACGCGTTTTCAAACGCTACACGAACGCACATATACTAAACTGAGTCCTTTTCATCACATTTCATGCATGATTGCTTCTTGGGTGGTTTCTCTTACATTATGTAATTAACCATGCCATTCCATTATTGACACTTTTGCTGTTATCATCCATTTGTATTCCTGCATTCATCTATTTGATGTGTTCGCAAGATTGTGTTCAAGAATGATTAAGTCGTTAGGATGTTACTTGTTTCTCAAGCATGATTTAGCCATTAGTATGTTATTCCTTTATGTGTGATCTTGTTATCTCATTTCGCAATAGGTGTTTCTTTATGTTTATGTTTAGGTTGTTATTTATCTTTCGTGTTTGATGATTCAACATGTTCATGAGATTATTGTGTGATATCGTATATTCATCGTTATAATGATTACTTTCATGCATGTGAACTTAGAAGTAGAATATTCTTGGAAATATGTTGCGTAGATTCGATTAAATTATTACACAAATCATTTCATTACAAGTGGAATAAGTAAGGGACCATTCCGAACCCAACGGTTTGAGGTCTTCCCTTGCGAGGGGTGAGTGCGGCCTTAAATCATTTTCCCGGTTCACACCGGGTGGTGACTCCATGTTATTTCTCCGGTTTAGTTCCCCCATGGGCTACTCCGTACTCCCAACTAGGCCGCGAGCTTAGAACAGCGTCGTCCAACATCTGTGTCCTACACTTTATAAACTCATTAGCTAGACCTCCAAGGTCAATCACTTCATGTGACTCCTAGTTTGGTCCTGAACTGTTTCTTATCCTCACACTAATGGCGTTATTGGATTAAGACGTGTTCTAGGTATATACTTGTCAATGTGCACTAATGAGTTTCGTATATACACCATTACACTAATGATGATATTGGGTGACTGCGTTAACTCATCACAATACATCTAATGTTTTACCGAAGTGACCTAAGTTTCGAGCACTTATACCCTCACACTAATGTTGATATTGGATATAAATAGTAAGAACTCATTCATCTCCATATTGACAAAAAAGACCTTCTAATAATGCTTCAACATTACTATTACTATTACTTAAAATGAAATAATCACCTAATCATGGGAGATTTATGACAATCAAGTCACTAATTTAATTATGTCAAGATTTTAATTTAAAATATGATTTACATATCCAATGTTTTTTTGCATAATTAAATTAAAATACAGAGGCATAGATTCAAATACATGTCTAACATACAACATGTGTTGTGTGGTAAAGCCTTGCTACTGACACCATTATGTTAGGGCAGATGTGGAACCCCTAGGGTCAGATCGGAGCCCCGCACAGAGGAAATGGATTTAACTTGTGTATATCAAGCATGGGTATAATTTTAAATAATTTAATGAAATACAATATTTCGTTAAAAGTGTATAGGAAAAAATTAGGGCAGAATCGGAGTCCGGAAGCTCAAGAATGAAAGAAAACAAAATCGGTGCATGAAGCGTACCGTGCGCGCTACAACGCGCGCATGCACTATACGCGCTACAGTATGGCGCGCACTGTAGCACTCAGCTCAATAATAATTATATTTTTTTTATTTGTTTTTATTTGTTTCAAATGTGCCTTCAGCTCTCAGAAAAATTTCCATAGAGTTCAAGGAATTAGGGTCCATTACCCAAATTGCTTCCAACTCTCCCTAAACACTTCAAAAATACCCAAAATTAATTTTTAATATCGAAACCAACATCAACACATGTTATAGAATAAAAATCAAGTTTTTCAAAATATCAAATATTTTTACAAAAACATAAATTTGTTCTAAATACGCACTTGCGTAAATTTTGAATCCAAAATAGAAACCATATTAGAATCCCAATAAGAAATATCTCATGAATAATTCTAGTTCACTTAAAGGTGGTCAAGTGATTCTAGAATGGTAGCCATAGCTCTAAGCTTTAATATAGAGTTCCAAACTCTTATTAATTGTTCCACGTCCAACATGAAAATCTTTGACCTAATTAACAAACATATTGTGTTTATACTTCTAAAGCATCCTAACACAATTTATTAGCCTTATTTCAATATTAAGCTATGTAATCATGCGTCTAATACATAAAAGAACATAACTAAAGAGAAGTTCAAACTTACCTAACATGCTTGACGCAAAGATCAAATCTTCTTCTTTTTGTTGAAATGGTTGGAGAACTTCCAAGGTTTACAAGCTTCACTTCAAGATCCAATCTTGATTTCAATGCTAGCAACCTTCACTTCAAGATCCAATCTTGATTTCTCCTAAATGAAATGTTGTTGAGACCTCACAAGCTTCTCTAAACACTTCTCTAACTTAGGCTAATTTCTCCAAGAATTGCTTTAATTTAGCTTCCTCAAGCTTTTTCTTTTCTTAATTAAAACCTTTCTATAGCTTTCTATTTATAGCAAAACTTAGGAAATTTTTAATTAATAAAAATTATAATCAATTTTTATGTGGACTTAATATAATTTTTCCAAATATGTATAATTAGGTGTGACAAATCTCCATCATCTACTACTTTGATTTAATTCAATTAAATCAAGACAATGATTATGAAATTGATTAGTTCAATGTTTGTCATTTTGATTTAATCCAATTAAATCAAGCCAAAACCACCTATTATTACATATTTTTAATTATCATAATATCCTCAAATGAAAGAGATAATTATGATTTTATAATTAAGCCCTTGTGTAATTATTGAATTAATCCAATTAGGTTAAAGTAAATAATCAATGTTATCCAATAACACTTGATTATCTTAGCTGATAATTATAGTATCGAGTATTATATTTTATCAAAATTAATCGGCTACCTAAGTACTCAATGAGTACACTTCATATTGGGACTCTCTAAGTTCAGACACGTTCGTCATATAAGCCTAGCTAATATGTACGCAATTCAGCCACTTCCGAATTCGCGAAGAACACGAACGAACTTTTTGAACTATAAAAGTCGAGGTCATCAGATATGTTTAACAATCCCTCCGTCGTAGGCTATCCGAGTTGTGTTAAGGAAACACAGAATACACCGTCAAGTTTTCGAGGCGCACATCTCATGTCGACATGTCCACGATTCTTCATAACTAATGTGATCAACCCTAAGTGATCGACTCTGGCCAAAGCGTTAAGAATCGTGACTTTACTAATATGGATACCTAAAACTCTTATGGTATAAATACGGGCCGACGGATCCTATCTTGCTTCGCACTTGAATACTAAGTGCCTCGGTCCACACCCAACGAATATCTGGAGGCCAGACCATGAAAGGTTTCTGACATATATGGCATCAAAGTGTGGAGGATCTCACACAAAATCAATGTTATTCTATAGTCAAATGATTACATATGCTACTCGACTCAAGGAGATTCCTATTGACGGTGGTGTGTACTTCCAACTATTAGGAATAACCTGTGAGTCATTCAGTATTCGGTCCAACTAATACCCACACGTCTATACGAGTTTTCAAAACTCAGGGTATATCGGGTTAAACCATTGGAACTTCAATTCCAATATACGACATGTGCTAGTCTTCTAGGTTATAGGAATTCCATCGCATTCCAAAACCAACTACTATGAATATTTACTTTAAGAATAGTTTACAATAGCAATACTTATCCCAATTTCGGACCACCTAATGTACAATATTACTACAAGACTATTCTAAGGTTGATGTCATTCTTAGCATATCTATACATCAATCTAATACGCATAATGACAATATCATTAATAAGGTATGAAATGAAAATATAGCTATTTTATTATTAAATAATAAAATGTACAATTCAGATTGACACTCCAAGTACTAACTCCAACAATTCCCACCATCACACAAACACATTTACATAGACAATTCTCTAAACTTCAATATCTTTAGAACATCATTCATCACAAGATATAATTCCCAACATAACTATATACAATTTGGCCATGGACTTCAATTTGAAATCTTTGAGGTATCAATTCCCAAATAATTTAAACTCATGTCAATATATCACCAATTACATAAACCATAATTATTCTTTATCAAAACAACAAACTCAGCCCTTCATTACAAGCATAATTCGGCCTTCATGCCCATTTTTATCTTGACCTTATTTCAACAAACACTTGAGCATAATCCACTCTAACAATCATCATAAATATACATTGATGCTTAGATTCTTGGTCAACCTTCTCAATTAACAAAGCCCCAATTCTTAGGATTACTAAGTACTAAAATGCAAGTGATGATTTATTTCCTAAATAAGGAGAATAAAGAAGAAAATGAGACTTACTTGATTAATACTAGCTTAAAGATCCATCACCATTCCTCCAAATTTCATAAGAAAAGAAGAAGGTGTGAGAGCTTCCTAGCTTCCCAAACTCACGTTATTTGCCTCCTAAAAGAGATGGGTGAATAGTGAGTTATTTATAGACAATGGCTGATTTTTATGTAATGAAATGAATGGTCAAGATGGTGCCACATCACCCAAATCCAGGTCATTCTCGAAATTCACTGTAACAGTCACATAAATCTCGATTTTTTACTAATTTGTGATTCAAATTTGGAAAAATATCCAACTCATAAGTTGTAGGTCTCGGTCTTAACTTTCCGAAGATATAAAATTCATAGAAATTGAAGATGTTATGAAAAGGTTATGCCCTAAATACGAAGGGCTATTCGGAATGGAAAATAAGCTGAATTCCACATCGGAACTAGAAGGAATTATCGAATACATGAAAAGTAATTTCGTGAGCACGTACATGCTTGGAACATGATTTACATCATGTATCATACCTTCCATAGCGTAATAGTCGTCAAGATTATCGGGTGTTACAGATACCATCTTTGTAACACCCCAAGTCGAAAGATGTCACCTTCAAGTGATAAATCCTCATCACCACCCCGAGCCTCTAACAATTTCTAAACTTTCTCAAATATAACTTTTACTTTATTACTATAATTGACATTTATTAAACATATTCAATGATATTAAATAAGTACATATACATTGTTCTTTTTTTCATATACACCCAAAGACTTGTCTCATACCGGCATATATGTGTTGGAGTTGGTGCTTGGAGTGCCAATCCGAATAATATATTGTACATTATTGTAGGACACAGAACTTGACGACGTTATTCTAGGCTCGCAGCCTAGTTGGGAGTGCGGAATAGCCCGTGGGGGAACTAAACCGGAGAAATAACATGGAGTCGCCACCCAGTGTGAACCGGGAAAATGATTTAAGGCCGCACTCACCCCTCGCAAGGGAAGACCTCAAACCGTTGGGTTCGGAATGGTCCCTTACTTATGCCACTTGCAAGGATATGATTTGTGCAATAAATTAACCGAATCTACGCAACATATATGCTCAAAGGTAACTTATATCTAGTCGATATTCATTAAAATAAATCATATGACTAAGTTCGCATGCTTTAAAAATAAGTCATTATAACGGCAAGCATATAATATCATATAAAGAGCATGTTGAATCATCCAACTCAAAGAACAAATAAAAATTAATTCAACATAAACATAAACTAAACTACTAATGCGAAATTAAAGAACTAAATCATGCTTAAGATAAACAACTAAACCATGCATAAAAAGTAACCTAATCATACTTAAAAAATAAATAACATACTAGAATAAATTATGCTTAAATACAAGATTGGATGAAACGAAATACGTGTGTCTCTCAAGTGGTATGTGGCATTGTATCCCGAGTGCAAACCGCACTACCGTACATTCGGATTCAGCTACAGAATTTACGTCTGGGTTTCCATCCGGTATACCACAAAAGAGAACATGCATTCCGTTCACCCGGAATTCACATCATGCATCAACAAACGACTCTCATGCTATAATATATTAAAATTAATAAAAAATGAAGAATAATAAATAAATAAGGTGCCCTCAGGTCTAACCTCTTTTGTCGTCTCTCGAAAGCGCGTTACACGGCCGTCGGAAGGGTTGATATTCCGTAACTTTCCTGGTTCGCTAATCCAATATTTTTCCTCACTGTTTCGCTGTTTGGGCTGTTGTTTTCACTCCATTTCGCTGCTATTTGTGTTGTATTTTCTGGTCACTATTTTTTGGTAATTATGGGACTGTTTTATGGGTTTTTTGGGGGGCTTGGGGCTGCTGTTTTGTCACTATTTTTGGGCATTTTTTGATGCATTTTTGGGGTGAATTCTGGACTATTTTAGGGGGTGTTTATGCGATAAAACTGGGCAGAAAACTGGATGGCTTATGTGGTAATTTGAGGGGGTTGTATTGCAGTAGAACATGGCAGTTTTGGTGATTTGTTTGATCGATTATGGGAGAGGCAGTAAGGGTTGTGTGTTTATTTGTTTACGTGAAAGGTTGTGTGTGCGTGAGGGTTGTTTGTTGAGTGAGTGTGTGCGTGAGGGTTGTGTGTTGAGTGAGTGTGTGTGTGAGGCTGTGATGAGTGGACTATGGGTGCGTTAGTTTCTTGAGTGGAGTTGAAGGATGTGAAGTGAGGGTCAGGTGGCGTGGGTTGAAGGTGTTATGTGGTGTGAAGGTTATGCGACAATGTGAGTGGAGGGGCTGATTGATTTAGAGTATTTCCGTGAGATGGGCAGTGGATTGAAGGGTTTATTGCTGTCTGTGAGTGGGAGTGAATTGAAGGGTTTATTTCTTTCGTTTGTTATTTTTTTTTGTGAGAATAATCCAAGGATTTAATGTGTTGGTGAATGGTTCTTTTTATAGGCAAAGGGATGGGGGCTTTCCTTGTTTGAGAAGGAGAATGATTTGTGCATTAAATGAAATATCTTTTAAATTAGTATGTGATAAGGAAAATCTTTTAATTAAGGAAGTGATTTGATTTAATTTGATTTATTCTTTTTTTAGTTAGGGATATGATTTGGTTTAATTAGGCAAGGGATCCATGGGATTTCTTTAATTTAGGAAGGGGATTTGGCTTGAATTATGCATGTGTTTAATGTATGTTTTGTTTAATTTGGAAGGTGAGTGGGTGTGTGGCTTGCTCTTGTTTGGGCGTGTGGGCTTGGTCCATTTAGTGGGTTTGGTGTGTGGGCTAAGGATGTGTGGGCTTGGTGTGTGTCTTGCGGGGTTTTGCGCTAAAGATGTGTTTTGAAACGGAGGTCTAACAAGCGAACCCGAAGCTAATCCAGCGAATTAAATCCAATAATATGTCAATTCTTGACCATTTCCTTCCGACGTCCGTTTCCCACGGCTTTCACAATTAAAGAGGTAGTGTCTCCATACGAGACTCATCATCGGGACTTATATGAAAAAATACAGTGCCTACAGTCACCCCCACTTTGATGGGACTTGTGCAGTGTGTGACAATGACAATCCTATCAAAGTACATGCAATGCATTTTTACTTACCTGGCTCGCCAGCTGCCACTTGACTTGCCATGTGTTGAGTTGAGCTGATTTTGTTGTGAGGTGGTCCATTCTCGAACTGAGTTGATGAGAGGTGGTCCATTCTCGAACCGTTATTGTGGTGTGGTTGATTCCCGAACTGTGCTCCATTCTCGGATTACCATTCCCGACTTGTTCATTCCCGAACCTTGCTCTATTCTTGGATTACCATTCTCGGCTTTGTTCATTCTCGAACTTTGCTCCATTCTCGGATTACCATTCTCAGCTTGTTTATTCTCGAACTCTACTCCATTCTCGGATTACCATTCTCGGCTTGTTCATTCTCGAACCTTGCTCCATTCTTGGATTACCATTCTCGGCTTGTTCATTCTCGAACTCTGCTCCATTCTCGGATTACCATTCTCGGCTTGTTCATTCTCGAACCTTGTTCCATTATCGGATTTCCATTCTCGGCTTGTTCATTCTCGAACTTTGCTCTATTCTCGGATTGCCATTCTTGGCTTGTTCATTCTCGAACTGTGTTTCATTCTCGGAGTGCCATTCTTGGCTTATTCATTCTCGAACTCTGCTCCATTCTCGGATTGCCATTCTCGGCTTGTTCATTCTTGAACTGTGCTCCATTCTCGGATTGCCATTCTCGGCTTGTTCATTCTGGAACTGTGCTCCATTCTCGGAGTGCCATTCTCGGCTTGTTCATTCTCGAACTGTGCTCCATTCTCAGAGTGTCATTCTCGGCTTGTTCATTTTCGAACTGTGCTCCATTCTCGAAGTGTCATTCTCGGTTTGTTCATTCTTGAACTGTGCTCCATTCTCAGAGTGCCATTCTTGGCTTGTTCATCATGAACTGTGCTCCATTCTCGGAGTGTCATTGTAATATCTCCATACCCGGAGTACCGTACCTAGCAAAACTGATGATGTGTCTCCATACCCAGAGTGTCATACCCGGCAAAACTGATAATGATGTCTCCATACCCGGAGTGCCATACCCGGTAAAACTGATAGTGATGTGGGCCTCACCCCCAGAGTGCCATACCCGGCAAGACTGGTACTGATGCTAATATGGGCCTCGCCCCCAGAGTGCCATACCCGGCCAAACTGATACTGATAATGGTGTGGGCATCGCCCCCAGCGTGCCATACCCGGCAAGACTGATACTGATGCTAATATGGGCCTCGCCCCTAGAGTGCCATACCCGGCAAGACTGATACTGATAATAGTGTGGGCCTCGCCCCCAAAGTGCCATACCCGGCAAGACTGATACTGATGCTGACGTGGGCCTTGCCCCCAGAGTGCCATACCTTGCAAGACTGATACTGATAATGGTGTGGGCCTCGCCCCCGGGATTCATCCCCAAAACTGATATTGATATTGTGATGGTTTATTTCAACATACCATACTGCCTCTAATGAGATAATCCTGATAGTTAGACATATTTTCGTCCTCAACGAATGCTTCGCGTCGAAACCTAAGAACTTTCAAAGTACTTGATACACTCAATTTCGATCGTCTGAATAGGTGATCTGAACTAGACTCCTAGTGTGTGTGTGCCAAGGCTCTTTCGCAGCTTAATCCTTAAGTCGGCCAACTTGATGATTTCGTCTCGGAGAATCGGACCAGTGGGTCTAACCAATCTAGATGTCTTGATCACACTCTGTGATTACTTCCTCATACTCAACATGATATGGTCTTCTTCTTTTTTTTCTCTTTTCTCTTGTCTCTTGTCTCTTTCTCTTTATTATTTTCATTCTTTTTCTTTTTATTCTTTTTCTCTTTTCTTTCTTTGACACACCTACCCTTTAAGGTAGCATTTCTCCTCATGGTGGTCCTGATACTCGTCCATGGGTAGCTTCACGCTTATCGGTTATAGGCGGTCTATTTTTTCTTTTTCTTTTCATTGCAGAGACTTTCTCTTTGTTTCCAACCATATCATATATCATAGCATAAGTAAACCAGGATGGACATCCAGGCAAACGGTCATTCTCTGATCCACCATCTCTTCAACTAGTAATCTTACCAACTACTCCGGCTTTTACTGCTGAGATCCCGTAATCAAGTGCTCGTGAGTCCAGCCAAGATCAATCCGTTCAGAATACCGGAAGAGCTCGTATTCATTGCTTCTAAGGTTTCTCCCTACAGCAAATAATGTCATCACCGGACATATGCTTAACCATCAAAGACTTCTCTCTCTTTGTTCTTTTTTTTTTCACTCACTCCACAGAATTCTTCATTTCCACTGCTGATAATGTGGGCTTCGCCCCCTGATATCCATTCCCGGAACTCATGCTGATATGGGCCTCAACCCTGGGATTCCTCCCCGAAACTGGTTCATTCTTGAAACTGATACTAATTCATTCCTAAAACTGATACTGATTCATTCCTGAAACCGATACTGATTCATTCCTGAAACTGATACTGATTCATTCCTGAAATTGATACTGATGTTGTTTCTGATTGGCTTGCCTTCGCCGCTTTCTCTTTTTCTTCTTCGAAACCTCTGAATACAAAACAAAACAAACAAAAAAAGGAATGTAAAATACGTTACGTGTATGCATGCATGCATGAATGAATTTCCTATTCCATTGGGTTAGTTCTTCACCAATTCCTTTGGTGATTGCTCGGTCTTCCCTTCCTTAAGCAAAGTACTGTTTCAATCTGTTTACGTTGATCGGCTCGATGAACTCATTCTCTTCTAAATCTGACAGTCTCACTACCCTGTTTCCCAATTTCTGAATGGCTATCCTGTCTTTTCTACTTGCTTATTCCGAGGACTCCCCGTGTTCTAAACATCACTGAGTATCATAGTACCAGGGTTGAATGCTTTTGTCAAACATACTCATGTTGCAGGTTGAAATGAAGAGACTTAGGCAAGTAAACGAAATGAACGCCTTTATTATCATTAAGAAATGGTTCGAACAAGTAGACAAAAATCAATGTCTATATTAAAAATACAGGTTCAAATAAACTAGGAGGAACAGCTTCATCATTCACAGCATTGCCTTCTTCCTTGGCCTATGGTTCTCCACTGTTGTCATTCCCCATTCCCATGAAATAAGCTGAGTGGTTGAGAGCTTGGAGGATGAAGCTTTCAGGTAGGCCGGAGTTGATCATGTAGGTGGGTGGCGGAACGGAGTGGTAGTTTGGTAGAGGGTTTCTGTGCGTGTTGGGTTTTTCTTTTCCTGGGTCGGGTATTTTGTGGGAATCTATGAGGTCTTGGATTTCATGCCTGAGGCGGGTGCAGTTTTCGGTGTCATGGCCATGTTGCTGGTGGAAGTGACAATAAAGGTTCATGTTTAGGTGTGGCGGTGGGGGTGTGGAAGTGGTTTGCCTTCTAAGGGTTTTAAGAGTCCTTGTTCATTCAACTTTTCAAACACTTTCGACAAAGGTCTACCAAGGTGGGAGAATTGCTTGTTTCTGATGGCAGCGACCTCGGCAATAGCGGGCTTAGTTTCAGAAGGCCCCCCAAAAGTCCTCCTATTCTGGCCATAAAACTTTCTGTTTTCAGCCTCTTCCTCCTCAATATCCATAACAGTCTCCCTCAACTGTCGAAAATCAGCAATCATCGAAGTCATCCTCCTCAGCTTACCATAAATAGAGGGTTTGGTGCCCTTGATGATCATCTTGAACTGGTCTTTCTCTGAAGGTCGAGTCTGCATCTTTAAAAGTTGGCTTCTCCAGCGATCCATATAATCCTTGAAGCTATCCTCCGGCTTCTGTTTGGTGTTCTCCAAGTCACGGAGTGATAAGTCAATCTCCAAGTCTGTAACATACTGTTTCAGAAAGGAGTCTGGCAGTTTCCTCCAATCTTCTTTAACCTTTCTTTCAAGGCTATGGTACCACACTACGGGTGCCCCCTCGAGCGACATCCCAAACATCTTTTGAACTTGGCGTTGCGACAAGCCCACTGAACTCATCACAGAAACATATTGTCGTAGATGGACCCTCGGATCCCCGTTCCCATTGAATTTAGCTTTGTCCGGCATTTTAGATTGAGCTGGCAGCTGCTCCTCAAAAGTCATTGCCTCATAGTCCAATAAGTCCTCATGCTTACCCTTTAACTTACGGGTAACTGACTCCACTTGATCTCGGAGCTTCTGCATCTCGGCCTGAGACCCGACTATTCTCTCTGCGGCATATTTAGCCATATCATCATCAAACACATGGGCATCACCATTCAATCTGTTTGGAGGCTCTTCACACCTTACATTCTCAGAGCTCCCCCAGCACGGGGCACAGCCATGTTAGCCATAGCAGCAGTGAAAGCTTGTAATTGTTCGGTAACCTTGGTGAGCCTATTCTCCAACTGATCCACGCGAGATACCTCGTTCTCTGATCCACTCATATTTTCTGACGGCCTTTTGATGAGTCTCCCCTCTTCCCTAACCCAACGGATATCTATGATGGCTTTTAAGACACAAGGGTTAACATGATGCGTGTATGCATGAGATGCATGAGATGCACGTGGTTATCAAAAACATAAAGGGCCAACTTCTATAGGATATACAACTATGGTTCACATGTGGGTTTATGGGAATGTAGACAAAGGCTCCCACTGGCGAAGGATTGCCCACGACTAGGACTCCCCACTCAAGGGTTCGAGCGACCAAGTGAGCGCACCTTTTTATACCTTAAGGTATGTGCCAACGAGTTACGGTGTGTGACTGACTGTCAAATGGATTTCCTATTGTAGATTCCCCAGAGGGAGGGTGGAGCGAACTCTCTTAAATACCCAAGCCTCTTAGGCTCTTATCGCCTTGGTGATAGGAATAAACAACAAGTCCTCCAAATTAGTCTGTCACAACGAGCTACGGGTAATGATTATCTAGGTGCCTTCGTAGCTTTTCCTTATAGCAAGGTAGTGAATGAATGAAGACAACAAACCATCACCTAGCCTTAACATTGCCTTTGACTAAACCCCTTTCAACCCACTATAGACACGGTTAACTAAAGCACAAATCATAATCGCTACAAGACATTATTTCGGGGCTGATTCTCTATCCCCAGTGGAGTCGCGAGACTGTAGGACACAGAACTTGACGACGATGTTCTAGGCTCGCAGCCTAGTTGGGAGTACGGAATAGCCCGCGGGGGAACTAAACTGGAGAAATAACATGGAGTCACCACCCGGTGTGAACCGGGAAAATGATTTAAGGCCGCACTCACCCCACGCAAGGGAAGACCTCAAACCGTTGGGTTCGGAATGGTCCATCACTTATGCCACTTACAACGATATGATTTGTGCAATAAATTAACCGAATCTATGCAACATATATACTCAAAGGTAACTTAGATCTAGTCCGCATTCATCAAAATAAATCATATGACTAAGTTCGCATGCTTTAAAAATAAGTCATTATAACGGCAAGCATATAATATCACATAACGAGCATGTTGAATCATCCAACTCAAAGAACAAATAAAAATTACTTCAACATAAACATAAACTAAACTACTAATGCAGAATTAAAGAACTAAATCATGCTTAAGATAAACAATTAAACCATGCATAAAAAATAACCTAATCATACTTAAAAAATAAATAACATACTAGACTAAATCATGCTTAAATACAAGGTTGGATGAAACGAAATACGTCTGTCTCTCAAGTGGTACGTGGCATTGTATCCCGAGTGCAAACCGCACTACCGTCCATTCGGATTCGTCTACAGAATTTACGTCCGGGTTTCCATCCGATATACTACAAAAGAGAACACGTTTTCCATTCACCCGGAATTCACATCATGCATCAACAAACGACTCTCATGCTATAATATATTAAAATAAATAAAAAAACGAAGAATAATAAATAATGAAGGTGCCATCAGGTCTAACCTTTTTTGTCGTCTCTCGAAAGCGCGTTACACGGCCGTCGGAAGGGTTGATATTCCGCAACTTTCCTGGTTCGCTAATCCAACATTTTTCCTCGCTGTTTCGCTGTTTGGGCTGCTGTTTTCACTCCATTTCGCTGCTATTTGTGTTGTATTTTCTGGTCACTATTTTTTGGTAATTATGGGACTATTTTGTGGGTTTTTTTGGGGCTTGGGGCTGATGTTTTGGGGCAATTTTTTGATGCATTTTTTGGGTGAATTCTAGACTATTTTAGGGGGTGTTTATGCGGTAAAAATGGGCAGAAAAATGGATGCCTTATGCGGCAGTTTCAGGGGGTTGTATTGCAGCATAATAGGGCAGTTTTGGTGATTTGTTTGATCGGTTATGGGAGAGGCAGTAAGGGTTGTGTGTTTATTTTTTTATGTGAAAGGTTGTGTGTGCGTGAGGGTTGTGTGTTGAGTGAGTGTGTGCGTGAGGCTGTGATGAATGGACTATGGGTGCGTTAGTTTCGTGAGTAGAGTTGAAGGTTGTGAAGTGAGAGGCAGATGGCGTGGGTTGAAGGTGCTATGTGGCGTGAAGGTTATGCATGCGGTAATGTGAGTGGAGGGGATGATTGATTTAGAGTATTTTCGTGAGATGGGCAGTGGATTGAAGGGTTTATTGCCGGCTGTGAGTGTGAGTGAATTGAAGGGTTTATTTCTTTCGTTTGTGATTTTTTTTTGTGAGAATAATCCAGGGATTTAATGTGTTGGTGAAGGGTTCTTTTTATAGGCAAAGGGATGGAGGCTTTCCTTGTTTGAAAATGAGAAGGATTTGTGCATTAAATGAAATATCTTTTAAATTAGTATGTGATAAGGAAAATCTTTTAATTAGGGAAGTGATTTGATTTAATTTGATTTATTCTTTTTTTAGTTAGGGATATGATTTGGTTTAATTAGGCAAGGGATCCATGGGATTTCTTTAATTTAGGAAGGGGATTTGGCTTGATTTATGCATGTGTTTAATGTGTGTTTTGTTTAATTTGGAAGGTGAGTCGGCGTGTGGCTTGCTCTTGTTTGGGCGTGTGGGCTTGGTCCATTTAGTGGGCTTGGTGTGTGGGCTAAGGATGTGTGGGCTTGGTGTGTGTCTTGCGGGGTTTTAGGCTAAAGATTTGTTTTGAAACGGAGGTCCAACAAGCGAACCCGAAGCTAATCCAGCAAATTAAATCCAATAATGTGTCAATTCTTGACCCTTTCCTTCCGACGTCCGTTTCCCGCGGCTTTCACAATTAAAGAGGTAGTGTCTCCATACGAGACTCATCATCGGGACTTATATACAAAAATGCAGTGCCTACAATTATATTTTATTATTTATCAGTAAAATAACTACATTTTCATTTTAAACTTGTTAATGGTAATTATTATGCCATAATGCATATTACATTGATATATAAATATGCAGAGAATGACATTGACCTTAGAATAGTCATTTAGTAATAATGGACACTGGGTGGTCCAACATTGAGATAATATTAATATTATAAACTATTATTAAAGTAAATATTCTTAGTCACTAGTTTTGGAATACGATTGAATTCCTATAACCTAGAACACTAGCACATGTCGTATATTAGAATTAGAGTTCCAATAGTCTAACCCAACGGACCATGAGCATGGGAAGCTCGTATAGACATGTTGATATTTGTTGGAGCTGTTGGATAATTATGACCAATAGCATCACTATTTTGTAAAGGACATGGTGTTCTTATACAAAATTAACTATGTGACAAAGGAAATTGCTCTTTTATCATTTGTAATTGGATTACCTAGATATATAAATGATAAAAGTCCATATGATTAGTATCGAATTAATAAGATATGAGACAGTATTAATCCACGAAAGGTTTAATCATTAAATATCTCTAGTCATAGTATTATCGAGACTGGACATCGATAATACGGAATAGGCTAGTATTACACTTGAGCGCGTTATGAAAGCTTAACGACATAGTTCTCATATATTTACGTATAGGATACTTATGCAATTGTAATAGGAGGTTATATTTACCGATGGTACGGGAATAGCTTCACTCTAGATAGACCCATCGGAATCTCATTGGTAGTATGACTATGTGTCTATGGAAATCCGAATCAGGGTAAGTGAATTTTGTCTTAACCTGAGACTTGCATCGCTAATACTTGCGACAATCAGTATGCTTTGGTTTTGGTTGTCCGGAGCTTTAACAGGTTCTGTGTACGCCTCTTCTGGGTATATTGAGAATCGTAGTGTATTGGGTGTGATGTCAAGATGGAAGTATCACTTCAGTAATATGGAGATAATGATCACGCATGGATACGGAACTGGTACTCTTAAGTACTGCAGTCATCGGGATAATATGACTAGGTCATGATTATCCGATTATAGAGACTAGTTGCCAGTGATCCGATATATGCTTCGTACGGGGCAGACACAATTCCAGCCCCAGACCTAGCATGTGACATTCGATACTGGATCGTAATACGCAATACATAGTATGTTATACCTAATAAAGATTATATATTCCTTTAAAGAATATTTATGAAGAATTGGGAAGGCACGGTGTTTTGCTAGAAGCCAACTATGTCTTGTAAATCGATAAGAATGTGGTACCGGGTACGCACTTGTTCGGATATTCTGATGACCGTATTTACTGCCAACATATCCAGGGATCTCTTGGGTCGCTTCCCAAAGATTCACCGATGATATTTGACTCGAACAGAAATAATCTAGTATTAATTATGAGAGAGAAAATTAATCTGGGATTAATTACGGCAAAAATTAATCTGGGATTAATTACCAAAGAGAAAATTAATCTGGGATTAATTGCGTCAAGAATTAATCTGGGATTAATTCGACTATAAGAGAGAACGTGATTAATTTGGAATTAATCGGCAAAATAAATTTAATAGTTAAATTAGATTTTTCTATTTTATTTATTTAATTTGGCTAAAATAATATATCGGATATATTAATTGAAATTGGATTTCAAAGCGGAATTAAAATTAAATTTTAATTCAAGCAAACGAATTAATTTAGAATTAATTCGTAAGAGACTTATGTAATAATATTGTGAGGCATTATTATTTAATTAAATTAGATTTAATTAAGTCTCAATGGTAAATTCGTTTAATTCGGAATTAAATGAACTCGGGCCCGAGTGAAGTTGCGTGTTGGATTGTCCGACTTAAATTTGGAATTTGAAGTGGGGCCCACCAACTTACATCAATGTGTTTGACACTTGATGGAATTTGGTAATTGGTTGAGTGAAAGCATGGGATTACTTTTTCTACACTCAAATCAATTCAACACACCAACTATATATTTAAAAAGCAAGTCAACTTTGGAAGCATGACTCACTATTCATCCTCTCCCATTTCTCTCTAAAATTCATGAATGCTCTCCCTCTCCCATGGAATTTTGTTGCAAAATTTCTTCTTGCTAGCACATTAAAAAGACAAATTAAGGTGATAAGGAAACCAATCCATGAGTTTGGAATTCAATTTTAGGCTTGGAGCTTCTACATATCCATAAAAGTTTTGAATTTTCTCTACCAAGCATTGTGAGTATTTCTGCAACTCCTCTTGTTTATTCACACACAAATCACTCTTAGAGATCCTTGGCATGCTCTAGGAACACTAACAATGGTATCAGAGCGATCCTAAGTTTGATTTGAATTTCTAGGGTTTATATACTTTAATTTGGGATTTTTGTGTTTGGAGAATGAAATGCCTAAATTGATGGTTGGGTTATGTTTACATGATGTTCAATTGGATTTGTGCATCTTTGATTTTGTGAAAAATTGATAGGATTAATTTTCCCCAAAATATACCCCTTGGCCGAATATATGCCCTAGGTGGCTCATGGTGATTTTTTTGAAAATTAGCAATTGGATATGTTAATTGGCATGAAATGTATGTTAGATGTTGATTTAATTGGATTGAAATCAAATTGTATGATAATTTCCTTGCCAAAATCGTGAGTATGAAGCATGTTTAATTGATTGATTTTGCTTCAATTTATGTTGGACATGAAATGGAAATGTTGAGCATGATTAAATTGGATTAATTAGTGTTTTGGAAACATTAGATTAATTGATTAATTATGTTAATTACACTTGAATAGGATTAATATGTAATTTGGAATAATGTATTAATTTAATTGTTGTAATTAGGCTTAATGGGCTTGGTTGGGCCAAGTTTGGTTTAGGACAATTGGGTTGGATCCAATTGGGCCTAAAACCATTTCCATAAAGTCCAAATATAATAATTGAGCCTTTAACAAATTAATTGGGCCTAATAGGCCTAAATTGATTTTTGGCAAAAAGGGTGATTCCTTAATTGGGCATTGGCATTTGGGTTTGATCCATATTGGCCAAAGCCCATGCCTTAAGAATTAATTAAAAGCTCATTGGACTTTAATTAAATTGACATTGGATGTTAATTGGGCCTTTGAGACCCATTTAGATTGGATTTAGAATCTAAGTCTAAAAGGCACTATTAAAAGTGTAATTATTTAATTTGGAATTAAATATGAATTAGTATTGGATACAATTTAAATTGGATTTAAAATTGTAGTTCGATATAATTCAAGAATACTTACTTTGAGTATTTATTCTTAAACGAGTTTGACTCGCGCAAATCAAATCGTTGTTTAAACATTTGATGGTCATTAATTCAAAGATTAATTAATTGGATTAGATTGATTGAATAACATGCTTTGTGTGAATACTTGGATGTATTGTATGAATAATGTATATCGGATGGATATTAGAAGGGTGAGGGCAATTTTGGAAATTGTTGTAATAAATTTAGAATTTATTAAATTGTACCTGCGTGTCCAGCCTATTATCTCTATTCTCTTTGTATTTCTCTTCTCACCAATTCCCCTCAATGTAAATGAGGTTTCTTTAGAAGTATTATGTAATTGGGTAGAAGTATGAATAGTGAATAGTGCTAGCGGGAGAGAGGAAATTGAGAGATTTGCTCTAGGAACAAAGTTTTTTATATTTTCATCCACATATCATTATTAATTTATTTCGCGCCTTATTATGCTTTTAGAATGCATGCTTAAGGGTGTATGATGAGACCTAATCAAAGATAATAAATTGGTTGCCAATTTACGCGAAAAACCCACATCAAATATTAAGCGTTTTTCCTTCTATTGAGTGGTTCTCTCTCAAGATCCAAGATTGGCATTGGTTTGTTGGCCAAAGTCAAGACCTTTGTCCATCGCGGATGTGTTTGAACCACATAAGCTTTGTTACATATCGCGTGTCTTGGGCAGTTGTGACTTGTTGGCCAAAGTCAATGTCACTTTTTGTTCATCGACCTCGATTACGAAGCTTTCCCACTGTCAATGGGTCTCGCTTAACTATAATCATTAAGCTTGTTGAGCCAAAGCCAAGGCTTAGTTGATTTAGAGTAAAAAGGTTAGGAAATATATTGGATATAAGTTTCGGACTTGGAGGTCCACCTACTAGATCTAGGAATTGGATGGGATCCAATTGATCTTAGAGATCTACCTAAGACTGTACAAGACATTACTCTGGTTTATGCAAGTGTAATAAGAGGTTCTATTTACCGATGGTACGGGAATAGCTTTGCTCTTGATAGACGCATCGGAATCCCATTGGTAGTATGATTATGTGTCTATGGGAATCTGAATCAGGGTAGGTGTATTTGGTCTTCACTTGATACTTGCATCGCTAAAACTTACGACAATCAGTATGCTTTGGTTTTGGTCGTCCGGAGCTTTAACAGGTTCTATATACGCCTCTTCTGGGTATACTGAGAATCGTAGTGTATTGGGTGTGATGTCAAGATGGAAGTATCACTTCAGTCATATGGAGATGATGATCACGCAGGGATACTGAACTGGTACTCTTAAGTACCACTCATCGGGATAATATGACTAGGTCATGATTATCCGATTATAGAGACTAGTTTCCAATGATCTGATATATGCTTCGTATGGGACAGACACAATTCCAGCCTCAGGCCTAGCATGTGACATTCGATACTGGATCGTAATACGCAATACATAGTATGTTATGCCTGATAAAGATTATATATTCCTTTAAATAATATTTCTGGAAAAATTGGGAAGGCACGATGCTTTGCTAGAAGCCAACCATGTCTTGTAAATCGATAAGAACGTGGTACCGGGTACGCACGTGTTCGGATAGTCCGATGACCGTATTTACTACCAACATATCCAGGGATCTCTTGGGTCGCTTCCCAAAGATTCACCGATGACGTTTGACTCAAACAGAATTAATCTATGATTAATTATAAGAGAGAGAAAATTAATCTGGGATTAATTACAGTAAGAATTTATCTGAGATAAAATTCGATTAGAAGATAGAACACCATTAATTTGGAATTAATCGATTAAATAATATATTGGATATATTAAATGAAATTAGATTTCAAAGCGGAATTCGCGAACGAATTAATTTAGAATTAATTCGTAAGCGACTTTCGTAATAATTTTACGAGGCACAATTATTTAATTAAATTGGATTTAATCACGTCGCGACGAAAAATTCATTTAATTCGCAATTAAACGAACCCGGGCCCGAGCGAAGTTGCATGTTGAGTTGTTCGACTTAAATTTGGAATTTAAAAGTGGTAGGACCCACTTGACTTACATCAACAAGTTTGACTAGTGATGGAAGTTGTTAATGGTTGAGTGAAAGCTTGGATTGCTTATTCAACACTCATTCAACAACCAACATACTTTGTTTTTAATTTTGAAAAAGATATACACAACTTTAGTTGTTGACTTTGGTAATTGATTTTAGAAATCAAAAATTACAAAATCCATCTCTCTCCCTCTAGCTAATGTCGTGAGCTTCTTCCTCCTCCATTGAGTTTTTGTTGTAAAAATTCTTGTAAGCTAGCACTTCAAAGAGCAAACAAGGTGATAGGGAAACCAATTTATTGAGTTTGGAACACAAAGATAAGCTTGGAGCTCTTCACAAACATACAAATTTTTGGAATCCATCATCTAAGCCAATCATTGTAAGTTTATTCCGTAATCTTATTTTGATTATTCACACACTAAATCATGTTGTAGAGATCATTGGCATGTTCTAGGAACACTAACAATGGTATCAGAGCCTTTTCTAAGCATGATTTTACTTTAGGGTTTATGGACTTTATTTGGGATTTTTTTGTGTTTGGAACATGATTTCTTCAAATTGGTTTTTTGGTTGAACTTTGATGATGATAAATTATATTTATGCATCTTAGGAATTGAGAAAATAAATTGGATAAAAAATTCCCTAATTCCTTAGCCTTGGCCGAATACTACCCTAGGTGTGTTCATGGTGATTCTTTGTTAATTTGACTATTGGATTAGTTTATGGCATGATATGTATATTAATTGTTGATTTAATTAGATTGAAATCAAAATTGGATATTTTTATGCCAAATTACCGTGAGCATGATAAGCATGGAATGAATTGTTTTGCTTCAATTTGTGTTGGACATGAGTTGGTTAATTTAAGCATGCTTAATTAGTTTAATTGGTTTTTTGGAAATATTAGTTTAACTAATTAATTATGTCTATTACACTTTAATTAAAATTAATGTAATATTTGGAATGTTATATTAATTAAAGTTAGTCTTTAAAATTAGATTGGGCTAATTTTGTTGTATTTGGGCTTAATAGGCTTGGTTGGGCCAAGCTTGGTTTAGGACAATTGGATTGGATCCGTATTGGGCCTAAAACCATTCCATAAAGTCCAAATATAACTTTTGGGCCTTTTAATATTTAATTGGGCCTAATGGGCCAAAATTGATTTTATGGCAAAAGGTGATTCCTAATTGGGCTTTGGAATTGGATTGGATCCATATTGGCCAAAGCCCATGCTTTATGAATTAATTAAAAGCTCATTGGACTTTAATTAAAATAGTATTGGATACTGATTGGGCCTTTGAGACCCATTTAGATTGGATTTAGAATCTAAGTCTAAAAGGCACATAAATAAGTGTAATTATTTAATTTGGAATTAAATTCGAATTAGTATTGAATACAAATTAAATTGGATTTAAAATTGTAGTTCGATATAATTCAAAAATACGTACTTTGAGTATTTATTCTTAAATGAGTTGGACTCGCGCAAATCAAATCGTTGTTTGAATATTGGATGGTCATTAATTCAAAGATTAATTAATTGGAATATATTGATTGAATAACATGCTTTGTGTGAATACATGGATGTATTGTATGAATAATGTATATCGGATGGATATTAGAAGGGTGAGATCAATTTTGGAAATTATTGTAATAAATTTAGAATTTATTAAATTAGACCTGCGTGTCCAGCCTATTATCTCTTTATCTCTTTGTACTTCTCTTCTCACCAATTCCCCTCAATGTAAATGAGGTTTCATTGATGTATTATGTAATTGGGTAGAAGTAAGAATAGTGCTAGCGGGAGAGAGAGAAAAATGAGAGATTTGTTCTATGAACAATTTGTTATATATCCATATGCATATCATTATTATTTATTTCGCGCCTTATTATACTTTTAGAATGCATGCTTAAGGGTGTATGATGAGACCTAATCAAAGATAATAAATTGGTTGCCAATTTACACGAAAAACCCTCAATCAAATATTAAGCATTTTCCTTCCATTGAGTGGTTCTTTCTCAAGATCCAAGATTGGCATTGGTTTGTTGGCCAAATTCAAGATCAATGTCCATCGTGGATTTCTTTGAACCACGAAGGCTTTGTTATATATCGCATGTCTTGGGCAGTTTTGACTTGTTGGCCAAAGTCAAGGTCATTTCTTGTTCATCGATATGGATTACGAAGCTTTCCCACTGTCAATGGGTCTCGCTTAACTAGAATCATTAAGCTTGTTGAGCCAAAGCCATTGCTTAGTTAATTCAAAGGAAAAAGGTTAGGAAATATATTGGATATATTTACATATATTGGATATATGTTTCGGACTTGGAGGTCCACCTACCGGATCTAGGAATTGGATGAGATCCAATTGATCTTAGAGATCTACCTAGTTAAGTTTCATACAGCTTGTTGGCCAAAGTCATGGTTGTGTGTTATTTAAGGGGATCCTAGCCCACTAGGAAACTAGGTTTCCCGAGTACTCAACAAAGGGTTATAGGCTCACCGAAAAATAGTGGGAGGCCAGTATTAAATTTGCAATTTCATTTAATACTTGCCAAATACGCGCTTTCAAATTATTTTCGTCATTATATATTTATATTAGTTGGACTAATATTTTATTATTTTCTTTTAACAGTTGGACTGTACCCGAAATCATTAATTGAATAGTTAGACTATTGCAATTAAGATGGCTGGAAAGATCGACGTTAGGGACATTATCATGGGTGAAAATGTATTTAATGGTGCGAACTTTCCTGACTGGGATATGAACCTCAGAATTGTCCTGGGGGATGAGAAGATGCTCTATATGATAGAGAAACCTCTCGGGCCTAAGCCCAGAATTGAGCAGCCATTTGAGCTTGAGCTTTGGATTACTCACAGTGATGACAACTCAACTGCTCAATCTGTCATGCTTGCTGCAATGAACCCAAAAATTTGTCGTCAAAACAAGGGATTGGATCCCTACGAAATGATGTTGAAATTGAGGGACCTTCACCGATCTAACCTTAGATTGCAGAAGTACGAATTACAGAAAAAGCGCTTTCACTCTCGTATGTCAGAGGGTACATCTGTCTAGCACCATGTGTCGGAGATGATTGCTGACATCGAACAGCTGGGTCAGCTGGGCATAACCTTTGAGGCTGAGATTTCCATAGATTTGATCTTACAGTCTCTTCCTGACAGCTGTAGCGGGTTCATCATGAACTACAATATGATGAACCAAGAAAAGACTCTTGGAGAGTTGATGGCAATGCTGAAAGAGGCAGAAAATGAGCTTTTAAAGGGCAAGAAGCGCGAGGCGCACTTCGCTTCGACATCTCAGAATGCCAGGGCTTGGCCAAAGGCTTCTGGAGGTATGAAGAAGAAGAAGAGAAAGGGCAAGGCCAAATCATCAAAGTCTTCTTGGAAGGCAAAGGACGAATCCCAAGATGTCTACCTACAGTGTGGCAAACGGGGTCATTGGAAGCGTGACTGCCATGAGTACAAGGCGCACATGAAGGAAGTGAAAGCGGGCAAGGCACCGGCTTCAAGTATGTTTGTTATTGAAATAAACATGTCTACTTCTAGTTTTAAAAATTGGATTTTTGATTCTGGATGTGGTACTCATATATGTACTGATGTGCAGGATCTGCAGATTAGCAGGAGACTGGCTTCAGGGGAGATTGACCTATGAGTTGGAAACGGGACCAGAGTCGTTGTTTTGGCTGTAGGGACTTATGTTTTGGAACTGCCCTCGGGGCTTGTACTTACTTTATCATACTGTTATTATGTACCTAGTTTGACTAGAAACATTATATCTGTATCTTGTTTGACCCAATGTGGGTATACTTTTGTATTCAGAAACACCGGGTGTTTTGTTTATAAAAATGATTTTGAGATATGTAGTGTTGATGTTAATAATGGTCTTTATATTTTGAATATAAATCAATCTCAAACATATAACATGACAAACAAAAGGCTTAAGTTAAGTAACAAAGTTGAAACTTATATGTGGCATTGTCGTCTGGGACACATTGACAAGACTCGTATATCCACACTTTCGAAGAGTGGATACTTGGACGGATTTGATCCAAATTCATATGACGTCTGCGAATCTTGTTTATTAGGCAAAATACCTAAAACACCTTTTAGCAGTAAAGGTGCACGTGCCACCGAACTGTTAGGCCTCGTTCATAGTGACGTATGCGGGCCCATGTCTAACCAGGCTAAAGGTGGATATGAATACTTTGTATCCTTTACGGATGATGCATCACGTTATGGTTATGTGTATCTTATGAGAGACAAGTCGGAAACTTTTGAGAAATTCAAAAAGTTTCGACACGAAGTAGAAAAACAGACCGGAAAAAGTATTAAAACATTGCGGTCGGACCATGGTGGAGAATACTTAAGCAATGAGTTTCTTGATTACTTGAAAGAGTATGGTATTCTTTCACAGTGGACTCATCCCGGAACACCTCAATTAAACGGTGTATCCGAACGGAGAAACCGAACTTTGTTGGACATGGTAAGGTCTATGATGAGTCGAACTGAGCTACCAATTTCCTTCTGGGGATATGCATTGAACAGTGCAATACTTATTTTGAATAAGGTTCTGTCAAAGTCTGTTGGACATACTCCATATGAAATATGGACATGAAAGAAATCGGGTTTCACATTCCTGAAGATTTGGGGATGTTGGGCATATATAAAACGTTTGGATGGTACCAAACTAGAACCCAAATCGGATAAAAGCCTATTTGTAGGTTATCCTAGGGAAACCAAAGGATATTACTTCTACAACCCACAAGAGAACAAGGTATTTATTGCTCTCCATGCGGTTTTCCATGAAAAGGAATTCCTAAATGCAGTGGTAAATGGGAGGAAAGTAGAACTCGATGAAAATTGGAGTGATATTGTTCCTGGCACTGATTCCTTAACGGAACACGAACAGTTCATCAGGGATGAGACGGTACCACAATCTTCTAATACACAAGAACCGCGTAGATCGGAGAGAGTCAGAAAACAACCTGAGAGGTATGGGTTTCTGATCTCACCTCATGTGGATATTAATCTTATTGAGGAAGATGAACCGGCTACGTATAAGGAAGCGATACAAGTTATCGACTCCACTTTATGGCAAGATGCCATGAAGTCTGAAATGGATTCCATGTATACCAACCAAGTCTGGACACTGGTTGATGCACCAGAAGGCGTAAAGCCTATTGGTTGTAAATGGGTCTTCAAGAAAAAGACAGACATGGATGGCAACATACAAACGTACAAAGCTAGGCTTGTAGAGAAAGGGTATCGTCAACGACATGATGTCGATTATGACGAAACATATTCACATGTTGCCATGATTAAATCCATTCGGATAATGCTTGCTATTGCTGCATATTTCGATTATGAAATATGGAAGATGGACGTCAAAACTGATTTCCTTAACGGAAACTTTTTGGAGGATGTTTATATGAAACAACCTGACGGTTTTGTCGTACCAAAATATGCAAACAAGGTTTGCAAGTTAAATCGATCCATTTATGGATTGAAGCAAGCATCGTGTTCTTGGAACCAACGTTTTGATGAGATCATAAAAGAATATGATTTCGTTCAAAATGAAGATGATCCTTGTGTATATAAGAAGGTTAGTGGGAGCGCAATGACATTCATTGTCCTTTACATTGATGATGTATTGCTTATTGGCAATGATATTCCCATGCTACAATCGGTGAAAGCTTGGCTTTCATTAAAATTCTCCATGAAAGATCTGGGAGAATCAGCCTTTATTCTGGGAATAAGGATCTACCGAGATAGATCTAAAAAAATCTGCTTGGACTCTCCCACAGCTCGTACATTGACAAAGTGTTGAAGAGATTCAACATGGATCAGTATAAGAGGGGACTGCTGCCAGTGTCACATGGTGTTTCTATATCTAAGGACATGTTTCCTAAAACTCAAGATGAGAGAAACAACATGAGTCGGATCTCGTTCGCTTCTGCAGTCGGATCGATCATGTATGCCATGATATATACGTGACATGATGTCTCGTATGCTTTAAGCATGTGCAGTTGCTATCAGGCTGATCCAGGTGATGGTCAATGGGTTGCGGTTAAGAATATCCTTAAGTATATTAGACGAACTAAGGATGCTTCTAAGTTTATAAAGATGGAGAACTTGAGATAACTGGGTTTACCGACGTAAGTTTCCAAACCGATAAAGACGACTCTAAGTCGCAATTAGGGTACATATTCTGTTTGAACAACGGAGCAGTGATCTGGAAATCATCCAAGCAAGAGACTGTTATTGATTCAACAACAAAAGCGGAATATATCACTGCAGCTGAAGCAGCAAAAGAGGCAGTTTGGATCCAAAAATTCCTAATTGGATTAGGAGTAGTTCCGTTAGCAGCTGAGCCCGTTCCTTTGTATTGTGACAATAACGGGGCTATAGCGCAGGCTAAAGAACCACGGTCTTATTAACGATCCAAGCATGTACTTAACGGTTTCATCTTATTCGTGAGATCATACATCGTGGTGATGTGAAGATCGAAAAGATCACCTCAGTTGACAACATTACAGATCCGCTGACGAAAGCTATCTCTCAGCAAAAGTTTGAGCGACATGTACATAGTTCAGGTGTTAGATACTTGAGTGATTGGCTAAGAGCCAAGTGAGAGATTGTTGGACAATTATGACCCATAGCATCACTTTTTGTAAAAGACATTGTGGTTTTTGTACAAATTAACTATGTGACAAAGGAAATTGCTATTTTATCATTTTGTAATTAGATTACTTGAATATATATAAATGATAAAAGTCATTATGATTAGTTCCGGATTAATAAGATATGAGACAATATCAATCTAGGAACGGTTTAATCATTAAATATCCATAGTCGTAGTATTATCGAGACTGGACATCGATAATGCGGAATATGCTAGTTCTACATTTGTGCGCGTTTTGGAAGCTTAATGGCATAGTTCTTATATATTTAAGTATTGGATACTTATGCAAGTGTAAAATGAGGTTCTGTTTGCCGTTGGATCGGGAATAGCTTCGCTCTGGATATACCCCTCAAAATCTCATTGGTAGTATGACTATGTGTCTATGGGAATCCTAATCAGGGTAGGTGTATTTGGTCTTAACCTGAGACTTACATCGCTAATAATTACAACAATCAGCACGTTTTGGTTTTGGTCGTCCGGGGCTTTAAAAGGTTCTGTGTATGCCTCTTCTGGGTTTACCGAGAATCGTAGTGTATTGGGTGTGATGTCAAGATGGAAGTATCACTTCAGTCATATGGAGATGATGATCACGCAGGGATACAGAACTAGTACTCTTATATGCTGTAGCTATCGGGATAATATGATAAGGTCGTGATTATCCGATTACAGAGACTAGTTATTAGTGATCCGATATATGCTTCGTACGAGGCAAACACAATTCCAGCCTCAGGCCTAGCATGTGACATCCGATATTGGATCGTAATACGCAATACTTAGTATACTACGCTTGATAAAGATTATGTATTCCTTAAAAGAATATTTCTGGAGAATTGGGTAGACACGGTGCTTTGCTAGAAGCCAACCATGTCTTGTAAATCGGTAAGAACGTGGTACTAGGTACGCACGTATTCGGATAGTCCGATAACCGTATTTACTACCAATATATTCAGGGATCTCATGGGTCGCTTCCCAAAGATTCACTGATGATGTTTGACTCGAACAGAATTAATCTAAGATTAATTATAAGAGAGAGAAAATTAATCTGGATTAATTACGGTAAGAATTTATCTGGGATAAAATTCAATTAGAAGAGAGAACGCGATTAATTTGGAATTAATCGATTAAATAATATATTGGATATATTAAATGAAATTAGATTTCAAAGCGGAATTAAAATTGGATTTTAATTCGAGCGAACGAATTAATTTAGAATTAATTCGTAAGCGACTTTCGTAATAATTTTGCGAGGCACAAATATTTAATTAAATTGGATTTAATCACGTCGCGGCGGAAAATTCGTTTAATTCGGAATTAAACGAACCCGGGCCCGAGTTTAATCACGTCGTGACGGAAAATTTGTTTAATTCGGAATTAAACGAACCCGGGCCCGAGCGAAGTTGCGTGTTGAGTTGTTCGACTTAAATTTGGAATTTAAAAGTGGTGGGACCCACTTGACTTACATCAACAAGTTTGACTAGTGATGGAAGTTGTTAATGGTTGAGTGAAAGCTTAGATTGCTTATTCAACACTCAATCAAAAACCAACACACTTTGTTTTTAATTTTGAAAAAGATATACACAACTTTAGTTGTTGACTTTGGTAATTGATTTTAGAAATCAAAAATTGCAAAATCTCTCTCTCTCCCTCTAGCTAATGTCGTGAGCTTCTTCATCCTCCATTGAGTTTTTGTTGCAAAAATTCTTTTAAGCTAGCACTTCAAAGAGCAAACAAGGTGATAGGGAAACCAATTCCTTGAGCTTGGAACACAAAGATAAGCTTGGAGCTCTTCACAAACATACAAATTTTTGAAATCCATCATCCAAGCCAATCAATGTAAGTTTATTCTGCAATCTCATTTTGATTGTTCATACACTAAATCATGTTGTAGAGATCATTGGCATGTTCTAGGAACACTAACAAACTGGGCTCTTATTTTTTTTATACTAATCTAATTAGTACAATAAATCCAAGGCATCCATTGGTCTTCAAATCTTGTTCCATTGAGTGTTGTTGAGTTCTTCGCGGAATTTAGCCGTCAAAAGTCCTTCGCGGAATCGACTCTCCAAGTTACAAATAGAGTTACATAATGAACTTATTACAAAGGAAATGAACTTACAACACTTGAAAAAATATGACCTTATGGTCTTACATTCCCAATACTAAAAATAAGTGCCGAAAAAATTAACGATCAACGCAATACATTCATCACATGAATCAAAGTAAAAATTCATCACGTGAACATTAAAAACCATTCATCTCATGAATCTAATTTTGTCTACTCATCACAACATGCATTCTAATAATCTATATCGCATATAAATTATTAAAACTTTAAAGGAGAAGGGTTAAGAACACTTTTGAACCTTAAGTTCTTGATGCCAATTGTAGGAAACGACTTTCCTTAGCGCGGCCCAAGTTACTTGTGGTGGCACCGGGTCCGGTATGGATCTTTAAAATTTTCTTTGCCTTCTCCCTTTGTTGTAGTAACCGAAATCAATACTTTGGTGTCCAACGCTTGGATCAACCACTCGATCTTCCGAACTATAACTGGAAACCAACAAACCGAAGTGTGGGCTTCACTCGCAAAGATTAAACCTCTAAACTATTTAGAGATTTAGGATGTCACAATGGTGTTATGCTCTTTGGAATTTCAAACACTCTCACAACACTTGTGAATGTTTGAACTCTCTCTATTTTCTCTCAAATCTTTCTCACAACACTTGGGTGAATGTTTGCAAAATGTTAACCTTAGAAGTGAGAGAAATGGTAGAGATTATATTCTCTTACACAAGCCAACTAACCTTGTCATTAAGCATCTAATGCTTTCTTACAATGGCCAACACAAAAATGTGAATGTCATACCAAAGCATAAGAAATGATAAGTTAAAGACAATAACTCTATCATTAAGCATTCAATGCTTTCTTTCAATAACAAACACATAAATGTGGAGGCCATACCAAAGCATAAAATGCATTAACTAATGACAAATCTATTAGGTGTATCCAAGCCACCAAATAGACATAATTGCTTGGATGACATGGTAAGTCATATGGCTTTGTCTCCAATGGTAAATAAAGATCAATATCTTAATAATGATTTATTTACCTTCAATTATTTTAAAGTAATTATCTCATAATTATTACTAACTTGATTATCTCATAATCAAGACTTGATTATCTCATAATCAAAGAATTCTAGAAAATATTAAGTTAAACTAATTTAACATAGTTTTCATTTGTGACAATAAATATTATTAATCTCATTAATAATATATAAATAAATATAATGTGAGCATATAATTAGACAATCTAATTATTTTAGGTTTGCTACAGTTAAAAGACTAGCACGAGGACCAAATGGACCTACGGTTCCGAGCTCTAATAATTCCGAAATATTAATTAAACTCTTTAATCAAATATTACTAATTATTAACTTCGCGTTATTCCACTAAACACTCACATTTGAACTCCCGTTACCGTAGATATTTTAAATAAAACCAACCAACTTCGGTGTCCATCGATATAGTCATTACATATGGATATAGCCCTTCACGAATATCTCATAAATAGAGTCGAGTCATAAGTCCGTTAAACCCCTCTAAATATTTTGTCTCTTAAGCACCATTGATTCTATAATGAACAATTAATTCATAAAAATTATGAATATAAAACTTTCTATTCGTAATAGAAAAGTTGAGCGCTATTATTGTTCAAGTCCCGAATCAACTCTTAAAAGAGATATTCATATGCTTCTCGTAAGAATGAGTGAATTTCATATCTATGTAAAACGTTCTCAGCTATACACCAAACCATATCCCCAAAATACGTAATTATTGGCCATGAATGCAACACCAACATCATCATAGTAAATCAAAGGACATAGCCTGTCATGCAAGAGTTCATAGTGCACTCAGGATTAAGATCGAATCCATATATGACCATCTATTAGATAAAATGAATTTTTTCGGTTAACAAATATTAAAAGAAATTCATATTTATCTGAGTCCAGACCTATATAATCTCATCATACAAGGTGCTTTCATTCCCATGTCACTATATGAACGATCCCGGATCAAGGTCGTCATACAAGTATAGAATGTACCGCAGCTATAGATAAACCACAAACAAAGTACCCTCTTTGTTTGCTCTCTATGGAGTATTTAGATTACTAACTCCAGAGTTAAATCCTCTCGTGCATTAAACATATACTAAGTCTAAAGGTACAAGGGTAATCAAGGTAAACAAGACAATTGGACAATATGCGATATAAATCAAACAACTTTGATAAAATGAATAATGCATTTATTATTATTATTACAATAATCAATTCTGTTTACAATACATGAAGCTCTAGGACATAAATCCCAACAAAAGCTTCACATGTGCTACCATTGGTCTTCATCAATCATATACCATCAACTTTCTCTCATTGCTTAGCTCGGAAAGTGGTTAAGGTGATTCGTTGTCTCGATGGAATCTCAAAATAGGGTTCATCATCATCATCAATCAGAACATGATACTTACGAAGAATATGGTGATGATGGAACCATAATGAAGACTGTTGTGGATCGGTACGGATGATATGCATATAGCGGACAATAAGATACCCTATATCTAATGGAATATGAAGCCTGAAATCACCCATAACCTATATTTCAATAAGGTTAACTGAGTCAATATGCCTCTTACAAGGTAGGAGGATAGACTGGATAAGCTCAGTAAAAAACTATATATCGTATCATAATTCGACTTTCTTGAAGACATGGATACCATAATAGGATTAGGGTATTAGAGTGTCGGTAAGAACAAACTCCGTGACTTGACTCTCGATTATCCCAATAAGAGTGAGAAAAAGCATGTGAGAATAGACATACGGTTGAGAGAAACGGGTGACACAGAAAAAAGAAACATTGTTAATTTTGGTCTTAAAGACACCTAGAGTATCTATGGTATACTCAATGTTTGAGTAGAACACTCGGACAAGGTTAGGATAAACATGTTCATTGATTTGGAACATGTGACCATACTTCTGACAAGTCAGAATTTCAACACAATGAAATTCGGCTAAATCATTTATATCACACAGAAAAGTTTTCAAAAACACTTTAGATTTGACATGACGATTGTACTCATTAACTTGAGCAGAGTTTTGAAAATATTGTTGAGGGTCAAAAATGAAATCCATTGCAAAAAAGAATCAAAAATTCATTTTGATGTAAGCCCCATAAATTGGAGTTTTTCAAAATGATGAAATTAATGTAAAAAAAAATAAAAAATTTTGATGGGAATGTCTCTAAATACTTCCTAAAATGATTTAAAACGAGTAATTTGAACTAAAAACAACAAAACAACTCAAATTACACGAAATAAAAACCTAGGATTCTAAGAGTGGAAAATGAAAAATTTGATGAATCTAAGAGTAATAACGAGTGAAAATAAGTAAAGGGGGGTAAGAATCTATTGAAATTGCCTTAGAAATGATGAAGACACGATTGGAGAGGCTTGAGAGATATTTTGAGAGTAAAAAATGTGAAATGAAGTCACTGTTCTTCATATACGGGGAGACCGGCATACTAGTATACGACCATGTATACCAGTCTCTAAGATCGGTAAACGCTAATCAAGACTGATATTCCGGCTCTAGAAGGCATACAGAGGAAATCTATGTTGAATTTTACAACTTGGCCATAAATTTTGATTTTTTAGAACTTGTAATGACCCATGCAAGTTATGAATTAACTTGAGGAGTTATATTGACAATCAAAACATACAATTAAGATCAAACAACATAAATCATGAATAAGATCATACAATATTCAAAAAAAAAATAGTCAATCAATAGCATGCTTCAACCATTCAAGACAATTATGCCTAATTTCCTGCTAATTATTATGAAACTCTCTTCGGTATGGGGTTTGGAAAAAATGTCTGTCAATTGGTGATTACTTGGGACAAACTCAAGTACAACATCCCCTTTACCAACATGATATTTAAGGAAGTGATGCCTTATATGTTAGGGTTGGTGCTCGAAGCGCCGATCCAGATCATATTTATGTCCGATACATGAATACGAGCAATACATTTGTCCATAATATTACTTAATTTATGGTAGCACCTCTTGTCTTTTACAATATATATATTCGATCTAATTCATTAGATTGAAACTAAATCGTGTTTAGTGATATATATATATATTAGACAAAGACCCGATAATATATAATGTAGTGCGCAATTACAACGTAGCTTGTAATTGACATTGGGAAGGGTCACTACTAGAAATATATTATCAAATTAAGTTCCTGGTCAAGATTTATTGACACGGGTCGGTTAGTAAAATCCGTTGAGACCAGTATATGTCGTATATCGGACTTGGTCCGATGGTTTATCCCAATGAACCATGAGTCTCGGGAGACTCGTATAGACGTGTGGTGTTTATTTGATAAACACTGAACGACTCACTGAAGATTACCTAATAGATGGTACACCAACGTCAATATGAATCTTCTTGGGTTGAGTAGCATATTGATTCTTTTACTTGAGATACCACTGTGGATATATGAGTTATCCTCCACACTTAGATGGTAGTCACGTCGCCGATCTATTTATATCATATCTCTGCCTGTTCGTTGGGTGTGGACTCATGCTCATGATATCATGTGTTTATCAAGATAGGATCTGCCAATCATGTGTACAGGGCATAGGTATTCATTATATAATTAGCAATATGTTAAATTCATGGTCGTGGTATACTTCGGAAGTAAGTTTCGAGTGTTATTTAGAAGATTGCTAATATATACGTCGACAGGATTGTACCTATAGAGATTTGACGTTAATATCTATATCTTTGGGATAATTCGGATACCTGTGACGGATGGATTATACGTATACAATGACCTCGACTTGTATGATTCAGCGAGTTTATCCGTGTTCGTCATAATTTACAGGTGGGTAGATTATGGACACGAAATTTGAATTCATGACGGATACGCCTGAATCTAGAGAGTCTCACTAATGAAATATACTCGTAGAACACTATGGCAACTTTTATGAATAATGGAGATTATTTCTAAATCGTTTAACCGTTAAACGAAAAATACATACAAAGGGACCTAATGGTCATTTCTTAATTAATGTGTATTTGTATTTAATATTTGATATTATTAAATACACATTAATTAATTATCAAATTGAGATATTTGACATATATCATTAATATATGTAAATGGACCTAATGGTCATTTCCTAATTAATGTGTATTTGTATTTAATATTTGATATTAAATACAAATACACATTAATTAGTTATCAAATTGAGATATTTGACATATATCATTAATATATGTACTTGATATATTTAATGTAAATATAATACATATATTTAAGATATTTGTATTTAATTATTTAATTGTTTAATTGATAAATAATTAAATTAATTGAAAAATAAATATCTTTGCCATGATTAAAGTTAGGAAATGGCATGATTTGGTTGGTTCACTTGTTGATTCACTTTTTGATAAAGGTTATCAAATAGAACAAGTAAAGTTTAACAAATCAAATTGAAACAAAAATTAAATATTTGATATTTATTTTTTTCCAAACAATTTCGGCCATAACAAAAAAAAATGGAATAAAAATTATTTTTGTTTCATTTTTGATAAAAGAACACAAGTTACAATATATTTTACTAAGTAAAGTTTGAGAGAAAACCTTGAATGAGAAAAGAAAATCTTAAGGAAAAAGGTATTTTTGTAAGTATTTTCTCATTTCCTTTAACTTGAAAATTATTTCCATACTTCTAAGCTTCAACATGTATTGCTTAGAATTTTCTCTACTCTTTAATTATGTAAATTAATTGATTGGAAACTTGTAGGAAAAATGTTGCATGTGTGTATGAACTAAGTATGCTTATAAATGGTTATTACGCATTCTTTTGATTAATTAGTAATCATGTTGCCATTCTAGAGTCTTAAGGCCACTCATTTATGACCTAGAATTGTTCTTGAGTTGTTTCATGATGGTGAGACTTGTTTGGTGTGGTAAAGATTGGATTAAAATATTGAATTTGTTTAATTTGGTGTATTTTATCAATTTGAAGAAATTATAAAATTAGGATTCATAACTCTTTCCAAATTTTGGGCTTTTCATATATGTGGTGTATTATGATGTATATATGATGTATATTAAATTTGAGATTGATTGGATTTGATCTTGACTTGTTTTGAAAAAGAAATGACTAAAATGCAAAACTTGGAATATTCTGGGGCTTCTCGGCAATTTGATAAAAATTTAGATTTTGTGTTGCAGTTTGTATTTTCTTGTATTAAATATGTATTTGACAATTTGAGGACCAAAATGATCAAAATACAAAGTTCAGAGGTCTCACGGCAATTAATGATAAATCTGATTTTTCATATAATAATTTAGTTTTTATTTATTGAGTAATTAGAATAAATTGGTTTATTTTAATTTCCCAAGAAAAATATGTTGGGTTTTTCTAAGGTCCCGGGATCGATTTCAAACAATGAAACATATATGTGAATACTCGTAAAAGCATGGCGGAATCATACTTACAACGATCGGTTATGGCGATGCGAGGAACAACAAAATCTTCAAGCTTTATGTCCATGAGGCTCTCGGCCATCTTCAAAAATTTTGAGCTCCAAATTCGGCCATGGTCCTCCATTGATGCTCCAAGCTCCAAGTGGTGATTCCATGCTCACAAGTCGGTTTCCCTATCACCTTCATAAGACCCTTAAAGCGTGCTAGCACTCCGGAAATTTTGCCGCAAAACTTCCTTATGCTTCTTCTTCATTCTCGGCTTTGGCAGATTTTTAGAAGAAGAAAATGCCCCTTGGGCGAGAGAGAGAGGGAGAGGAGAAGAGAGAAAAATGTGTTATGTATTAGTTAATTGATTTCAAAAATCAATTAAACATATACCATTTTTCATTTCAAAAAAGTCAAAGGCAAAAAACAATTAATGCCTTCCAACTACCACCATCAATCAACAGTGACATGTTGTCAATCACTTAAAGTGACTAGTCATCACATCAATCAATTGACTAGTGATTTGACGCTTGATGTGACTTGTGGGCCGCACTTTAATTCGAAATGCGAGTGCGCCCGTAAACTTTCTCGGGCTCGGGTTCGCTAATTCCAAATTATCGAATTTTCCGTTGCGACGTAATTAAATAATTATGCCTAGCAAAATTACTATTCACATCGCTAACGAATTAATTCTAAATTAACTCGTTTGCCCGAATTAAAATCTAATTTCAATTCCGTGTCGAAATCTAATTTCATATAATATATCGAATATATTATTTTATCGATTAATTCCAAATTAATCGTTCTCTCTCTTTAATTAATATTTTATCCCAGATAAAATATCTCCGTAATTAATCCCAGATTAATTTTCTCTCTCATCTAATTAATCTCAGATTAATAAAGTGCGAGTCATACGTCATCGGTGAATCTTCGAGAAGCGACCCATGAGATCCCTGGATATGTTGGCAGTAAATCCAGTCGTCGGACTATCCGAACACGTAAGTACCTAGTACTACGTTTTTACCGATTTACAAGACATGGTTGGCTTCTAGCAAAGCACCGTGCCTACCCAATTCTCCAGAAATATTCTTACTAGAATATGTGATCTGTATCAGGCGTAGTATACGTAGTATTGGGTATTTCGATCCAATATCGGATGTCACGTGCAAGGCCTGAGGCTAGAAACGTGTCTGCCCCGTACGAAGCACATATCGGATCTCTGGTAACTAGTCTCTATAATCGGATAAACATGACCTAGTCATAATATCCTGATACTTGCAGCATATAAGAGAACGAGTTCCGTATCCTACGTGATCATCATCTCCACTATGACTGGAGTGATATTTTCATCTCGACATCACACCCAATACACTACGATTCTCAATATACCCAGAAGAGACGTACACAGAACCTGTTAAAGCCCTGGACGACCTAAACCAAAGTACATTGATTGTCGCAAGTCTTAGGTTAAGACCAAATACACCTACCCTGATTCGGACTTCCATAGACACATAGTCATACTACCAATGGAATTCCGAGGGGGTCTATCCATAGCGAAGCTGTTTCCGTACCATCGGTAAACACAACCTCCTATTACACTTGCATGAGTATCCTATACCCAAATATATGAGAACTATGTCGTTATGCTCCCATAACACGCACAAGTGCAATACTAGTCTATTCCGCATTATCGATGTCCAGTCTCGATAATACTACGACTAGGGATATTTAATGATTAACCCTTCGTGGATTGATATTGTCTCATATCTTATCAATCCGGAACTAATCATATGGACCTTCTATCATTTATACATCTTGATAATCTAATTACAAATGATAAAAGAGCAATTTCCTTTATCACATAGTTAATTTGTACAACAACACCATGATTTGTACAAATAGTGATGCTATGGGTCATAACTGTGCAACAATCTCCCACTTGGCCTATAGTCAATCACTCAAGTGTCCTACACGCAGGTCCAATTAATAAATTCTAAATTTATTACAATAATTTCCAAAATTGCCCTCACCCATCTAATATCCATCTGATATACATTATTCATACATCGCACTCATGTATTCACACAAGCATGTTATCAATCAATCTAATTCAATTAATTAATCTAAATATTAATGACCATCCAATGTTCAAACAACGATTTAATACTAATTCTATATTTAATTCCAAATTAAATAATACACTTTTAAAGTACCTTTACGACTTAGATTCTAAATCTAATCGTTACGGGTCTCAAAGCCCAATTAACATCCAATCTCAATTTAATTAAAGTCCAATGGGCTTTTAATTAATTTCTTAAGGCATGGACTTTTGGTCAATATGGGTCAAACCCAAATACCAAAGCCCATTTAAGGAATCACCCTTATTTGCCAAGAAATCAATTTTGGCCCATTAGGCCCAATTAATATTAAAGGTCCATTAAGTCATAATTGGACTTTATGGATATGGTTTTGGGCCCAATTGGATCCAACCAATTTAGCCTAAACCAATCTTGGTACAACCAAGCCCATTAAGCCCAATTACAACTTTTCAAGCCCAATTTCCAAAATAGGCCCAATTAATTAACTTACAAAATTCCAAATTTCACAATTAATTAATCTAAAGTGTATGCCATAATTAATTAACCAAATTAACATTTCCAAAAAACCAATTTGTACAATTAATTATGCTCATTATCATCAACTAATGTCCAACACAATTGAATCAAAAAATCATTTCATTTTCATACTTTATAGTCTCGGTATTTGTGGCTTTTTTGTGTCCGATTTAAAATTCAATCCAATTAAAACTCAAATCAACAATTCCCAATTGTTTCAAGTCATCCAATGATCAAAGAAACAAAAAATACCATGACTTTAGGGCATTATCAAGATTCGGCCAAGCCATCCAATTTGGGGAAAATTTGTCCAATTCAAAATTCATCAAATTGACAATGCATAACACCATGTTATCATAATTTAAGCATACTCAAACAATCAATTTCACTCAAACATGCTCAAATCAATTTTGCCCAATTTTTACCCTAATAAAGTTTCATGCTCAAAATGGCTCAAGATACCATTGTTGGGTTTCTCTAAGGTCCCGGGATCGATTTCAAGCAATGAAACATATATGTGAATACTCGTAAAAGCATGGCGGAATCATACTTACAACGATCGGTTATGGCGATGCGAGGAACAACAAAATCTTCAAGCTTTATGTCCATGAGGCTCTCGGCTATCTTCAAAAATTTTGAGCTCCAAATTCGGCCATGGTCCTCCATTGATGCTCCAAGCTCCAAGTGGTGATTCCATGCTCACAAGTCGGTTTCCCTATCACCTTCATAAGACCCTTAAAGCGTGCTAGCACTCCGGAAATTTTGCCGCAAAACTTCCTTATGCTTCTTCTTCATTCTCGGCTTTGGCAGATTTTTAGAAGAAGAAAATGCCCCTTGGGCGAGAGAGAGAGGGAGAGGATAAAAGAGAAAAATGTGTTATGTATTAGTTAATCGATTTCCAAAATCAATTAAACATATACCATTTTTCATTTCAAAAAAGTCAAAGGCAAAAAACAATTAATGCCTTCCAACTACCACCATCAATCAATAGTGACATGTTGTCAATCACTCAAAGTGACTAGTCATCACATCAATCAATTGACTAGTGATTTGACGCTTGATGTGACTTGTGGGTCGTACTTTAATTCGAAATGCGAGTGCGCCCGCAAACACTCCAGGGCTCGGGTTCGCTAATTCCAAATTAACGAATTTTCCGTTGCGACGTAATTAAATAATTATGCCTAGCAAAATTACTATTCACGTCGCTAACGAATTAATTCTAAATTAACTCGTTTGCCCGAATTAAAATCTAATTTCAATTTCGCGCCGAAATCCAATTTCATATAATATATCGAATATGTTATTTTATCGATTAATTCCAAATTAATCGTTCTCTCTCTTTAATTAATATTTTATCCCAGATAAAATATCTCTGTAATTAATCCCAGATTAATTTTCTCTCTCATCTAATTAATCCCAGATTAATAAAGTGCAAGTCATCCGTGAATCTTCGAGAAATGACCCATGAGATCCCCGGATATGTTGGCAATAAATCCGGTCGTCGGACTATCCGAACACGTAAGTACCTAGTACTACATTTTTACCGATTTACAAGACATGGTTGGCTTCTAGCAAAGCACCGTGCCTACCCAATTCTCCAGAAATATTCTTACTGAAATATGTGATCTATATCAGGCATTGTATATGTAGTATTGCGTATTTCGATCCAGTATCGGATGTCACGTGCACGGCCTGGGGCTGGAAACGTGTCTGCCCCGTACGAAGGACATATCGGATCTCTGATAACTAGTCTCTATAATCGGATAAACATGACCTAGTCATAATATCCCGATAGATGCAGCATATAAGAGAATGAGTTTCGTATCCTACGTGATCATCATCTCCACTATGACTGGAGTGATACTTCCATCTCGACATCACACCCAATACACTACGATTCTCAATATACCCAGAAGAGGCGTACACAGAACCTATTAAAGCCCTGGACGACCTAAACCAAAGTACATTGATTGTCACAAGTATTAGCGGTGCAAGTCTCAGGTTAAGACCAAATACACCTACCCTGATTCGGACTTCCACAGACACATAGTCATACTACCAATGGAATTCTGAGGGGTCTATCCAGAGCGAAGCTGTTTCCGTACCATCGGTAAATACAACCTCCTATTACACTTGCATGAGTATCATATACCCAAATATATGAGAACTATGTCGTTATACTCTCATAACACGCACAAGTGCAATACTAATCTATTCCGCATTATCGATGTCCAGTCTCGATAATACTACGACTAGGGATATTTAATGATTAAACCTTCGTGGATTGATATTGTCTCATATCTTATCAATCCAGAACTAATCATATGGACCTTCTATTATTTATACATCTTGGTAATCTAATTACAAATGATAAAAGAGCAATTTCCTTTGTCACATAGTTAATTTGTACAACAACACCATGATCTGTACAACAAAATTTTTATCGGAAATTATTTCAAAGTGAGAATAGACGAAAACAGCAGAAAATGACGTTACCGGGTAACGGCTGCCCAAACAGTGATCTTGTCACTTTTCGGGCAGTCCACGAACTTTCCAAATATTTTTGGGGCTGACCTGGGCAGTCCTCATGTGCATTGGTCGGTCGGTTCGACCGGAAAGGCGAATCCTGACAAGACTCGTATATCCACACTTTCGAAGAGTGGATACTTGGACGGATTTGATCCAAATTCATATGACGTCTGCGAATCTTGTTTATTAGGCAAAATACCTAAAACACCTTTTAGCGGTAAAGGTGCACATGCCACCGAACTGTTAGCCCTCGTTCATAGTGACGTACGTGGGCCGATGTCTAGCCAGGCTAGAGGTGGATATGAATACTTCGTAACCTTTACAGATGATGCATCACGTTATGGTTATGTGTATCTTATGAGACACAAGTCGGAAACTTTTGAGAAATTCAAAGAGTTTCGACATGAAGTAGAAAAACAGACCGGCAAAAGTATTAAAACATTACGGTCGGAGCATGGTGGAGAATACTTAAGCAATGAGTTTCTCGATTACTTGAAAGAGTATGGTATTCTTTCACAGTGGACTCCTCCCGGAACACCTCAATTAAACGGTGTATCCGAACGGAGAAACCGAACTTTGTTGGACATGGTAAGGTCTATGATGAGTCGAACTGAGCTACCAATTTCCTTCTGGGGATATGCATTGAACAGTGCAATATTTATTTTGAATAAGGTTCTGTCAAAGTCTGTTGGACAGACTCCATACGAAATATGGACATGAAAGAAACCGGATTTCACATTCCTGAAGATTTGGGGATGTTGGGCATATATAAAACGTTTGGATGGTATCAAACTAGAACCCAAATCGGATAAATCCTATTTGTAGGTTATCCTAGGGAAACCAAAGGATATTACTTCTACAACCCACAAGAGAACAAGGTATTTGTTGCTCTCCATGCGGTTTTCCTTGAAAAGGAATTCCTAAATGCAGTGGTAAATGGGAGGAAAGTAGAACTCGATGAAAATTGGAGTGATACTGTTCCTGGCACCGATTCCTTAACGGAACACGAACAGTTCATCAGGGATGAGACGGTACCACAATCTTCTAATACACAAGAACCGCGTAGATCGGAGAGAGTCAGAAAACAACCTGAGAGGTATGGGTTTCTGATCTCACCTCATGTGGATATTAATCTTATTGAGGAAGATGAACCGGCTACTTATAAGGAAGTGATACAAGGTATCGACTCCGCTTTATGGCAAGATGCCATGAAGTCCGAAATGGATTCCATGTATACCAACCAAGTCTGGACACCGGTTGATGCACCAGAAGGCGTAAAGCCTATTGGTTGTAAATGGGTCTTTAAGAAAAAGACTGACATGGATGGCAACATACAAACGTACAAAGCTAGGCTTGTAGCGAAAGGGTATCGACAACGATATGATGTCGATTATGATGAAACTTATTCACATGTTACCATGAGTAAATCCATTCGGATAATGCTTGCTATTGCTGCATATTTCGATTATGAAATATGGCAGATGGACGTCAAAACCGCTTTCCTTAACGAAAACTTTTTGGAGGATATTTATATGAAATAACCTAACGGTTTTTTCGTACCAAAACATCCAAACAAGGTTTGCAAGTTAAATCGATCCATTTATGGATTGAAGCATGCATCGCATTCTTGGAACCAACGTTTTGATGAGATCATAAAAGAATATGATTTCGTTCAAAATGAATATGATCCTTGTGTATATAAGAAGGTTAGTGGGAGCGCAATGACATTCATTGTCCTTTACGTTGATGATGTATTACTTATTGGCAATGACATTCCCATGCTACAATCGGTGAAAGCTTGGCTTTCATTAAAATTCTCCATGAAAGATCTGGGAGAATCAGCCTTTATTCTGGGAATAAGGATCTACCGAGATAGATCTATAAATCTGCTTGGACTCTCCCACAGCTCGTACATTGACAAAGTGTTGAAGAGATTCAACATGGATCAGTCTATGAGGGGACTGCTGCCAGTGTCACATGGCGTTTCTCTATCTAAGGACATGTGTCCTAAAATTCAAGATGAGAGAAACAACATGAGTCGGATCCCATTCGTTTTTGCAGACGGATCGATCATGTATGCCACGATATGTACGTGACCTGATGTCTCGTATGCTTTAAGCATGTGCAGTTGCTATCAGGTCGATCCAGGTGATGGTCAATGGGTTGCGGTTAAGAACATCTTTAAGTATCTTAGACGAACTAAGGATGCTTTCTTAGTTTATAAAGATGGAGAACTTGAGATAACTGGGTTTACCGATGTAAGTTTCCAAACCGATAAAGACGACTCTAAGTCGCAATTAGGGTACATATTCTGTTTGAACAACGGAGCAGTGAGCTGGAAATATTCCAAGCAAGAGACTGTTGTCGATTCAACAACAGAAGCGAAATATATCGCTGCAGCTGAAGCAGCAAAAGAGGCAGTTTGGATCCGAAAATTCCTAATTGGATTAGGAGTAGTTCTGTTAGTAGCTGAGCCCGTTCCTTTGTATTGTGACAATAACGGGGCTATAGCGCAGGCTAAAAAACCGCGGTCTCATTAACGATCCAAGCATGTACTTCAACGCTTTCATCTTATTCGTGAGATCATACATCGTGGCGATGTGAAGATCGAAAAGATCACCTCAGATGACAACATTGCAGATCCGCTGACGAAAGCTATCTCTCAGCAAAATTTTGAGCGACATGTACATAGTTCAGGTGTTAGATACTTGAGTGATTGGCTATGAGCCAAGTGAGAGATTGTTGGAAAATTATGACCCATAGCATCACTATTTGTAAAAGACATTGTGGTTTTTGTACAAATTAACTATGTGACAAAGGAAATTGCTATTTTATCATTTTGTAATTAGATTACTTGAATATATATAAATGATAAAAGTCCTTATGATTAGTTCCAGATTAATAAGATATGAGACAGTATCAATCTAGGAACGGTTTAATCATTAAATATCCATAGTCGTAGTATTATCGAGACTAGACATCGATAATGCGGAATATGCTAGTTTTGCACTTGTGCGCGTTATGGAAGCTTAACGGCATAGTTCTTATATATTTAAGTATTGGATACTTATGCAAGTGTAAAAGGAGGTTCTGTTTGCCGTTGGATCAGGAATAGCTTCGCTCTGGATAGACCCATCGGAATCCCATTGGTAGTATGACTATGTGTCTATGGGAATCCGAATCAGGGTAGGTGTATTTGGTCTTAACTTGAGACTTACATCGCTAATAATTACGATAATCAGCACGTTTTGGTTTTAGTCGTCCGGGGCTTTAAAAGGTTCTGTGTATGCCTCTTCTGGGTTTACCGAGAATCGTAGTGTATTGGGTGTGATGTCAAGATGGAAGTATCACTTCAGTCATATGGAGATGATGATCACGCAGGGATACAGAACTAGTACTCTTATATGCTGCAGCTATCGGCATAATATGACAAGGTCATGATTATCCGATTACATAGACTAGTTACTAGTGATCTGATATATGCTTCGTACGGGGCAAACACAATTCCAGCCCCAGGCCTAGCATGTGACATCCGATATTGGATCGTAATACGCAATACTTTGTATATTACGCTTGATAAAGATTATGTATTCCTTAAAAGAATATTTCTAGAGAATTGGGTAGGCACGGTGCTTTGCTAGAAGCCAATCATGTCTTGTAAATCGGTAAGAACGTGGTACTAGGTACGCACGTATTCGGATAGTCCGATAACCGTATTTACTACCAATATATTTAGGGATCTCATGGATCGCTTCCCAAAGATTTACCGATGATGTTTGACTCGAACAGAATTAATCTAGGATTAATTATAAGAGAGATAAAATTAATCTGGATTAATTACGGTAAGAATTTATCTAGGATAAAATTCAATTAGAAGAGAGAACGCGGTTAATTTGAAATTAATCGATTAAATAATATATTGGATATATTAAATGAAATTAGATTTCAAAGTGGAATTAAAATTGGATTTTAATTCGGGCGAACGAATTAATTAAGAATTAATTCGTAAGCGACTTTCGTAATAATTTTGTGAGGCACAAATATTTAATTAAATTGGATTTAATCACGTCACGACGGAAAATTCATTTAATTCGAAATTAAACGAACCCGGACTGGAGCGAAGTTGCGTGTTGAGTTGTTCGACTTAAATTTGGAATTTAAAAGTGGTGGGACCCACTTGACTAACATCAACAAGTTTGACTAGTGATGGAAGTTGTTAATGGTTGAGTGAAAGCTTAGATTGCTTATTCAATACTCAATCAACAACCAACACATTTTGTTTTTAATTTTGAAAAAGATACACACAACTTTAGTTATTGACTTTGGTAATTGATTTTAGAAATCAAAAATTGCAAAATCTCTCTCTCTCCCTCTAGCTAATGTCGTGAGCTTCTTCATCCTCCATTGAGTTTTTGTTGCAAAAATTCTTGTAAGCTAGCACTTCAAAGAGCAAACAAGGTGATAGGGAAACCAATTCCTTGAGCTTGGAACACAAAGATAAGCTTGGAGCTATTCACAAACATACAAATTTTTGAAATCCATCATCCAAGCCAATCAATGTAAGTTTATTCTGCAATCTTATTTTGATTATTCACACACTAAATCATGTTGTAGAGATCATTGGCATGTTCTAGGAACACTAACAAACTGGGCTCTTATTTTTTTTATACTAATCTAATTAGTACAATAAATCCAAGGCATACATTGGTCTTCAAATCTTGTTCCATTGAGTGTTGTTGAGTTCTTCGCGGAATTTAGCCGTCAAAAGTCCTTCGCGGAATCGACTCTCCAAGTTACAAATAGGGTTACATAATGAACTTATTACAAAGGAAATGAACTTACAACACTTGAAAAAATATGACCTTATGGTCTTACATTCCCAATACTAAAAATAAGAGCCGAAAAAATTAACAATCAATGCAATACATTCATCACATGAATCAAAGTAAAAATTCATCACGTGAACATTAAAAACCATTCATCTCATGAATCTAATTGTGTCTACTCATCACAACATGCATTCTAATAATCTATATCGCATATAAATTATTAAAACGTAAAACTTTAAAGGAGAAGGGTTAAGAACACTTTTGAACCTTAAGTTCTTGATGCCAATTGTAGGAAACGACTTACTTAGCGCGGCCGAAGTTGCTTATGGTGGCACCGGGTCCGGTATGGATCTTTAAATTTTTCTTTGCCTTCTCCCTTTGTTGTAGTAACCAAAATCAATCCTTTGGTGTCCAACGCTTAGATCAACCACTCGATCTTCTGAACTATGACTCGAAACCAACAAATCGAAGTGTGGGCTTCACTCACAAAGATTAAACCTCTAAACTATTTAGAGATTTAGAATGTCACAATGGTGTTTGGCTCTTTGGAATTTCAAACACTCTCACAACACTTGTGAATGTTTGAACTCTCTCTATTTTCTCTCAAATCTTTCTCACAACACTAGGGTGAATGTTTGCAAAATGTTAACCTTAGAAGTGAGAGAAATAGTAGAGATTATATTCTCTTACACAAGCCAACTAACCTTGTCATTAAGCATCTAATGCTTTCTTACAATGGCCAACATAAAAATGTGAATGCCATACCAAAGCATAAGAAATGATAAGTTAAAGACAATGACTTTGTCATTAAGCATTCAATGCTTTCTTTCAATAACAAACACATAAATATGGAGGCCATACCAAAGCATAAAATGCATTAACTAATGACAAATATATTAGGTGTATCCAAGCCACCTAATAGACATAATTACTTGGATGACATGGTAAGCCATATGGCTTTGTCTCCAATGGTAAATAAAAATCAATATCTTAATAATGATTTATTTACCTTCAATTATGTTAAAGTAATTATCTCATAATTATTACTAACTTGATTATCTCATAATCAAGACTTGATTATCTCATAATCAAAGAATTCTAGAAAATATTAAGTTAAACTAATTTAACATAGTTTTCATTTGTGACAATAAATATTATTAATCTCATTAATAATATATAAATAAATATAATGTGAGCATATAATTAGACAATCTAATTATATTAGGTTTGCTACAGTTAAAAGATTAGCACGAGGACCAAATGGACCTACGGTTCCGAGCTCTAATAATTCCGAAATATTAATTAAACTATTTAATCAAATATTACTAATTATTAACTCTGCGTTATTCCATTAAACACTCGCAGTTGAACTCCCGTTATCGTAGATGGATTAAATAAAACCAAACAACTTCGGTGTCCATCGATATAGTCATTACATATGGATATAGCCATTCACGAATATCTCATAAATAGAGCCGAGTCATAAATCCGTTAAACCCCTCTAAATATTTTGTCTCTTAAGCACCATTGATTCTATAATGAACAATTAATTCATAAAAATTATGAATATAAAACTTTCTATTCGTAATAGAAAAGTTGAGCGCTATTATTGTTCAAGTCCCGAATCAACTCTTAAAAGAGATATTCATCTGCTTCTCATAAGAAGGAGTGAATTCCATATCTATGTAAAACGTTCCCAGCTATACACCAAACCATATCCCCAAAATACGTAATTATTGGCCAGGAATGCAACACCAACCTCATCATAGTAAATCAAAGGACATAGTCTGTCATGCAAGAGTTCATAGTGCACTCAGGATTAAGATCGAATCCATATATGACTATCTATTAGATAAAATGAATTTTTTTGGTTAACGAATATTAAAAGAAATTCATATTTATCTGAGTCCAGTCCTATATAATCTCATCATACAATGTGCCTTCATTCCCATGTCACTACATGAACGATCCCGGATCAAGGTCGTCATACAAGTATAGAATATACCGCAGCTATAGATAAACCACAAACAAAATACCCTCTTTCTTTGCTCTCTATGGACTATTTAGATTACTAGCTCCAGAGTTAAATCCTCTCGTGCATTAAACATATACTAAGTCTAAAGGTACATGGGTAATCAAGGTAAACAAGACAATTGGACAATATGCGATATAAATCAAACAACTTTGATAAAATGAATAATGCATTTATTATTATTATTACAATAATCAATTCCGTTTACAATACATGAAGCTCTAGGACATAAATCCCAACAGAAGCTTCACATGTGCTACCATTGGTCTTCATCCATCACATACCATCAACTTTCTCTCATTGCTTAGCTCGGAAAGTGGTTAAGGTGATTCATTGTCTCGATGGAATCTCAAAAGAGGGTTCATCATCATCATCAATCAGAACATGATACTTACGAAGAATATGGTGATGATGGAACCATAATGAAGACTGTTGTGGATCGGTACAGATGATGTGCATATAGTGGATAATAAGATACCCTATATCTAATGGAATATGAAGCCTAAAATCACCCATAACCTATATGTCAATAAGGTTAACTGAGTCAATATGCCTCTTACAAGGTAGGAGGATAGACTGGATAAGCTTAGTAAAAACCTACATATCGTATCATAATTCGACTTTCTTGAAGACATGGGTACCATAATAGGATTAGGGTATTAGAGTGTCCGTAAGAACAAACTCCATGACTTGACTCTCGATTATCCTAATAAGAGTGCGAAAAAGCATGTGAGAATAGACATAGACAATATAATGTTGACTAGTATGAAGAAGATGGTTGAGAGAAATGGGTGACACAGAAAAAAGAAACATTGTTAATTTCGGTCTTAAAGACACCTAGAGTATCTATGGTATACTCCATGTTTGAGTAGAACACTCGGACAAGGTTAGGATAAACATGTTCATTGATTTGGAACATGTGACCATACTTCTGACAAGTCAGAATTTCAACACAATGAAATTCGGCTAAATCATTTATATCACACAGAAAAGTTTTCAAAAACACTTTAGATTTGACATGACGATTGTACTCATTAACTTGAGCAGAGTTTTGAAAATACTGTTCAGGGTCAAAAATGAAATCCATTGTAAAAAAGAATCAAAAATTCATTTTGATGTAAGCCTAATAAATTGGAGTTTTTCAAAATGATGAAATTAATGTAAAAAAAAAAAAAAAAAAATTTGATGGGAATGTCTCTAAATACTTCCTAAAATGATTTAAAACGAGTAATTTGAACTAAAAACAACAAAATAACTCAAATTACACGAAATAAAAACCTAGGATTCTAATAGTCGAAAACGAAAAATTTGATGAATCTAAGAGTAATAACGAGTGAAAATAAGTAAAGGGGGGTAAGAATCTATTGAAATTACCTTAGAAATGATGAATACATGATTGGAGAGGCTTGAGAGATATTTTGAGAGTACAAAAATATGAAATGAAGTCATTGTTCTTCATATACGGGGAGACCGGCATACTAGTATACGACCATGTATACCAGTCTCTAAGATCGGTAAACGCTAATCAAGACTGATATTCCGGCTCTAGAAGGCATACAGAGGAAATCTATGTTGAATTTTACAACTTGGCCATAAATTTTGATTTTTTAGAACTTGTAATGACCCATGCAAGTTATGAATTAACTTGAGGAGTTATATTGACAATCAAAACATACAATTAAGATCAATCAACATAAATCATGAATAAGATCATACAATATTCAAAAAAAAAATAGTCAATCAATAGCATGCTTCAACCATTCAAGACAATTATGCCTAATTTCCTGCTAATTATTATAAAACTCTCTTCGGTATGGGGTTTGGAAAAAATGTCTGTCAATTGGTGATTACTTGGGACAAACTCAAGTACAACATCCCTTTTACCAACATGATATTTAAGGAAGTGATGCCTTATATGTTAGGGTTGGTGCTCGAAGTGCCGATCCAGATCATATTTATGTCCGATACATGAATACGAGCAATACATCTGTCCATAATATTACTTAATTTATGGTAGCACCTCTTGTCTTTTACAATATATATTCGATCTAATTCATTAGATTGAAACTAAATTGTGTTTAGTGATATATATATATATATTAGACAAAGACCCGATAATATATAATTTAGTGCGCAATTACAACGTAATTTGTAATTGACATTGGGAAGCGTCACTACTAGAAATATATTATCAAATTAAGTTCCTGGTCAAGATTTATTGACACGTGTCGGTTAGTCAAATCCGTTGAGACCAGTATATGTCGTATATTGGACTTGGTCTGATGGTTTATCCCAATGAACCATGAGTCTCGGGAGACTCGTATAGACGTGTAGTTGTTTATTTGATAAACATTGAACGACTAACTGAAGATTACCTAATAGATGGTACACCAACGTCAATATGAATCTTCTTGGGTTGAGTAGCATATTGATTTACTTGAGATACCACTGTGGATATATGAGTTATCCTCCACTCTTAGATGGTAGTCACGTCACCGATCTATTTATATCATATCTCTGCCTGTTCGTTGGGTATGGACTCATGCTCATGATATCATGTGTTTATCAAGATAGGATCTGTCAGTCATGTGTACAGGGCATAGGTATTCATTATATAATTAGCAATCTGTTAAATCCATGGTCGTGGTATACTTCGGAAGTAAATTTCGAGTGTTATTTAGAAGATTGCTAATATATACGTCGACAGGATTGTACCTATAGAAATTTGACGTTTATATCTATATCTTTGGGATAATTCGGATACCTGTGACGGATGGATTATACGTATACAATGACCACAACCTGTATGATTCAGCGAGTTTATCCGCGTTCGTCATAATTTACAGGTGGGTAGATTATGGACACGAAATTTGAATTCATGACGGATATGCCTGAATCTAGAGAGTCTCACTAATGAAATATACTCGTAGAACATTATGGCAACTTTTATGAATAATGGAGATTATTTATAAATCATTTAACCGTTAAACGAAAATACATACAAATGGACATAATGGTCATTTCCTAATTAATATGTATTTGTATTTAATATTTGATATTATTAAATACTATTAATTAATTATCAAATTGAGATATTTGACATATAACATTAATATATGTAAAGGGGCATAATGGTCATTTCCTAATTAATGTGTATTTGTATTTAATATTTGATATTATTAAATACACATTAATTAATTATCAAATTGAGATATTTGACATATATCATTAATATATGTATTTGATATATTTAATGTAAATATAATACATATATTTAAGATATTTGTATTTAATTATTTAATTGTTTAATTGATAAATATTTAAATTAATTGAAAAATAAATATCTTTGCCATGATTAAAGTTAGGAAATGGCATGATTTGGTTGGTTCACTTGTTGATTCACTTTTTGATAAAGGTTATCAAATAGAACAAGTAAATTTTAACAAATCAAATTGAACCAAAAATTAAATATTTGATATTTATTTTTTTTCCAAACAATTTCGGCCATAACAAAAAAAAAATGGAATAAAAATTATTTTTGTTTCATTTTTGATAAAAGAACACAAGTTACAATATATTTTACTAAGTAAAGTTTGAGAGAAAACCTTAAATGAGAAAAGAAAATCTTAAGGAAAAATGTATTTTTGTAAGTATTTTCTCATTTCCTTTAACTTGAAAATTATTTCCATACTTCTAAGCTTCAACATGTATTGCTTAGAATTTTCTCTACTCTTTAATTATGTAAATTAATTGATTGGAAACTTGTAGGAAAAATGTTGCATGTGTGTATGAACTAAGTATGCTTATAAATGGTTATTACGCATTCTTTTGATTAATTAGTAATCATGTTGTCATTCTAGAGTTTTAAGGCCTCTCATTTATGACCTAGAATTGTTCTTGAGTTGTTTCATGATGGTGAGACTTGTTTGGTGTGGTAAAGATTGGATTAAAATATTGAATTTGTTTAATTTGGTGTATTTTATCAATTTGAAGAAATTATAAAATTAGGATTCATAACCCTTTCCAAATTTGGGGCTTTTCATATATGTGGTGTATTATGATGTATATATGATGTATATTAAATTTGAGATTGATTGGATTTGATCTTGACTTGTTTTGAACAATAAATGACTAAAATGCAAAACTTGGAATATTCTGGGGCTTCTCGGCAATTTGACAAAAATTTAGATTTTGTGTTGCAGTTTGTATTTTCTTGTATTAAATATGTATTTGACAATTTGAGGACCAAAATGATCAAAATACAAAGTTTAGGGGTCTCATGGCAATTAATGATAAATCTGATTTTTCAGATAAAAATTTAGTTTTTATTTATTGAGTAATTAGAATAAATTGGTTTATTTTAATTTCCCAAGAAAAATATTTATCGGAAATTGTTTCAGAGTGAAAATAGACGAAAACAGCAGAAAACGACGTTACCGGATAACGGCTGCCCAAACAGTGATCTGGTCACTGTTCGGGCAGTCCACGAACTTTCCAAATATTTTTGGGGCTGACCTGGGCAGTCCCCATGTGCATTGGTCGGTCGATTCGACCGGAAACGCGTTTTATGCTATTTTACAAAAAAATATTTTCGCAAAAGTTTCGCGATGTTTCTATTTTATTTATGTCGTTATATGATATTGAATAAATATGTTTAAGTGAAATATGAATGAATTATCAATATTGGATATAGAATAATTTATTCATAGGTTTAAAAAAATTTAACTACGATTTCGCCTGAACCGCGCTTCTTCCGTTGCGCCGCCCTGATAAAACCCCCAACAAATGGTATCAGAGTGAGTCTGATTCTGTACGCCCGATATGATTAGCCCTTTAAATTTAATATTTAATCTAATCTTTACTTTATACATGCATTTATTTATTTAATTTGATTAAATAATGTGAAATATATCTTTTAGGAAAATCTCCGTCAAATAAGGTTTTATAAAGTGACTAGTATTATGAACACTTGTTTCTTCGTCCGCCTTGTTAATACGGATGTAAATATTTTCATGATGTTATAGCTGTAGCGTGTCAAAGCTGTGCAGTTATGGTTGAAGGTAGTTCATTTGCGCCGGTGGAACTTATATGATAAGAGACAAATTCAAGTGAAAGTGGAAATCTTGAACGTGCCAAACTATCAGGACTACATCGGTAGCTTGAGTTTGTCATTGACAAGTGAAGCCTTGATATGCCTACTGTGAACGTGCCAAAGCTTTCACAACGAGAAACGGTTATGACAAAATCAGGAGTCACAGCGAGTGTGATTGACAATGAGTTGCCTACCTGTGAATATACATAGGCGAGAACTTACCAAAGTTGTGAGTCAAAATATATTTATGGGGTCCACTTCCCATTATGTAATTCGATTTAATTATTGAATTCTCATTTTTCGTTGGGGATTATGGTATTACGTAAAATAGTGTGAGGCACTGCTAGGTTAAAAATCCATAACCAATGCAGTGTGTAATATTATGAAAATTATCGCTTATGATTTTTTCCTTATTCTATTATTTAGATAGAATTAAACTTTTATCCACTGCATGCATATTTTGTATATGTTTTCTGACTTCAATTATGGTTGCAGAATTCTAGAATATGTACTAGATAAGAATAGACTATGATGTAATCATTCTAGACAGAATAGTTTCTTATGCAGTAAAGATTGACATGAATTGGTCCATGTCTTGAGATTCTTCACTGGCATCAAGAAAACCCCATTAGCTATTTGTTTATCTGATAATGACGTTTCTTGGCTTTAGTGACATTTAGAGGTCACGTGTCACTCACTATTTTCTTTTCAATTATTTGCAAATGTTGTAAATAGTTGAAGGTAAATAATAAAGCTAAAGAAAGAAGATGTGTATAGTTGTGTATAGAAAATATCGATTTTCACAATACGACAACTGTAGATATTGGATATCAGATCTCCTGTCTAGTTATTTAAAATAATGTTGAATGATTGTTTCGATATTTTATATCAGAACTTGCGACTATTGAATAGTGACTTGTTCTCTGTAAACAGTTGTTACATATTTTAAAACGACTAGTAGTGTCATTAACGAATATATAAACATTAAGAAAAATATTCAGTTAAGTAAATAATTTAGAATATTATTTTATGATATTTTATCACTTAAGTATTATATGCTTATTTCATATGGTAAAGGATGGTCTGATATCATATCACACCAAATATCCTTATCCATTTAATGAATATTATGTTCGGAAAGGTGATTAAATCTCATTTAACCAATGATTGTCATTGAACCGGAAAATTTATTAAACTGATACATTTGATGTATTTACTTTAATGAGTTGTAAAATACTTAAGGTCGTTTTCTTTATTTCGTAACTTAGTAAATAAATCGTCATGACTTAGTTACGTGTTTCTGATGAAACGCGAATAGAATATTTTAACTGGTTCAAAGATATTCCATCTGAAGTTTTGAAAATCGTATCTTTAAACTTTATCGTGAGTCTTTGAATTGTTCAAAGATGTTGATCAAACATATGAATTTAAGGCGATCAGTTCTAAGGTTATTGAATGAATACGATTCTTACTCAATATTAATCTTCTACGATTCCATCGTAATGGAATTGGTTAGTGGGAGTAATCGAATCTTATACGATTTGATTCGTTTGATATTGAGTGTTGTCGAATTAGTTTCAATACTGTTGGGGATATGATCCAATAACACTAATTCATCATTTTAATTAATGTTCCATTTGTTTCTACAGATACGTATATGACATGTACAAGTAGAAAATTCGAATCTTGAAATGTTTGAGATTTGAATCTTTCTTTTGTATAATGGTTATATAATCGAAGGTACTTGCGCCTCGGAGGTACAAGTAAAAGTTTATCATTTATTCTATTTAATTGAATATTGTATTCTATTTGATAGAATATCTTTTCTACAATCCCAAATAATAAAATTGTTTTATTACTTGGAGTGCAACATCAGATGTTGACCGTTGTAGAAAAAACTTGACTTATTGAAGTCAAATGTGAGAGTGCTAAACTATAAATGGAACTACATAATTAATCAGATGAAAATACCCTTTAATTGCTTCCATATAAGTTCAATAGGATGTCATAATCATTTGTAAAGTATTTGATACTTAATGGTTCTGTTATTTTCTTATCGAAGAAAGTTATCCTATAACTTAGCATTGAACATAGATCTAAGATTGTTCATAGCTTACTACGATCAAGTTTGGAACTTGATTGAGCTTTCATTATGAATCGTTCATAAAATATGGAAATGGTTTGTGCAGCAAAAGCAAAGTGAGCTTATTAAAGATTTGACCTTTATAGTACGACAGTGAGAAAAGTTATACTCAACAATCTACTGGAGATTCTGAGGAAACTTGTCTCTAGTCGCACTAATTTAACAATTTAAGATATGTTGGTTAATGTTGATATTAAATTGTGTATTTTAGCTAAAGAATAGAAAGTGGCGTTTTTTGAATGACTTCTTCGAATAAGAGATCAATTGTGATTTCTTTGATTAAAGAGTACATTATGGAATGGCCCTGGAGTTTGTATTCTGCTAAGATTATAATTTGGAATATTAGCTTATAGAGCCTATTGTAGACTCGGATAAGTTTTCTGGAAATTGTGTTTTCTAATTTTGATATGAGTCAGACTGTCTGATTTTATCAAAGTATAGAGAATACATATGAGATATAAGGGTTAATGGGAGCGTACAAATTTCTTTCTAGTATTTTACATCATAATAACATTATCATTATTAAGGTAATAATGAGATGTTTATGAGGTAAAAGATTTACATGAGTCTTGTTTTCTTCGTGAATGCAGTGGGAGTGGTCTCTATTATATTTGATATAAAGTTTTATATATGGTATAAAACTAAGAGACTTGTGAGATACTCCTATTAGTCGTATATTAGATATGATCTAATAAAGGACACAATGAGACTATCTGTGTGACAGTTAGTATAACTGTTTGACAGTTAGTGTGTCTATAATATATAATATTCATCTTTCGTAAATGATGATTCATTTATCGAAAGAGAAATTGATTAGAATGTCTAGTCAATCTTATGCATCATATGATGATGGCATAATGAATACTATATTAATTGCGATTAGAGATATCAATTTAATTGTAATTCTTACGAGTTATTTTGATATCATCTAAACCGTAAGATGTGTCTTGAAACATGTTCTTTATTATCTTTGAGATATTAAGAACGAGTTTCTAATTAATGGAGAATAAAGTTCGCAACCATTCTAATTATGAAGTTAGATTGTCTACGTCATAAAGAGTCAGAAAATATGCAGTGAGAGTGTCACAGATGATTCTACTATATGAGTGGAATTATATGCAATTTATGAAGTATTGACTTATGAAGTTGCATGGTGACCTTATAGATTAGAAGTTTGATATTAGTGTTGTGTTTGCGGTTGTCTACATAGTATTTTGGATTTGATCTGTAAATACTTAGACAACTTAGTAGCTGAAGCACAATGTTGATGTGTCATCTGAGCCATACTGATGTAGAACTTAGTTTCTACAAAAATATGAATAATGATGGCTAAGGGAAATAATTGGGTTTGTTAGACAAACTCAATATGTAATAGCGGACCTACTCGTTGTTGCCTACCTTTTGAACGCTAGGTGAGTTCTTAAGGTCCATGCGTATGTGATACACATTAAGATGTGCATATGATACTATGGATTAGCACTAGAGCAAGTGGGAGAAATTGTTAGGGTTGGTGCTCAGAGCGTCAATCTGGATCGTATTTATGTCCGATTCATGAATACGAGCAATATATTTTTCCATAATATTACTTAATTTATGGTAGCACCTCTTGTCTTTTATAATATATATTCGATCTAATTCATTAGATTGAAATTAAATCGTGTTTAGTGATATATATATATATATATATATATATATATATATATATATATTAGACAAAGACCCAATAATATATAATGTAGTGCGCAATTACAACATAGCTTGAAATTGACATTGGGAAGCGTCACTACTAGAAATATATTATCAAATTAAGTTTCTGGTCAAGATTTACTGACACGGGTCGGTTAGTAAAATTCACTGAGACCAGTACATGTCGTATATCGGAATTGGTCTGATGGTTTATCCCAATGAACCATGAGTCTCGGGAGACTCGTATAGACGTGTAGGTGTTTATTTGATAAACACGGAATGACTCACCGAAGATTACCTAATAGATGGTACACCAACGTCAATAGGAATCTTCTTGGGTTGAGTAGCATTGTGATTCTTTTACTTGAGATATCACTGTGGATATATGAGTTATCCTCCACACTTAGATTACAGTCACGTCACCGATTTATTTAGATCAGACCTCTGCCTGTTCGTTGGCTATGGACTCATGCCTATGATATCATGTGTGTATCAAGATAGGATCTTTCAATCCTGTGTACAAGGCATAGGTATTCATTATATGATTAGCAATCTGTTAAATCCATGGTCGTGGTATACTTCAGAAGTAAGTTCCGAGTGTTATTTAGAAGATTGCTAATAGATACGTCGCATGATTGTACCTATAGAGATTTGACGTTTATATCTATATCTCTGGGATAATTCGGATATCTGTGACAGATGGATTATACGTATGAAATGACCTCGACCTGTATGATTCAGCGAGTTTATCTGTGTTCGTCATAATTTACGGGTGGGTAGATTATGGACACGAAATTTGATTTCGTGACGGATATGTCTGAATCTAGAGAGTCTCACTAATGAAATATATTCATAGAGCACTAATGAAACTTTTATGAATAATGGAGATTATTTATAAATCGTTTAACTGTTAAACGAAAAATAAATGCAAATGGACCTAATGGTCATTTCCTAATTAATGTGTATTTGTATTTAATATTTGATTTTATTAAATACACATTAATTAATTTTCAAATTGAGATATTTGACATATATCATTAATATATGTATTTGAGATATTTAATGTATATATAATACATATATTTAAGATATTTGTATTTAATTATTTAATTGTATAATTATTAAATAATTAAATTAATTGAAAAATAAATATCTTTGCCATGATTAAAGTTAGGAAATGGCATGATTTGGTTGGTTCACTTGTTGATTCACTTTTTGATAAAGGTTATCAAATAGAACAAGTAAACTTTAACAAATCAAATTGAAACAAAAATTAAATATTTGATATTTATTTTATTTTTCCAACAATTTCGGCCATAACAAAAAAAATGGAATAAAAATTATTTTTGTTTCATTTTTGTTAAAAGAACACAAGTTACAATATATTTTACTAATTAAAGTTTGAGAGAAAACCTTGAAAGAGAAAAGAAAAGCTTAAGGAAAAAGGTATTTTTGTAAGTATTTTCTCATTTCCTTCAACTTGAAAATTATTTCCATGTTTCTAAGCTTCAACATGTGTTGCTTAGAATTTTCTCTACTCTTTAATTATGTAAATTAATTGATTGGAAACTTGTTGGAAAGATGTTGTATATGTGTATGAACAAAGTATGCTTATAAATGGTTATTACGCATTCTTTTGATTAATTAGTAATCATGTTGCCATTCTAGAGTTTTAAGGCCACTCATTTATGACCTAGAATTATTCTTGAGTTGTTTCATGATGGTGAGACTTGTTTGGTGTGGTAAAGATTGGATTAAAGTATTGAATTTGTTTAATTTGATGTATTTTGTCAATTTGAAGAAATTATAAAATTAGGGTTCATAATCCTTTCTAAATTTAGGGTTTTTCATATATTTGGTGTATTATGATGTATATATGATGCATATTAAATTTGAGATTGATTGGATTTGATCTTGACTTGTTTTGAACAAGAAATGACTAAAATGCAAAACCTGGAAAATTCTGGGGCTTCTCGGCAATTTGACAAAAATTTAGATTTTGTGTTGCAATTTATATTTTCATGTATTAGACATGTATAAATCATTTTGGGATTGATTTGGAATCACTTAAATATGTATTTGACAATTTGAGGATCAAAATGCAAAGTTTAGAGGTCTCACGACAATTAATGATAAATCTGATTTTTCAGATAAAAATTCAGTTTTATTTATTGAGTATTTAGAATAAATTGGTTTATTTTAATTTCTCAAGAAAAATATTTATCGGAAATTATTTTGGAGTGAAAATAGACGAAAACAGCGAAAAACGGCGTTATCGGGTAACGGCTGCCCAAACAGTGATCTGGTCACTGTTCGGGCAGTCCACGAACTTTCCAAATATCTTTGGGGCTGACCTGGGCAGTCCCCATGTGCATTGGTCGGTCGGTTCGACCGAAAACGCGTTTTATGCTATTTTGCGGAAAAATATTTTCGCAAACGTTTCGCAATGTTTCTATTTTATTTATGTCGTTATATGATATTGAATAAATATGTTTAGGTGAAATATGAATGAATTATCAATATTGGATATTGAATAATGAATAATTTATTCGTAAGTTTAAAAAAATTTAAACTACGATTTCGCCCGAACCACGCTTCTTCCGCTGCGCCGCCCTGATAAAACCCCAACATTATATCTATGTGTTTGGCCCTAGAGTGTAGTAAAGAGTTCTTGGACAATTTAATGGCACTAGTATTGTCACATAGGATAAGACATTTCTCAATAATGACCCCATTGTCTCTAAGTGTGTGTTGCATCCAAAGCATTTGATCGCAACAATTACCCGTCGTAATATATTCGGCTTCGGTATTAGAAAGGGCAACATTATTCTGTTTCTTGCAAACCATGAGACTAAGCAATTTTCTAAGATGTGACAAGTTCCACTTATACTATTTCTATCTAGTCTACACCCCCAAAGTCGGCATCAGTATAGCTAACCAAGTTGAAAGCTTCACCTTTTGGGTGCCAAATACCCACATTAATGATTCCCGAAAGATATATAAAAATTCATTTTATGACACAAAGATGAGTTTCACGATGACTAGATTAGAATCTAGCACATATACAAACATTAAACATGATATCGAGCCTACTAGCCGTTAAGTAAAGTAAAGATCTAATCATACCTCAATATCGTTTAATGCCTACGGGTTTACCTTCTCCATTTTTGTCAAGCTTCAATGTAGAGCTCATGGGAGTTGAATGATATTTGCTTATTTCATCCCAAATTTCTTGAGTAGCTCATTTATGTACTTTTCTTGATTAATGAGTACTCCATCTTTTATTTGATCAATTTTCAATCTTAAGAAGAACTTGAGTTCTCCCATCATGCTCATCTCAACTTCACTACTCATACATTTAGAAAATTCCTCACATAAGGATGGGTTAGAAGCACCGAAAATAGTGTCATCAATATAGATTTGTACTACTATCATATCATCATGTTTATGCTTTATGAAGAGTGGTATCAACCTTAGAAGAGTTAAGACTATCATACCGTGCTCTAGGAGCTTGATTGAGTTCATAGAGTGCTATTGTTAATTTGTACACATGATTGGGTAAATCAATATTTTCAAAATCAGGAGGTTGTTCAACATAAAATTCCTCCATAATGTACCCATTAAAAAAGCAATTTTCACATCCATTTGATAAAGAGTAAAATTCTTGTGACATACAAAAGCCAAAAGGATGCGTATGGCTTCAAGTCTAGCCACGGGGGCAAAGGTTTCATCGTAGTATATTCCTTTATCTTGGTTGTAGCTTTTAGCCATTAATTTAGCTTTATTCTAACAACCAAGCCCGACTCATTAAGTTTGTTTCTAAAAAAATGTAATTCTCTCTTTGTTTGCCTTGCTAGAAGAAATTCAAAAGTGTAAGAATGCAAGAGTATTCAAGAAAGTGTTAAGAGAGATCAAAAGTACTCTCGAAATAAAGTAGTGTCCAATTTATAGGTGAAAAACTGAACACGCTCGTTTTTCTGTGTTGAGATCGGTATGTCGGTATTTGATTCAAACGACAATTGAATAGTTACCATTGAGCATTTAATGCGTGCAACAACCAAATTGTTGACCGGTATGAAGACCGATATGATCCATACAAGTTCCAGTGACTTGTGCAAAGTGCAGGATCACCGGTGTGAGACCGGTATGCTGGGTTCAGTAACTAAATTCTCATTGATGTTCGGTATGAGACTGGTGTACCGGCTCTAGTGGCTATGTCACATGATCAGACACCAGTATGCCAGGTCCAGTGACTATGTTCCCTGGTCTCAGACACCAGTACGATGGTTTAGGGACCAGTATGCTGGTTTAGGGACCGGTATGCTGATATTGGTACATAAATCCTAGATAAAACAGTTTAAAGCATTTATGTACTTGAACCTAAAGCTCTAAATGAATATACATGAGTCCTAAGATCTTAGAAACATTTAGATAGTAACTCACTTACATTGAGAGTTCTAATCTACGAGACTTGTTTTTTTCTTATTTTTCACAAAAGAATATCTACATATTTTCCTTATATATATTGTACTATCACTCAACTCAAACCTGCATTTTCAAAAGCAATGAGAGGGTACACTATTAGTGAACACACTTTTCGCCCACTGTAAATTCAGTAACAATACACTTCATCACTCATCTGGAGTGTTGTGTTGTTTGTGGAATGTGTTTTAGAAAGTCATAGCTGAAAATTGCAAGATGGGAATCAGCACTGTAAGTACTCAAAAAAGAAGCGTTTGTCTAAATACCTAGGTTAAAGGCGGCCATCAAATTTGCAGCCACCTAAGATCGTCTTCTTCATACCTTACATACATGTAAAGCATGGCTAGATCAATTCAAGACTGTCAATAAAAGAATTATACATGTAACTAAAAAAACAAATTGAAATCTAAATTATTTCATTTCCTAAAACAAAGTGTCCAGAAATAAAACTACAAGGAAACTGTTATTCAAGCAAAATTTGTATTTCCCAAAAATTGCTAATCATTCTTAGGTGAGGATGTCGGCATTTCATAAAACACGAATGCCCACTACAAGATGAAATTAATTACATTGAAAACTGTTTTTTTAAAATCTCTCAGTGCACTTGAACAAAATATAAGTGTTTATTTCGCCACAAAGGTTTCCCCAAAAAAAATTGCATCGTTTTATATACGGAAAACTTAAATAACGTAAACAATTTTCTAGTCAATGAAAAAGTTTATCTATTTTTCAAAAAATGACTTACGGAACATAAATTTATAACCCATTTTACGATTCATTTATCTTCTCTAAACCTTTCATAACACATTTCTAGAAAATATTTTTCAAAAAAAAAAAACATTAGACATACCAAACATCTGAAAACACTTTCCAAAAAATATTTTCATGTAATAACTTAATATCAAAAAACACTTTTTAATGAATAAAAGATTTTCACAAAAAATTATTTCTTACAGAAATCGTAATTGTTGTACTCACCAAATCAGTGGAACAAACTCCCTAAAAGTAATAAACAATTGAAATAAAAGTTTAGTAAGGGGCAAAAAATAAAAAAGACCCAACTGCAACAAAACTTTCAATAAATATAAACCCACCACAATGCAGCTTGTAAATGTGCATGACCAATATAATTGAGTGGTCAGTTATGCTTGAGAACAACATTAATTTAAGACAGTGGATGGGAAAGAAACAAAAAGAAAAAGAAACACCAGATAAATAGTACTAGCAAAATCAGGAAACCTTTTCTTGCCTCGACAAACTTACAAAAAAATAACCTCCTCAAAGCAGATCAGCGACGTTTGACGGCAGCTCCTCAATGACCACGTTGTAGAACTTCTGGATATCAAAAAGCATTCTCTCATCATCCTTTGTCACAAAGTTAATGGCAACACCCTTTCTTCCAAATCGACCACTTCGTCCAATACGGTGAAGGTAGTTTTCTGGTTGAGTTGGCAGATCATAGTTTATGACAAGAGAGACTTGCTGCACGTCAATACCACGAGCCAAGAGATCTGTAGTGATGAGAACACGAGAAGAGCCAGAGCGGAATTCACGCATAATGATATCTCGGGTGTTCTGATCCATGTCTCCATGGGTAGCAGAGACTGTATGATCACGGCTACGCATTTTGTCAGTAAGCCAGTCGACCTTGCGCCGGGTGTTAACAAAGATGACACTCTGGGTGATGGCCAGAGTCTCATAAAGATCACAGAGTGTTTCAAGTTTCCATTCTTCCTTCTCAACATTGACGTGAAACTGCTTGATACCCTCAAGGGTTAGTTCATCACGCTTAACCAAGATCCTCACAGGCTTGTTCATAAACTTCCTTGTAATCTCAAGGGCTTCAGGAGGCATTGTAGCAGAGAAAACCCCGACCTGAACTTTAGCTGGAAGCAGCTGGAAAATGTCATAGATCTGCAACAATAACCACCGAATTTATTGAATAGAATATCAAACTCCATCGAAACTTTCAAGACAAGGTAACCAACAAAAGAAGTCCAATCAATAATACAATAACAAACCTGATCCTTGAAACCACGGGAAAGCATTTCATCAGCCTCATCCAGAACAAACATCTTAATGTAATCAGGGCGTAGAGACTGCCTGCGCAGCATGTCAAACACACGTCCAGGAGTACCAACAACAACGTGAACACCAGCTTGAAGAATACGCTGATCTTCACGAACACTTGTCCCACCAACACATGCATGAACCTTTACACCAAGGTAATCACCAAGAGCCCGCATAACTTTCTCAATCTGTTGAGCAAGTTCCCTGGTTGGTGCCAACACCAGGGCCTGACATTGGACAAGACCATAGTCAAGTTGCTGCAAAATTCCAGAGCAGAAAGTTGCTGTTTTCCCAGTTCCAGACTGAGCCTGCTGAATCACATCAAGTCCCTTGCAGAACGGAACAATTCCCCTTTGCTGAATAGCAGAAGGCTTCTCAAACCCTACAAATAAAGTTTAAACAAATCTCTAAAGACAGAACACAAAAGTACACTTATAAAATGAAGCAAATTAGTCAGCACTAGCACAAACATAAGACTGTGCAACAACATGAGGGTATAACAAAAGTAATGACAGAAAAAGAAAAGGTAGAATACATGAAAGTAGTAAAGCGCATGTTTACATACCATAAGCATAGATACCCCTCAAAAGGTTTTCCTGCAATCCCATTGCATCGAAACTGTCATAGACCTCATCATATGAGGTGAAGAAGTCTTGCCCATCAGTAGAGAGCCTGCATCGATAAAATTATTGAAACAGATATAACTCCTAGCATCCAATTATGACATGCAAAATATTTTATTGAATATCAAAAGCCACTCAATAATCTTACAACTCATTCATCTTCGTGTCATACTGACGGGCATCAAATTGCGAACCTTCGGGTGCCAAACCTGCCATAACTGCACCCGGAAAATCATAATCAAATTAAATGAAAAGTGAAGTTAAGACACACATACAAGTTAAGTTCATAAATATATAAAAAAGACGTCAAGCAAATGTCGAATAAGAACTCAAGTCACTAGTCAACGATGGTTATAGTTTCCATTTTCAAGTCATAGCAAGGAAAAGAGATATCTAAATCACTAGTCAAACTGATTAAACCACTTCTTAGTGGAAGATAATGTAACATAAGAGCCAAACTTGCAAACCAAGCAAAGAGGTGTACAAGCAATAACTTCTGTATTAGTGTCTGGAGAAGATCTGCAAACAGGCAGCCAGCCATCAGATATCATCACCAAACTGCTTTACCCACTCCCCATATCGCAGAAAGACTAAGAAAACTTAAAAGCAGCAGTACTTCTCAAAATTACCAAAATAGAGCTCTGTATCTTGTCAATACAAAACAAATTGAAAATGACTCTGCCAAAAATAAATAATCCTGGATAATAAACAAGTAGATAAGATCTTTGTGATCTATATTTTAGTGGCTCAAAGAGTCAATTATGTCGAGCACGTACACATAGCCCAACATAATGATCACTGCAATATCATCAAGACAAAATAAGGTAACAACACATGTAACAGCTCACTAAGGTTCTTCAAGAACAAGACTACGCCAATTTTAAACAGGTAACTTGCATACAGCCAATCATATATAAACGTCACAAATTTGAACCAATCATATATAAACAGGATTGAAGGAAAATTTTTAAACAGGTAACTTGATACAGCCAATCATATATAAACGGCACAAATTTGAACCAATTTACTAAGTCTCTGTTTGGTGGATCATTTCGCTAGCATTAAACGCTCCACCAAACGTGTTTTTTAACGCTAGCGTTGATGCTTACAAGACCATAATCTCACAACATGAGATTATTTTTTGATGCTAGCTTATACTCTAGTGTTTGTTCCATAGCTTATACTCTCCATGCAATACTCTTTACCAAACGCACCTTAATTGTTGCACATGCTTTTGTATCACTCTTCTATCAAAACTAATCACACAAAAAATAGCTTTTCACCTCCTAAAATTCTAGACCCACTTAACATCTCAAAAATTTTCCTTCAATGCTTGTTTGTTTCCTGATAAACTACATAAAGAAAATCAATAAATGAAAACAACTTAACATCTCAAAAATTTCCCTTAAATCCTCATTTGTTTCCTGATAAAACTACATAAAGAAAATCAATAAATGAAAACATGGGTATCATTCACTAATCTATTACTACACATGTATTGATACAAAACCTAACCCATAACATGCTCAAACAAGAACATACACCATCTCAATAAGCACAATCAATCACTAAATCAAAATCAACTTCCAAAACATCAACGCATAAAAAACACAATCAAAACAAATTAAACAAAAAAAAAAACCCAGATCCAATAACATACAAAAACCCATCAGCATCCAATCAAACCCCAAACATTCACCAAACCCACAAATATTTCCCCAAAAACCAACTTTCACACACCCACATACATAAACATCCAAAAAAACATAAAAGATCAACGTTTAACAGAATCCCAAACAATATAAAATCCATTTAAAAAAATTAAACAACAGTGACCTGCTAAGCTTCGATGATGAAAATCGACAGAAAAAAGAATTGGTTTTGTGAAAGTGAAGGAGAAGAATAAGCTGTTGAATCAAGTTATAGGGTTACCAAACCAAACTCCTCGGATCTGCGCCGTGGAGTTATTAAAGAAGAAAGAAACTAACGTCTTGCTTAATACCCAACACTCGTGTGAGTTCAGTTCTGTTTATGTTGCCACTTGGAAACCCTTTTGCTCCTCTGCTTTTGCTTTAATTTCCACTTTTGTCCTCATGGTTTTTGTTTTCTTGCATTTACACCCTCTTTATTACAACGTTTTGGTTATAAGACATAAGAAAATTATTAAATTGTTCGGTGGTTCATTCTGTAATTACATTAAATATTGTAATTAGATAAAATAATTTACAAATATATTATAGAAAATATATACTATCTTGTCTTGTGGGCGCAACTCGACTAATCGCAAATACACTTTACGTTTACAGTTACTTGAATTTAAACTAAAAAGTAGGAATCAATATTTAGTATGTGAGATTTCTTATTTCCTTCTAAATTTTAGTTTTAGAAAATGATATACTACCAATTAAGTTGAAAACATATACTTTTAAATAGCTTACAAGAAAAACATATAAACATTATTTGTTTGATATGTGGTTGTGTAAGTTTTTTAGATTAAACAAATATTATCTCATAATAAAGTAAGGGTAGCCGTGGGACATTGGAATCCTAAATTTGGGCTAAGATTATGAGCATAACTCAAAAAAAATATATTTATTCGTATGGGGTCACATATTTTAAAACTCATCTAACACCCTCAAAACCCAGGGCCACCTGTGAATTTTAGAATTTAAGCATCATTAGAAATCTGACAAACATTTCTATATAATTTACAGTAGATTATAGTATTAGGCTTTTAATCTAAGCATTGCAAATTAAAAGCATATGCTCATAGCGAGAATAATAAAAAAAGTCTCTTTCTAACAAAAATTTTGTGGTCAACTAAATTTTGTGTATTGGTATTCGAGTGGCACCTTAATAGACAATATTCGTATGTTGTAATTTTTTTTTTTTAAAAAAAAAAAATATATATATATATATATATATATATTGAATTGAATGATTCATTTCTTAAATAAAATTAATAATAATAATATAATATATAAAAAGTAGACCATAAAGAAATTTTAGTGTCAATGTCCATATGCAATTGTGGATGATGAAAGTTGTCATTTATTACATGTGGTTCTTTTATTATGACTTTTTTATTATATATATTAATCCAACTTAATTTTGTCTCATTTGCCATTTTCAAAAAGAAATAAACAATGTTTTTAAAATCTGACAGATGATCGAACCGATGAACGAAAAAGTTTAATAGGTCAGTGGTTCGATCGGTTGAACCGTTCCAAAAAAACTGGCAGAACCGGCAGATATCATAAATAATTTTATATAATTGAAAATTATAGAAATATTTATAAAAAATATCAAAACAAGCATGTCAATGGAGATTCATATCTTAACACAAGAACGAAGACCACAACTGCAATAAATTAAAATGCAAAAACCCATTCAAAATGCAGTATAGAAGCTGATAGATCCTTGTTGATTTGTTAATTTTTATAGAACAATGAACTGAACTTGCAAAGAAAAAGAACAGGATTCAAATTGTATTGATAGTTTGTAACTTCAAAGGAATTAACAAAGATAATGGAGTTCCCCCCTACAACCAAATGAGAAATACAAGAAATCAAGTATTGGCCACTGCCAACAAACACTCAATCTCCCTCCCCATATGTGGCCCACTCATACTACAATATAGATAATATTCTAACTGCCTAAAAACTACCAATCACACCTCCTTTTATAATCTACTGCTAGCCTTCCTTCCTTCTGTAGCCCATGATTATTCTCTAACTGATTTCCCTCCACGTCAGCATGCGATTCACAGCACCCCATGTTAGTTGGAAATCCATTGCTTCTCTTTTGCACCGTTTTTCTCCTTTCTCCTTACATACACGTGCTGCACTGGAAGTCTTCCCTCCAATTGATCTGGAGCCCTCTTGTTACCCTCAGGCCCACCTGCAATTGGATCCAGGGCCCTATCAATACCTGCAATTGGATCCAGGGCCCTATCAATACCTCCCTTCTCAAACAAGGACTTGTCCCCAAGTCCCAATTCGGGAAATTGTAGGCAGATAACGTCACGGTCTTCCCAAGTGGCCTCGTCGATAGATTTAGATTTCCAGTGTATTAACCATTGCTCACTGACGATTCCTTACTGAGACACATTCGTTTCGCCAGAACACACTCTGGTTCAACTGAAGTGACACATTCTGCCTCCAATTCAATCGGTAGATCCAATGTCACGTGATTTGTTCCCAAAGCTCTTTTCAAAAGTGATGCATGAAAGATAGGATGTACCTTGGATCCTTCTGGCAACCGTAGCTTATAAGCCACATTCCCCACCTTTTCCAGCACTTGGTAAGGACCATAGAAACGGGCTGCAAGCTTAGCATTAATCCGGCGAAACACTGTTTGTTGACGATGTGGACGTAATTTGAGATATACTCAATCCCCCATTCTCAAATGACACATCTCTGCGGTGAATGTCAGCAAACTTCTTCATTCGGTCTTGTGCTCGACGTAAATGAAATTGCAATTGCCGTAAAGACTCATCTCGATCTTGGAGATCTTGCGCCACGGCTTCCACTAAGGTTTCCCCTAGGACAAACGTGCTCACAACTGGAGGAGATCTTCCATAAACTACCTCAAATGGAGTTTTGCCGATCGATATGTGATAATTGGTGTTATACCAAAATTCTGCCCAAGGAATCCAGTCGACCCAGTGTCGTGGTTGTTCCGAAACGAAACAACGAAGGTAGGTTTCCAAGCATCTGTTTAAGACCTCCGACTGACCGTCAGTCTCCGGGTGATAGGCCGAGCTCATTTTCAGTTGTGTTTTCTGTATCCTGAACAATTCGATCCAGAAATGGCTGAGGAAAACAGGATCGCGATCGCTGACAATTGACTTGGGCACTCCATGTAGCCGTACTATTTCCTTGGTGAAAAGCTTGACCACTCTCCTAGTAGAAAATGGATGTTTGAGTAAAAGAAATTGGGCATACTTGGATAACCTATCCACCACTACCATAATGACATCGAATCCTTTGGACCGAGGTAATCCCATTATGAAATCCATTGCCAAATCTTCCCAAATCGCATACGAAATGGGCAAGGGCTGTAATAAACCGGCTGG